>JAXCGZ010000034.1:10000-40000 GCA_037179515.1 Halocaridina rubra
AACATGCAACAGGTCTAACAGATAAGTTCGAGTACAGTAATTTCAACCTCTGACACTTTCATTGCAAGGGAAAAATCATATTCAAATAAGAAGCCAAAAAAGTTATCCATATACATACAATGCCCCTATATATACTTTTATAAGCTCCATGTAAATCTGTTTCAAGATAATTCTGCATTAAGTAAATGCACGATGAAAATGGTGTAATCAGATGCAAAACAATAGACTATAACTGTCTAATAACATTTAGTTTTTATAGTTATATTCAATTCAGAGAATAACAACAAGGCATTTACTAGTAAATGCCTCCAATTTTGTTCTTGAACGAAAAGAAACCACATATATATCCTAATATTTAGTCCTTTATATGTTATTTAGAGCTTAAAAGTATAGTGTTCCACTGTCATAAATAAAGGAAGCACTAATGACTACATTTTTTCCACAAAATGAAATTGTTTTCCTCCTCGTTCTTGCAAATTTAAATCAATTATGCCTAGGACACCAAGTTTTCTACCTAACAACAGTGTCACATAACACTCCAGCTTACAGCAATTTCAAATAGACAATGGCGTCCACATAGTGAACCAGTAGTAATAATCATACGTCTCTACAATTTTCAAAATTTATATTTTTTCCTTGTATAGCACTGTGCTCAAGCTTCACTTCATAAAAATATCACTAAGCTAGGTGACAGTTAAATATTTTTCACAATGCACTACATGATAAAAATACGAATTTAAACCTCTTGAATATTTTTCAAATAAAATTTTCATATTGTATCATTTCTTGGGATGACTGTCTCAACATTCATTTCCATTTTTTCACAGTAACTGGCCTCTCTTACAGTAGTACAATGCCCAAAGACTGTCAAGGAATATCTTTTATCTACAAAACATAAAATATTAAGGAATAATCCAAGCGTCTAAGAAGCATTAAAATCTCACTTAAAAATATAAATAATCTCAATAGCTTGCAGACTGAGACTGCGCCTCAAGCAGTTAAATGTTTCATTTTGATTAAAAAATCCAATAAATAGCCCTGCCTAATCTAATTTTTCACCAACAAAATAACTCAAAGTGAAAGATGATAGCATCAGGGTGTCCAAGACTAAAAGCATTCAAGTGATAATGGTTAAAAACGTAAACATTAGTTTATGAATAAGACTTCCATCAGTCTACTTGTAGATATAAAACCTGCAAATAATTAACATAATATTTACTAAAAAATAAATAAATAAAATATGAGAAAAATTACTGCAGCAGCTGCATATTTACTAACTTCAGTTAGCAATTAAACAGAATGCACAACAAAAATGTGTTGGATACAAAATATAGAACCATTATCTATGCACAAATGGACTGGCTCAGTCTGGATATGACGAACGTTTCCACATAAAACAAACTAAGTCAAGAACTGTGTCAGAAGAAAATGCTCTATATTTTTACCCTTTGAAGTTCATACTTACACTGATCAAACAATAGCAAATTATTAGAGAAAACTAATAAACCTTCAGCAGATGTCAGAATGACATCAAAGTTATTCAAGAAGCACCAAACAAGAATGATATCAAGATGACGGAAAGAAAACTGTAGGTCACAGTCATATAGGTCATGCTAAGAACTCGTGTTTAACGTGTATTATAAGGTGTCATTAGTCTTTGTCTCAGATGCAAGAAAACTGTCAAAAGAACTCCACTTTCATGATGCTGAGAGATCACACCAATACTCCTGCACTCTATAACTCTTCAGATTCATTTTTTCCCAAACATAATGTGACAAAGTTGAAAGATCTGCAGTATTATGGTCTTCATCATCTAAGTGCATTTCTTGATCTTTATAAAATGCTAAAATTATCTTCATTAAATATCTAAGCGTTGGTATTATTCATCAAAATCAAACATGGTGTCCAGCACACAATATTTCCAATAGTGTAAACAGAATTCATATTGTAAGTGTAGATGGGGGTAACTCATCAAATTCAAATAAGGCATCAAGCACACAATATTTCTACTGAGTTCATATTGTACAAGGCTTCTTTAAACCTAGTTCAGCCAGTTCCAAATAAATTGCTCTTACTCTTTATTCACAGACCAAAACGCTCATTCACTATTACTTTTCAATTTCATGCAAGGTATGTTTAAACTGCACAATAATATTACTGGTATGCATCTCCAAAACACTGTGGTATCCTATGCACGGAGCCATCTGGTAACTAGAGTTGACGTCTAAGCTGTTCTTCAGTAGTGAAATATTCTCAAATATTGTATCTTCTGTCAGTCTATGTAGCATACTGACCCTCAAATTTATCTTACCTTTCACAAGCCATCCTTCAAATTGATTGAACACAGTGATGGATAGAAAGGAATTTCTTATTGGCTTACCTTAAAAGGTTCTTGATAACTGACATTCAGTGAAATGTACCTTGTGTGCGTAATGAAGACCACTGTGGAACACCAAATTAACCTAGTAGACAATGCAGAGTATCGCCCGATGGCCACCAGATGACGTCTTCAATATTCTCTGCTGGGTTATGCGCTCAAAATGTATGCATTAGATGTCTGAGAATTTCATTCAGTTGCCCATAAATTGAATCATTACCATATTTAATGATCTTTACAGTATTTGGGGGAATGACGTATAGAGTGGCTCAAGGCACAATAAACTGAAGGTAAAAAAGATAGAGTAACCTTGGAAAGGGAACCTGTTCTGATAGGGAAATGAAGAGAAATGGGAAAGGGATGTTTACTCTTCACAATAAGTCCATTATCCATGTTATGAAGAAAAGATGGATAAATGACTTTTCTATTAAGTTGAAATGGTGTCCTTCTGTACATACACAAAACAGAAGTATCCAAACTAATACATTAAAATTTGTGGATTGAAAGAATTCTAGTGTACATTTCAAAACCATATATAATAAGGGATATTATATGGGAGAAATAAGCCTAGACAACTAAACATCAATTTTCATGATTAAATCATTTCCAAGTTCATATTCTCTCATCATATCTGACACCTTAGAATGCAATGGTAAAATGGAAAGCAAAACATACAGAACCCCTGAAAACCTCTGTTAAAACCAATAACCATTCACTTGAATTATGGACGTAAAAATTACGTCTTTATGAGGTACAGAAGTTCAAATTACAAGTTTCGAGATCTGGAGGACACAAACAACCCAATGCAAGCATGAATTCAAAGCTGTTACCTTCCCCAAAAAAGACATTGTTTGGAAAATGTAATATTTTAAAAAACATATGAAGTAGTTTTGGTCATATAAGTCAACATTTCGAAAAAGTTGAATTTCAAAAGTATGACTATTATATTCATATTAATTCAGATGTTTGCTATGTATGGCCATCAAAGAACATTCCTGTTATGAAGTATTTACCCATCAACTTTATATAAAATAATAAGCAAACAAAAGCTGTATTTAAAACAGAAGCCATCACTAGAGACAATGAAAAATCCGTCACAATGGGAAAGACTTACTGTACAACACACAAAGGTGAAGGAGAGTTTCATTCCATAATAGATATTGCAACACAGAAATGTACGCTAACTACTAAAAAGCTATTATTATAGGCATCTTCAATCATTTTTCTGCTAGTTAGGAGTAGCATAATTCTAATACGTATTAACTTACAAATTTTATGTTGCCTTCTGTTTGTGGATAAAATATAGAATACAATATTGTGGTAGCTGAGTAATGGGAGAGCATATACAATATCTTGGGATATTGGAAAACAAAGCCAATAATAGTAATCATTCTGATGGAAAATACGAAGATTGGGGGGGGGGTCCTTGATTCAAAACAAAGCACGTAGGTTTACATTAACATGCAATGACAAGAAAACCGTACAAAGTATGGAGTATCCAAGTAAAGTGGCGGTGGGGGGGATTGTGGCAGCCCTTTATCCCCAAGGAGCTAAGAGTAGTGATCAAGGTATGGTTGGTTTCTGGTGAATTGTGCTTTGACTCTTCCACTCCACTTATAAGTGGGATCGTGGTCATTGTATAAGTATATACATGCATTTCACATATGAAATACTGGATAAGAACATGGTTTCTGGTCTCCATTATTTTGATACAAAGATGTCTAATCAAAGTTAAGAGCATGATCATATATGCTAGGGAAGCCATTGAAACAGTCCTTCAATGGCACTCCTATACTTTAGAACTGCTACGTGCACTGAATATGAATGACAGGAAAACGAGACCTAAGAAACATCTAGAGGTACTTGCACGAGCATTCAAATCACTCCAGTTGCAGTGATTTGAACCTCCATTCTATGGGAACAATGTTCAAACTTAGCCAGGACAAGTCCTCACCAGACAGCTGATAACAATGAAGGCAAATTGTACAAGTCAATTAAAAACGTTCATAATCAGGACAGCAATGCATACCACAATACAATGGGAAAAAACCTAGAATTCCCAACAACTTTGGAATAACAGTATAACAGATAACTCTTATTCAATAGACTGTACGCAAATAATGAAAGCAGGGAAGTGCTTCGCAAAGATTCAGGACAGACTGCAAATGAGTATTAAAAGCACTAAAGTGCTTAAAATTAGCAACAGCAACGAAACTGAGTAAATATGACAATAAAAAACAACTCTACCAAACTTTCAAATTAATCAAAGGCAGGTTTATATTGCGACATATCACAAATATTATTTTCTGAGTAAAAAACTACCACCCAAAAATACCCTTATGTGAAGTAAGAGTTTAACTACTTTAATACGACAGCAGATCTATGAGGAGAACCAAATAAGGATTGAATCATCTAGAGACAAACATACTTGATCCAGGATCAAATAAGGTAGTTATAAAAAAAAAAAAAAATAGACAAAATAACTTAAAGCAATTAATGTGTACCCAGACAATCCTAAAAGGAGAAAAGACCAAAATCATAGACTCATCTATAATAATGAGCGATTGAATTAAACGAAAAGTACAAAATGTATGCACCAAATACAACAATCAATTAGACTGTAAAGTCTACTTTCAACTAGATTTAATTAGTAAGACTTGAAGTTCTTCCAAAGAAAACGATGAAATGAAATGAGAAAAATGCTTCGGCTGTGAATTACCAGCTTTCCCATCTCTGTGGTAGGGAGTGTTTGGTAGGAACAGGGAATCAAAGTTATAAATACACTGACATCTATAAGAAGTTAAGCTATGAAATTTATAATAAATGAAAATGGCTGTCAAATTCATAAGAAAGGAGGCAGTCTCTTAAATGCATCGCATTTGTATATGAATATACCGAAGGCTTGTAATTCATGGACGTAAAATGAAGACGGCTGTGCTGGTGCATGTAATGTACAAGGTGAAGTCTATACACTATAATACCCCTCAAATGAACTACTCTTCTCAAAAAGAAATATAATTACTGAAAGCGTTTCGATGTATGATGTAGAGACTGCAAGAAGAGCATTTAATCCTAGAAGTTATACCTAATTAGGGTGAAATATATATTGTAAGGATAAAGGAATTCATTAACTATTACATCTAATTTCTACAATCATTACTCCCAATAACTTATAATAAACTACTTACACTGCAGCAGTCTAAAACAATGAGCCTGTGTTAATATTAGATAAATATATTGAGTGTACATTACAACTAAAGCAGATTAAATATTGTATAGATGATCATACAAAATTCTTTAAGGATAGTATAGCTTAATATATGCAGTAATTACATAAAGTGCCAAACGTTGTTTGCAATATAATAATCTACTTTCATATGACAAAATAAAAAATCTAATAATCAATATACTATTCATATATACAGAGAAATACTAGCAAATCGACTAACCCTGTTTAGAGCCTTATATGAGAAGCTTAATTGCAATTCTTATTTCATTCATCATTATGGAATCAAGGACACATTAAAGAGACGCTACATATACACGAATCCGTCATACGGCAAAAGTACCAAGAGAGACTTTCAGGAGACAACATTCAATCAAAATGAAAACTCACATAGAAATACTGAAACCGCCCTAACCATAAGTCCTAAGAGCAGGAAAAGAGAAAGTGTGGGTAGTCCTTAGGGCTATTGGATCAATCGCAAAAATAAAATGACTAGCTGCATACTCTCTAAGTACAGAGGAGGAAAAACAACTCTTTAAAGTTGAAGTACACAGTGAATTGATTCTAGCGATGATCCTAGGGGAAGAAAATCATTAGTACATTAGCATAAACATACTATGTAAAATCTTTTCATGAACTGCAAGCATACAACTCTTGTACACATATATAGCTAACATAAACACTAAAACCTTTTCATACCATCGAAATCTAGATATATACTGTATACCCAATTAAAAAGTGGTAACATAAAATAAGAGCTAGTATTAACCTAAGACCATACTGTGTTGCATTGGTGAATGTCACAATAAAAAACTAAAAGACTATCTTTGTAGCAAATCTGATAGACAAGATGAACATCATAAATCGTGTGGTACAGGTGTTAAAGTTTTCACAGATACGGAGTATACAATATAAAATTTAAACCCTAGGATGACTGTTAATGAATAAGTGTGTTTCAGATGGCACTGTTTGAAGACACTAGATTTTGCTTCAGATGGAACAGTTTGAAGATACTAGATTTTGAAAGCTTATGATAAATGACGACTTAAGGTAAAAGCTGATTGCACTTACAAGAATAAAACCCATTAATTTTAAGACGAACATGGTATTTTATCAACAGACACCTATGTTACAATCAAAACATTCCTATGATGTACTTATACAGAGTACCTCAGATGCAGTCACACTATCCTTTCAAACATTTAAAACTAAATAAATTTTTCCACTTAATGTATCATACATACACTTTAAGCATTATCCTTAATGCTTGCTTTCTTTCCCTCTCTGCAAACCAATCTACAAGGTATCCAGCCATTTTTGGAGCATTTCGGTACAATTGGAAAAATCGGTGGTAGTTCTTTAATGACCATGCTTTCCGCAAATTCAAAGCAAAGGTTATACATTCATCTGCTTTGTGGTGTGGTGACATCCCAGCCATTAAAGCTGTGATATCTGAAATCAAAGATATTATTGTACATAAGATCTTGGGAGGGTAGGTAAGATTCATGATTTACCTATGACTGACAGCAGAACTGGAAAAATTATAAATTATATCTCAATTGAATTTTAAGACAAGAAATCCCTCTACAACTAGTAGGGATAGAACTCTAGTTCTTTTTTTTTAACACGACACTAAATCTATTAACCTAACCTTACCTAAACAGACAGAATATTACAAGGCTGCAAATTGCATGAAACTTTTTTTTTTTTTTCAAATGGTCGAAATGGAGAGCAAAAGGGCTTAGCACATCCTCATCTTCATTATTAGTTTGTGGCAAGGAACAAAAATCAAGGGATGGGATTGCCAGCCAGTTTTCAATCATTCCTTTTAGACAGCTCCTGCATCATGCAGGGATAAAAGCATGAAATTCCTTCTCCCTTGCCATCATGGATAGTTACAAAAACAGAGCCGCCCCATCATGAGGAAATTCACATGCAAGTGTTATTAGCACCTAGACAACATTCTTGGCAACTGAAGTTAAAATTTCCCCATTGAACCCAAATTCTCATTAGATATTAGCACACTTACCTAGAGTATTTTTAGTAAAAATGTAATAAAGTAGTCTATATGCAATGAATTCAAATGAATTGTCTCCACCCACTTCACTATAGAGCTGTTTCAGTTGGCTCTGACACTGGTTAAATTCTTCATGGTCACCCTTTTCTAATGCTATACGAGAGTGAGTTTCATACACCTGAAATTTGTAGACCAGTCATAATTATGAACATTATTCAAATTTTTAAATGCATCAAGTAATAAAAATATAAAACTGAATTACTGCTCATAAGTTATATAACGAATCTATAAGCCATTAGCTGCTACAATGAAGTAAGACCAAGTACACATTATGCAATATTTCGCTCATAAGTTATATAACGAAGCTATAAGCCATTAGCTGCTACAATGAAGTAAGACCAAGTACACAAGGCATAAAGTGCACATTATGCAATATTTCATTTCATCCTATTCACATTCAGGGTCGAACCCTCTGGAGCTGCAACTCAGAAAAGCAGCAGCAAAAGAGGCCAAACTGCCACAACCATTCCCTGCCCCTCATGGGGCATGAGAAACTGGGAGAGGCTTTGGTCACCAGAGCCATTACATTATTTTTAATCACAATGCACCCAATACAGCAGGTTTTTTCTACACGAGAAAAGACTCTAGTGGTCATTTTCCGAAGACTTCTCCTAGCTGAAGACATTTATAGCAGCCAAGGAAACACTTATGAAAGATTACCCACATACACAACCAACACTTCATACACTCCCTAAGAGCCCAGGATCAGGAGTGATCTTCCTTAGCAACACAGGACTGTTTGGCCAAGCAATTCTGGAAACACCACCACCACTCTGGGTCACTACCATCTAAATGTACACTGGGTCATGTCAAACAATACAACTACACGCATACTTTTCTGAATACTAACCTGTACTGTGAAAGCATCTCGAATTCCCTGAACAGTCAAATCTTGTCTTATAGATTTCAACTGATTACAAGCAAAGAAATAGTCTTGATTCCGCACCCACTGCCGCTTTATATGCTCAAGGGACTTCTTCAATGTTTCTGGGGTTCTTATGGTGTCTGGGTCAGGTGCCTTACAAAAGAAAGTACAGTAAAAGCCATTGTAAAGTTCAAGATATACTGGACAAGAAGTAACACTTAATAAAAAAAACTCCGGTAATAAATATTTAATTCACCTTGCATATAATGACGTAAAAGTGAATATATAAGATTTCTGGAAATATGAATAAGACTTATCCTATCACTATATTGCTTATGAAATGACTATTAAATGTGAAACAAGGTAAACCATAATTCAGCTATAACTTACAGAGGTCAATCGAAGATACTCCTTTTCAATGGCTGTTGAGGTTCCTACAATATGCATCGACGTCCAGTCAAGCTCATCACCATCAATCATAAATGCAGCATTAACAGCATCTGCAATATGCAACTGTTTCTTTTTTTTGGGACCACCAAACGAGTTTTTGTGTCCTCCAAAACTCTTGCCTCCTCCGAAGGCATTCTTGTTCCCTCCATAGCCATCACCTCTTTTCCCATCATTCTCCAGTTGCATGTCCATCCCTCTACCACGTCCGCGTCCCCTTCCCCGCCCTCTACCACCAAATTTACCCCCTCTATGTGATTCTGTGGCTTGAGGTCCTCCTGTCTTCTTACCACCTCCCATGGCACTGAAACGCGCTGCCCTCTTATCTAATCGCTCTTTGGTGCGTAAATCTGCATCCAACTGCATAAGACCATGCTCTGAGTAAAAGTGGCAATCCGGATCAGCTCTGCAAATAAAGAAAAAAGGGAATCAAAGAATTTCTCTTCAAATACCATACTGCTCATAGAATGCAACAGTAAGGTTTACTTTCTCATTAATGAGAAAACTTTTTTTTACTTCTTCATATTAACTACACAATATTCACATTAACTTCCATGCATGTGAAGATTAATAAATCAGGTTCTAAAAATGTTACAGTCTTTTTTACAAGTGGTATTGTAATATAACAACAATCATTAATAGAAAGTGGGATATTATTCCATGAAAAATGCAGACTTTTTCCCTAAGGAGGAGTCATTTTTCCTTTGGGTTCACTGTCAATTAAAACTGTTGAAGAATTCATATCGGATTCATTGATACTCTGCAAAATTTTACATCCAGATGTTAAGAGTTACAAGTACGATAACAATGAGTATTGGATAAGGTGAGCAAAAACTTTCAAACATATCATAAATAGGATATCAAGTAAAAATGTGAAAAGAAGTGATTTAGTAACTAAGCAACAATATATCTTACTTAGGTTTTTTAATTCTCTTTCCATCTTTGTCCTTCATTGACAAGGGGCTACGTCCTCTCTTCTTATCCAGTTTAATGAACTCTTTGGAGTCTTCAGCATCATCATCTGAGGGCTGTCTATCCCGCCTGTTGTCCCGCTTGCCTCTTCTGTAGGGAGGTGACCTTGATCGAGATCGACTTGGAGAACAAGAGTCTACTCTGTTATGGGACCTTCAATAAAAACAAATACATTAAGAGACTAATGCTACAAATTTTATAACATGATGAAGAAAAAATATTACATATACAATATACTGTAAATGAATCTTAGTATAACTGAAGGTATTACGGACTTAACTAGAACTGACCTAGACAGCTCCAGGTTGAGTCTTCTTTCAAGTACGATTCTTTACTTATGTTATATCTACACCCAATATTCTGGCATATTCGTTAATCATATCTTGCTATCCCATTACATTTGTCAAGTCTCAACACTTCCATGTTTCTTTTTGCTTTTTTACCTCATTATTATTAAAGAAGGTCCACAACTTATGGCCCCAGTACCAGGCATAGAGGGGTGCTAAGAATCTCCGGGAATCTTGTTGACTCCACTATTGGCATGAGGGTAGACATGCTTGGTGGTAATAATGGTTCTGCCCTTAATCTTGCATCTCATGATAGATCCGCTTCTTTCACTTCACTTTTTGAACATTAATAGTCTGAACTCTAATCTCTAGAGTTTGGAACAGCACGTAGGTACATCCCTCCCTAACCTCCTCCTTCTCTCTGAAACCCAGCTGTCTAGCCATACTTCCCCTGACGCATTTCAAATCTCTCACTGTAACCTGTATTCTCGTTTCCTTTCCAAAGGTGGGGTCTATGCCTACTGCAACACTAACACTCCTATTGCAAGGCTCATGGACCTTGAATCTCCTTTGATGTTATCTGGTTGAAGATCTATCTCCCCATTATAACTATATTTCTTTGCTTCTGCTACTGCTCTCCTAACTCCACTGACTTAGTGACATCTTTGAATAACTGTCCTCTTGCCATGAGTCCTTGTCACCAACATGCTGAAGTTCTTTATATAGAAGTTTCATTGTACACCTCAGTGGCTTAATTCCTCGCACACTGTGATCTCAAGCTCTTCCATTTTCACTAAGTAGTGCAGTCAACATTTAGTTACATATAATGTCTCCAAGACACAGTTTCTGGCTATCTCTTTTTATTAAATCCTTCTGATAGCCATATTGTCTTCGAAACTAACGAAATTCACCCTCTTAATTCTATACATATTAGGAATCCAGATAGCCTCTAACTTGTCTTGAAGGAATCACATAATACTAATTTCTAAATCTGCATCCAAAAAATTGGAGGTTCTGTTTCATTTTCGTCATTACTTTTCCTCTTTACAGTTACTTGAAATCTACTAAGGTCTTATCCATACCTCTTTAGAATACTGCTCACACAACCAGAGGGTGCATCTTATACTTATCTCCTTAATAGGGATGAATCTAAAGCAGTCGAACTCATCAATAACCTTTCTCTTACTTCTAATTTGGATTCTCTTTCTCATCACCGCAAGGTATCATCCTTTTCTCTATTCTATCACTAGTACTTTCATCGCTGCTCTGATGAGTTGGTGAGTTCCATCCCTCCCCCACTGCCGAGGCTGTTTGACACTCGCCAAGCAGCCTCGTCTCACAAGTACTGTGTGGAGATTTGTATCTCATGGGCTGGTCGGTGCAGCAACTGCTTCTTCCCATCCACCTCCAGACTCTAGAACTTTATTCTTCCTTCTGTCTTTCCCAATTCTTATATCTTCCTTCAAAAAGCAGATCTAGCGTCATCTCAGAGCCTAATCCTGCCAAATCTCTAGGTCCTCAGTACTTCCACTATTCTTTCAGCTTGTCCTTTTCCTATAGTGTATCATTACCTCGTTTCTGCCTTCTCTTTAACCTTTTACTTTTTCTTTGTCTTCATGTTTTCTTCGTGTCTTGGGCTTGATGAGAGCAATTTTTTAGCGTGTCCCAGAGTCACACACACAAAAATTCATCCCAAGCAAAAATAGGTTAATACTGTATTTCATATGTTGCGTAAGTTACTTCTAAAATGTAAAGAAAATTTTTTCAAGCAGTCTATAAACATGGAACATTTGCTAATGATCCCACTGACTTTACACATTGTCACAAGTAACAATGTCTTTTAAATGTAATGTAACTCCGTTTCTCTTTATATGTCAACTGTCGTTCCACTCACTGAAATAAGTCTAAATTCACTATTCACATCTCACATCTGAGTCCAAACAAGACTACCACATCAGGATGTGAAAATAATTAAAATACTTTCTCTTCAAGGGATTCTTATACGATATTTGTGTATAGTAAAAAATCTACACAAATTGTATTACTCCATTATGAACTACAGATTCAAATACCATTGTTTCATTAACATTAAAAGAGAAATTTATACCTACCTAAGTCCCCGATTTGGTCCTCCATAGAGGGGAGCATCTGGATATTTCTTATTCATGCCTTTTTTCTCATGCTTCACTGGGGTTGATGGTGTTGCTGTTGAGCCATATGTAGCCGAAGTATCAGTTGGAGCACTCCATTTACTTTGTTTAGGAGCAACAGGAGTTTCAATGTTTTGACTAAATACACTGGGCAGAGGCTCTTCATCCCAATTCTTTTGAGGAAAACGAAAAATAACAGAACTAAGTAAAATTACATATGAAGGCACTAATACAGTGTGTGTAATATTCTGATCTTGTAACGGTGTATACCGTCTTGAAAGGAGGAAAAACAGATGTGTGTATTTAATGTAAGCAGTCATGAGGTCCTAAAGATTTTACACTTACCAAACAAATATAACCGATAAATAACATTCTAGAATGAAAGTCATCCATGCACACTGAATTATACACTCTTTTTCTTTTACCTTCATACTGTCTTTTCCCATCAATCAACAGGTTGGATACCACCAAAGGACAATCAGTACAAAAAGAAAAAAATATATATTTTCTCAATCTAATCATCCACACATGAATAAACCATGGGATGCAGAGGCGTGCTTGCTCCTCTGCCTCCCAAGGTTGGACTTGAACTAGCCACATTTGCTCACACACAATTACGAATTCTATATATATAGGCTATAGCAAACTAGATCAAGAAAATGCGAATGCTAAATTTCAGAACTAGAACTCGGGTTCCCCAGTAATATCCAGGTCATCATGGAGGATTTTTTTTATCCACTAACACCTGTCAAGATTATTAATATACATACATATATATATATATATATATATATATATATATATATATATATATATATATATATATATATATATATATATATATATATATATATATATATATATATATATAGTCACACACAGAGGGTTATGGAAGAGAGGACAAGTAATATTTTGATATGGTTGCCTCTAGAGCTAGAGGTCATAGTTTGAAGCATCGTAACAATATTTCTTTGCCGGATATAAGGGAAGTACATTTACTTTTTTGGTGAAAGCATAGATGATGATTGGGATATGCAAGGCTGCTAGAAGTAAGCTTAAAAATAGCTCATGCAACAAGCACATGTAGATTCAAGAAAATTATTACATATGAAGGTTCAGAATCTAAAGTCTTGGCAGGATTTCTTTGAAGAAAGAAAGATCTACTTTTCAGACATATACCAGCACATAAAGAAAATACCTAACAAATCAATCTAACACGATATACAGTATATAATATACTGAAACTGAACGAGTCCTACTTTGAATCATGATTTATATTTACCTTTGTCCACAGAGTTCCATTATTTGCTGCCGATGTCAATTTGCCCTTTAAACAAATCTCAACTTGGTCTTTGTCTAATTCAGTAACACACCGGGCAAAACATCGACTCACGTACAATCTGGAATAAGATCATCTTTTAGCTTAGCCTCTGAAGATGTCAACAGCGCATACGCTGGTTACATAGTCAAAATGCAGGATGAAGCCAATCCATATAAAAATGGCAACTCTCAAAAATGTACTCACTTACTAGGCTATGTTTGCCAAAGCAGAAATAGCAGATGCCATTAGTAAGACAGGCCAACAAAAGAAGTTCCAAGGGAGAAGACACTCCAAAATTATAACAATTAGAAGTTAAATTTCAGTGGATTCTACAACTCTAACTATTGCCTAAAATACCATATCAAAGAGAATAAGATTTAAATTTTACAAGTACACTTTTCCAGAAATAAAATGTTTACTCATCAAATTCAAGGTTGGTTTTTGCCTTAACTAAAAGGAATGCATGAAACTATCCTTGATAATTATAAACTTACTTAAGACTTTCTGGCCAATCTCCACCAGCAGTATCTGAACCACCACTTCTTTCCTTTGAAGTGTTTTTCGAATTCTTGTTCTCTTGCTTTCTAGTGCTTGAGCTCTGACTTTCTGAGCGCTCAGTACGTTCAGCAGTTCTGCTTTTGTAAGAAGAGCTCTCGGTTTTCTTGTAAGAAGATGGGTTATCATAATTTTTGTAAGGACTATCAGAATTTCCTTTATACTGACCTGCTTTATAGTAAGAGTTAACAGAATTTTTGTAATAAGGCGAATCTGCACTTTTATTAAAACTTTCAGCATTCTTATAAGTTCCGCCACTTTTATACGATGAGGCATCTGGGCTCTTGTATTCTGAGTCTTCACTGTTTTTATATTGAGCATCGTCGTAATTCTCTTTGCCACCAAAACCACCGCTGAAACGGCTATTGTTCCACTGAGTGTTGGGTGCCATCCCTCTACCTTTATTAAACTTGCTCTGCTTACCACCACGGTTCTGTGCTCCATCCTCATCATACTGGTTATGCTGCTGTTGTTGGTAGACTTGTTGCTGTTGGGGTACAGCCTGCTTGTTTCTAGGTGAAGTGTGCTGCTGATGATGTGTTGGTAGAGTCTGCTTATACTGCTGAGGTAGTTGCTGACCAAGATTAGGAGGAGGCTGGTTGAAGTTTGGAGGAGGCTGATTGAAGTTTGGAGGAGGCTGGTTGAAGTTTGGTGGAGGCAGACTCATGTCTGGAGGCTGCTGGAGATTCTGATGCATTTGCTGTTGACTATATCCACCAGCCTTTTTATTTTGGTTGTTAAATTTACCTGGTGTACCGGCATTAGACCCTGAATTACCTGCATCAGCAGATTCCGAAGCTGCTGTGGGATTATATGCTGGGTTAGATGGAATAGTTGGCGGCCCATTAGGACCATACCATCCGCCATAAGCTGCATAAGGATAGCCATGAGCTTGATAATAAGCACTGTAATCTGCTGGAGCACCATAGCCTGGCAATCCATATGGATGAGGATGTACCATGCCATCTGGAGTCTGAGTTTTTGTAGTTGACTCCTTGCTGTCAACAGAATCTTTGCTTGAAGCAGATTCTTTTCTTGAACTGCCAGAATCTTTTTTGTCTGAACTGGATTTCTTTGAGCTCTTCTCCTTACTCTTCTTTTCCGAAGATGATTTCTTGTCAGATTTGTTGCTCTTCTCCTCAGTTTTACTCTTCTCTTTGTCAGATGAACTTTCTTCTGCTGGAGGGGGTGGTGGTGGAGGTGGGGATCCCATTCCTGGATATGGCCAAGGGGGCTGAAAATATATAATAAATCAAAACCATTATTTTTTAACACTTACAAGGTTTGTGTTGGCCACAAAATTGTGGTTGAAAAATGCTATTATACAATCGTATTACATAAGGATGGCTGGTCATTATTAAGGGTTTAAATGTTGATGCTTGGTTAAGTTTAGTGAACAAATATGGATATGCAAAAATAAATATTAATAATACCATAGTATTTCTATATGGTCAATTTTAAAGAACACAGCATATGGAAAAGAAAAATTGCGTATCTGTCTTGCCAGTGAACGTTCTTATAACTAGTAATTTCTCCTCTAGCCTCTGAACAGCTGATAAAAGAAGTATAATTTAGATCTACCTTTCTCAGGTACAGTAGCGGTTATCATGCTAGAAAGCTTTAGCAGGATATGGAACCATATGGAGGAGGGGGGAATAACACATGGAGCTCTCTCTCACCAATGGTAGATAGTGTCCTCAATAAAGGAATCTATACAATGCACTCAATCATTTTTCATTTGAAACTTTTATAATGAATGTAGTTTTGTGCATATGAGATGTTGATGCTTGACTACTAAATATGGGATACTGATACTTAACAGCTACAGAATACATAAATTCATAGCCACAGGCTGCTGCTGCTTGACTCCTAGAGAAAATATAATAAATTCAAAGCCAAAGAGTAACATCTATGTTCTGAAAGGAAACAAAGATGCTTAAGATCATAATACAATATAGAACTGATTATACTTCCCAAGGAGGTAGTTAAAGATAACTGACAGGCTCTAACTTCTTAAGAACAATAATATAAGAAGAAAAGTCAAAGTGCTTACATAACCACTATATCCAGGATACGCCGTTGTTCCAGGTGGATATGGTGTCCAACCAGGAGGTGGAGGAGGAGCACCATATGGAGCTCCATAGGCAGGGTAAGTTCCAGGAAACCACTGAGCTTGCTGAGCTTGAGGTGGCGGTGGAGGGGGAGCACCAGCCTGCCCTGTAGGTGTAGTGGGAACAGGTGGAGTTGCACCCTGCCAAGGGTTACTTGGTTGGGCAGCTGTGCTACTCATGATGGCAGCTTATAAGTCTAAAAAAAAAAAATCATAAATTTTAATGTCAAAACAATATCCAGCTCCAAAGTATTATAATCACACCAAAAGCCACATTCTAATTAAATAATATAAGACCTACCACTTGGCATTTGATAATGAATCATATCATTTTCAAAAGCATTACAATATGGTAACCATACTCAGCCTCAAGGTTACTAGCACCAAAAATAATGTAACAACAAAACGGTATGCAAAAATTATTTTTTTTCCACTGAACTCCAAGTCTATCCCAGTATTAGCGTGGTTATTAAAATAGCTTCATAGAAAAAAGATATTCCAGAAAATGTATATATTGTAAAATGCAAAAACATTTAACCAAGTCATGAATTTGAGGAACTTCCATGCATAATAAAGCTGACATGATAGCTCCAATTTCATGAAAAAAAGGTACTATGGGCATTTTGGGCTACATCATCCTAATATTATCTAATCACTCTCAAAACAAGATAGGTAAGCTATATATTACACAACATAATGACTAACACTTAATAGCAGACAAGTTTGGGACTGATAGCTAGCAAATTATACTGAAATGTGCTTGTCCAGTACGGTATTGGAGAATACTTGCAAGTAGTAGATGCTCTCTGATGCATTCTCTAGAGTATTCACCATAAAATTCTCTATTTTCACTGATATACCATCATGTTATAATCAATATTATTTATCATCATCACCTCCTCCAGTATTGTTGATAGGAAGTGTTAGGCTGTATGTGACTTTAAAAAAAAAAATAATAATAAAGAAGTTCCCAACGCTAACTGCCTCAAAGTAAATTGCAATCAGGTGGTTTATACAGCCGAAGACAGCAAGACTGAAAGAACTGTACAGTATTGGTGGAGGAAAAATTTACTGTTAGTAGAGAAGAGAAATCCCTTAGATGATTCGTTGTTTGATTCCTGTCCAGTAGTGGCCTTGATATTTAGAAGGGTAAGAAGTATGCAAGAGATAAAATGAGTTGACATGATAGGTAGCAATAACTACTCTGACAAACCTCGCTTGATATGGGGAAGCAATATCATTGCGTTGCAAAGTGAGATTTAAGGCGAACAACAAAAACGTGAGGCATCCTTTTGGGATTTAGCTTTGGCATTATATACGTTTTAAGTTAAGTATTCATGCTATGTATAAGCATTACAATTCGCGTAACTATGATTAGCACAGGGAAAATAAGTATTTTGTAAGTTAATGTATTTCTCTCATTCCTTACACCACCAGCTCCCTCTGGCTGGATAATACAGTATGTACTAAAAAAAAAAAATTATTAACATTACTACTGTTGCTAACATCACAACATTAAAGAGAGATTTAATAATGGGCTAATTGTCATGAATTTTACGATATCTTTCTGCAAACTTCCTCATTATTCAGTTAATTTGTACATCATCCAATATACTTGGGTGAAATCATCCATGAAATAATGAACATACTGTATATAAAAAATTTGTGTAAAAATTGCTTTAGTGGTAAACTTGTACAGATTTGAAATAGGTTACCCAATGTAGTATTAAAATCAGACTCTAAAAGAATTTGAGTAGAATTTTGACTTAGCAGGGAAAGATCAGGAAGTCATATTTCAGGCTAGACAAGCCTAGTGCCAATGGCTCCTACCAAAACCTCTGAGTTGAACTTAAACGACAAGACTTGAGCTGAAGTCACGAGGCCTCTTCCAGAACGTCGACGTATGCAAGTCTATAATCCAAAACCAGTGACTTGGTAGTTTACAGTTTAGCGGGCCATGCCACTCAACGACCTCATCCCTCCACTCAGGTAAGTAGTTCGACTGAAGGTTAGGTATTTTTAGTTAGGATAGTAAGATGGGGGGGTCCCAGAGAGGCGAAGCCCCCCTGGCTAAGAGGTTAGGCATGTATTTTTAGTTAGGATAGTAAAAACTTGTTTCGTATGCCTATTGTCACCAATTTTTGTTGTGCTCATCCGCCAGTTCTCTAATCAGAGCCTATCGTCATCTATTAGTAGGTTTTAAACATTGGTATGGCCCGCTAAACTGTAGGTGTTCCCAGTGACTTTCATTTTTGTTCCCATAGCCCACTTTTGGCATCCCTAAATACTCAGCCCACTGCCCTTTTTTATGCATAATTCAAATTACTTCATGAAAATAAGCTCAGATGATGTCCGTGGGCCTCTCCCCTGAGAACAGCCCATGACTCACCACAAGTTAAGGCCTCTGTCCTAGACGAATAACATGAATAAATATGACTCATTAAGGCAGTTTGTCGTCTCCCAAATCTTTCCCCCATATCCTTATCAGCAATAATTTCCTCACTACATATTACAATAAATTCATGTTTAGCCATATAAATTTGGTAATTACACTAGGGAACCATATACCATTCATGTTAAACATTTTAGTTGCAACTGTTGATAGTATGATCGATTCAGACAAATCTATTTTACAAGGTCCTAAACGTATGTAAATAAAAAAATTCTACATATTCTGTATATATTATAAAAAAAAAACTTTTCTAACCTGTCCTCTGGTTGTAAAACACCAGTTCTTGAAGACTTGAAGTAAACTGATGAAATACCAACGTTTGATAGGGCCGAGTGGGCCAAGCAAACTTTCCTCGCGCAAAATGGCGACGTTTAGATAGCCAGGTGGGCTTATGCAGTGTTACCAACAGAAGGAAATTTTTAGCTATTCCCCGTTACCTTTTTCCCATAAGTTCTCTTTTTCCCACTTATTCCCATTTTTACCTTTGGACCACGAACTCAAGTCTAATTATTAGTCATGAGAGAATTCTATGGAATGGAAATAGAAAGTTCTTATTGTGGAAGTAGACTGATTTATATTTAAACCTTTGCAAAATTATGAAAGAAGAGCTGTTTTTTATTTTACTTATTGTAATTAACAAAGAATAAAAAAATCAATTAAATTTAATATTTAAGGTCAATAATATTGCTTGCAAATTGAAGTTTCATTAACTTTCATATTACACTCTTGATAATTAAACTACGAATAAATAAAATTAAAAACAAAGGCTCAGTATTATATATGATGTATATTAAAAGTCTTCAATCTCGTTTACATTTGTAATAAAAGTTATATGAAGGACGGAAAATAGATAATACGTAGTAGATATTGCCAAGAAATCAAAGAATTTATATTTCGGATAATTAAGTACAGGCTCGGGTCGAGAAGCAATGCCTTTGCAACGGGGCTTAAATATATTGTAAGCCTGACCCTCTTACATTCAACGGCATCTGGTAACATTGTTTAATGCGGGGGGGAGGGGAAGCGTCATAGGTATGTCATTTTGCAAATACGGTTATCATTACATATCGATATAGAATAAATTTTTTCGAATTGAGTTACGATTTAAAAATGGATTGATTACGATGCAAAAATATTCAAAACGTATTTGTATTTCTAGTTTGTCAATTATTCCATTACATGTTCTTTCGAATAATCATCCCCAAATGGGGCTAAATATAATTTTCAAATTATATATTTGATGAAAAATTGGAGAATGACTATGGTAATGTAGAGCAGCAAAGGAGGAATATATATATATATATATATATATATATATATATATATATATATATAATATATATATATATATATATATATATATATATATATATATATATATATATATATATATATATATGTTGTTGTTTTAGATTCTCTACCCACGGATGGGTGAAACGGGTCATGGAGGACCCATAGGGCGGTCGCCAGCAGGCACAGGCCCCAACCCCCCCACGGTGGTGGGAAGCCACAGCAGTAACCTCCCCACTAAACAGTTAAACTCTCTTGCCTGTACGAGGCGCGATTCGTCGACCTCTCGAATGCGAGATATATTTGTTAAATTATAAAAATCTGATGGCTTGAAGAAATCCTTGAACTAATAATGACTGTACTTATGCATTTTCTCATTTCATGCCATGAAAATGTTTTATTTAGCAGCGACTTTGTCTAACATTTTATATGTATTTCTTATCCGGAGTAAAAAAAAATCACACATGAATGAATCAAAGTAAGTAATGTTCCTCCTGATGTATATGTATATTCTTAAAAATATTCGCTCACTTCCCCAAGAATTAAACTAGGCTCAAATTAAGAATATGTAACGTAACTTTCTCTAAATTACTTCGACCCCAAAAGGTCTACCAACAAAAGAACTTTATCAAGAACATCATTACCGGGGAAAACTACGCCAATTCTAAACAAGCTTATTACAGAATATTGTGTTCTTATTTCTTATAAGTTAATATCAAAGTGTCTGAAGGAAGTTCATAATGATCCTTCAATATATAAGAATCTTCTGATGTCTTGGAAACTATTAAATGTCAAGTAGTGGAATGGCCCAAGTTTTAGTTTCCTGATGAAAGAGTATTAATTTGCTCAAGCTGATAGTCCACCTCTATTTTTCATTTCATTTGACGTTACCAACTACAGCTTGTTACTTTAATCATACATACATACATATACCTTGGCTGTTTCCCCCTTTAATTGGGGGGTAGCCGACATCAAGAAAGGAAAACAAATAAGGGGATTACTTTGCTCTATGGGCAATGGCGAGGGAGCTAGCGACCGTTCGGATGGCACTGCTGGAGTGCCACAGCCCATCCTCCTGGCTCTTCCACAACCTGTGTCGCTTCACAACTGCCAGCTCCTCCTACTGCCCCTACCACAGGGCTATCTCTGTAAGATGCAGCCCCGTGGTAACAGCAGATGCCCATCAGAGCTGCGTCACAATCGCTCGCCACTCATTCCTATTCCTAGCACGCTCGCTTGCTTCCCTCACATCCATCCTCCTATCATTCAGGGCTCTCCTTACTCCATCCATCCAGCCAAACCTAGGCCTCCCTCTAGCATTCCTCCCATAAACTCTCGCATTCATCACCTTTTTCAGCAGCCTTTCATCATCCATCCTTTCCACATGGCCAAACCATCTCAGAACGTTCATATCTACTCTGGCTGCAATTTCTCTCCTCACACCCGTTCTTGCTCTCACCACTTCATTCCTAACCCTATCCAATCGAGATACACCAATCATACTCCTCAGGCATTTCATCTCAAACACATTTAGTTTCCGTCTCTCACTTACTTTCATACCCCATAACTCTGATCCATACATCACAGTTGGCACAACCACTTTCTCATACAAAACTTTCTTAACATTCATTTCCAACCCTCTATTCTTCATCACTCCTTTCAATGCACCCAACACTTTACATCCTTCATTCACTCTGTGACACACATCTGCTTCCAATCCACCATTTGCAGCTATAACCGAGCCTAAATACTTAAACTGATTAACCTCCTCAAGTGTCTCTACATTCAACATAACATTCAATCCAGCGCCATCCTCATTTCTTGTACACCTCATAACCTTACTCTTTCCCCACATTCACTCGCAGCTTCCTTCTCTCACACACCATTCCAAATTCTGACACTAACTGACACAGCTTTTCCTCTGAATCTGCCACCACCACAGTATCATCTGCAAACAGCAACTGATTCAGCTCCCACTCGTTATCATCCCCATCTACCATTCTCAAACCTCGACCACGCACTCGCTCATTCACCTCTCTTACAACTCCATCAATATACAAATTGAACAGCCATGGTGACATCACACATCCCTGTCTCAGTCCCACACTCACTGGAAACCACTCACTCACTTCATTCCCTACCCTAACACAAGCTCTACTACCCTCATACAAACTCTTCACTGCATGCAACAATTTACCATTGATTCCATATAATCTCAAAACATTCCACATAGCCTCTCTATCAACTCTATCATATGCTTTCTCCAGATCCGAAAATGCAAAATACACATCCTTACCCTTTGCTAAATATTTCTCACATAACTGCCTAACTATAAAGATCTGATCTATACAACCTCTACCTCTCCTAAAACCACTCTGCACTTCCGCGATCACATATTCTGTCTTATCCCTAATCCTATTAACCAGTATCCCACCATACACTTTTCCTACCACACTCAACAAACTTATACCCCTAAAATTACTGCATTCATACATATCTCCCTTACCTTTGTATAGGGGCACTATACAGGCAATCACCCAATCCACTGGCACCAATGACAACATAAAGCATATATTAAACACTCTCACTAACCATTCCAATGCAGTCAAACCCCCTTCTTTCAACATCTCCGCTCTCACACCATCCATTCCAGGTGCTTTACCTGCTTTCGCTTCATACAATACCCTTTTCACCTCCTCTCTTGTAATCTCTCTCTCATTTTCATCTCCCATTACTGGCCCTTGAATCCCTCCCACTGCCACTATAGCTGCCTCTCTATCTTCCTCAACATTCAGCAAGCACTCAAAATATTCTGCCCATCTTTTCCTTGCATCTTTCCCTCTTAACATCTGTCCATTCACATCTTTCACTGTCTCTTCCATCCTCGATCCACCCTTCCTTGCTCTCTTCACTTCTTTCCAAAACTTCTAAAAGGCGACTAAAAGTGGATGGGGCGGGGGGACTAGGAATCCCCCCCCCTTGTATCAACCTCCTGCGAGACGTCACTTTAATCATATGGACGTTAAACTGATTAGATAAAATATGTTTTTACATTTTATTTTATTTTATTGGTCGTATTAATAGGACACGTGTTATATCTCTTTCATCTGACCTTTTCAGAGAGATGAATGGGATAAGCCAGTAAAAGTATTGCTTTTATAGTATGACAGGAGAGAAGAAGAAAAAACATGAAAATGACCTGAAGATGGTTTATTTACCAACTCTACACCTCTAGAAAAGGAACATGTCTACTGTACATCACTAGGAAATCACAATAAAACTTATGGCTTATGTACTATAAATCTTGAGTGGTCTATCCCATTACTGCTGCCTGTGGTCCATTCCCTATTTCCGAAATAAATAATCATAATTTCACTAACTAATCATATCTTGGCCTAATTATTTTTCCTATCCTACTTTGCATTTAAAATACATGTTTAATTCATTTATATTCATACACTGTGGTATGTACCGAAATTAAGTTACTAGCTTATATATATATATATATATATATATATATATATATATATATATATATATATATATATATATATATATATATATATATATATATATATATATATATATTTATTTATTATCGACAATAACATGAGATTGCCTAAGAATATAACAAGTGCCGCTCTCCATAACTTTAGATTTGACTCTTAAATAGAGTTGTAAAACCCTCATGTCTTTTTATATTATTCTTAAATGAGTTGATTTATATTAGTTATGGAATGTGAATGACGATATAGTGGCATACATACAGCTTTCTCATCATTAAAAGAAATTATTACTCTAGTCAACTATTGTATAAGGCCGAGAATGGTCAAAAATGATATGACACATATTATTCTAACCATTGTCATATCTTTTTCTCATTTGGGGAACCAACTGTGGCTGAGTGGTCAGAGTTCTCGACTCGGGACTTAACAGTGAGATCAGATTCACCGTAGATGGGCTAGGAAGGGCATCCAGCCTTAATTCCCCAGCCACACTTCCCGTCCATTCCCATACAGGGGACTAAAAATGACAAATAAAATAAAGATTTTTACTATGGATTACAGAAAAAAACTGGCTTTCAGTCTTTCGAATCAGTATCTACTACCTACTGATGCATGAGCATTTATCATCGTGTTTTCTCTGAAGTCATTTAAAAAGTGATCTTGCGCAAATAGCTGACTCTCTCTTGGGGGTTTGACCAATCGTAGAGAAGTGTCGGTTTCTCTTGCACATTTTCAAAAAGAATATTACACGGAAGTCTGTTTAGACAACCGCCCTCTTTTCTATTTATTTCTTCATTGCAAGTAATATGGTGGATAATGTCGAGGGCTTGAAGGTTGAAAATTTATTAAGTATTTAACATTTAGAAGAGAGATTTTAGTTTGGCAAATAAGTTGGAAGGTCCACTTAGGCTAAAAACAGACTGTTGGGCAAGGCGAGCCTGAAAAAAGAATGGTAGGAGAAGCATACATAACATTGGCAGATAATAGTTAAATACTAAGTAATTATTCCTTATTCAATACACAAGCATTTTATACGAAATGTAATAATTAACTTAGTATTTTTAGACAAAATGTGAAATATTGATGATATATCATCAATTCCTAGTAAATATTTCAATATCATTTGGAATATGCAAATTAGTTTGTCACTTTGCTCATCTCTATACATTCATTTACATAACATTTGTAATTCCATACTATAGAATGCATATTGCAAGTTTACGAATATCAAAGTTCAGTTAATTTTGTGATTAGCTACATAGAAATAAATTTATTTTCATAAATCAGAATTTTCTCTCTCTCTCTCTCTCTCTCTCTCTCTCTCTCTCTCTCTCTCTCTCTCTCTCTCTCTCTCTCTCTTTGTGCTTTATATGTAAAAAAAAAAAGATAACACGTGAAATTAGTTAAGGTATAAATTACTTGTGCTAAATCATGCATGGTTGAAAGAGATATTTTGGCAGGTATGACATTAGCCAATGTGTAGTCAAAAGATAAGGAGTCTTGGGCAATACTCTCTTTTCCGTACACGTCCATTCAGGTAATAGCACACAAACATGTCTAACCTTTTCGCTGTGAGGGTTAACGGACATGACGTCCATCTTTTCCGGTTTCTCCTGGAGCTGCTGTCGATCTCCCACTACACCATGTTTACCTATCAGCCAGTAGGTTTCCATGAGACCTTTGCCCTATACATATACACACCAAATATAACTTACTTGGACTAAAACTTTAAAAAAAAATTACTGCATCTTTCTTTCTATCCAGTTTAAAGTCTGTAGAATGCCCAGATAAATTTGAACAATTATTTTGTATACTACACATAGCGGCTATAATAATATTTCCTTTAAAATAACAGAGGAGAGTAAATTGACGCGGTAACACACGTTCATTGGATTGGATATAGCATGCTTTAAGTCTGCTTGCCAAGTACCATGACTATCATCCAGAACATCAAATTTGTTTGATATAAATATTAAAAAATATCCAGTTAAGAAACATTAATTTCAACTTCTTTAAAACAAATAAAATATGCAAGCTTATCATTCTATTCAAACCCATACATTTAAAAGCCAACGACTAAAAGTAACACACACTTCTTCACTGAAAAAATTAGCCTATTATACAACTTGATATGTCAACAATGGATCACCTAATTTTATGGATCAGTTTGTAGAGCTTTTAAATCGCTGTCGCATTGTACTCACAACTTATCAAAATCTCCCTTTTTATGCAATTCTTTTAAAAGATTACTACCAGTTTTTCAAGACATTTTCAGTTTTGCATGCGCGATTTTTTATTTTTTTTATAAATCAGTTTTTACAAGAATTTCTCTGACAAGATGTTCATTTTAATTTCTTAGAGTCAAGGAAACATATGACTTTCTGGCATACGGATTACTAAATATTTAATAATAATAATAATAATAATAATAATAATAATAATAATAATAATAATAATAATAATAATAATAATGTATGTCTATTAACAGCATCATCATAGTCTTCTAGAGTAGACGAGATCATGGTCAGCAACTTCAGGAGAAACCATGTAGTGAGAGGGTTGTTAGTCCATGTGAAGATGAGAAACATATCTTTGTACTGAAAATGTTTGAAAAGAAAAATCAAGATAGAAAAAAGAAACAAACATATTTGTTAGAAAGAAGCAGATTGTAAATTAATACATTCATTATAATATTACTTCAGAAAATCCAAAAACTAATAAAATAGGAAAGTAACATAAACTTTTAATAATATGTGCAGACTAAGAGGAATGCTGGACTAGTTTCGTTAGACACACTAAGCTCTGAATATACGGTGTGAATTTGTGCATTTTGTTTAGAATCTCTCTCTCTCTCTCTCTCTCTCTCTCTCTCTCTCTCTCTCTCTCTCTCTCTCTCTCTCTCATGGGGGCAGTCTCTAACCTTCTCACTGTGAGGATTAACAGACATGACATCCATATCTTGTGGTTTCTCCTGAGTAGATCTATGATCTCCCACAGTGCCATGTTTTCCTATCAGCCAGAAAGTCTCCATGATCCCTTTACCCTGGCACACAGAATTGGGAAGAAAAGAAGGACTCAATGGTAAAGAGTCAGTAATATTGCTTTGAATATTTATAATGTACAGGACTGGGAGGTATCAAAACCAGCTGCCCCGTCCTTAAAGATTGCTAAGAGGATTCTATTCGCATATGAAAATATTCTACTTCATTCTTTTATACTACAACAACACTTTGTTGTTTTTTATATAGGTGCTTTTGTGGTCGAGCTGGAAAAATATAGAGTATATCACTTACCTTAACTTATCTCCACCTGCACGTGTTAGAAGTTAAAAGCCCACTCACAACTGTTCAAAACCTGATTTCTTGCCCCCTTTATCCAAACCACAATATGCAAGAAGATATCAACACCTACACTGGGAGCTCCCGCTAAGCCTCCACAACTCAGTAATAAAGCAATTCCGTCTCACAACTCAAACAACTCGACAACTCCATAAGCACTGCTCTTCATCCCCGAACGTCGGCCGAAAACTTCAAACAACATCCCATTTACAGTGTTGCCAAACAGTGTTACCAAATCCAAATTATATAAAACAATAAACAAAAACTATTGTCTCCACAAAACCACATGCCCCCTTGATCTTAAGATCACTAAGAGTGCCACCTACTCCCCCCACCAAGAGATGGCCACCCATCTCTCAACACTCCTCCTTGCTCGACGATTCCTCTACATAATCTCTCATCCACACCGGTTGTCGTCTTTCTCAGTTTGGCTGCCATGGAACTTCATTCTCATGTACTTCAATTGGCCCTTCATCCTCAGTAGATGAGTCCACCACTCTCCTAATATCCATAATGTGCCGAGGCATCCCATCTACTGAGACATTATTTCAGAAGTTCACATTGGTCATAGTACCCCTTCCCCATTGTGACGCGCATCTTGACTTTGGCGGCTTTACCCACACCTCATTTCCAATCTTGATGGAACCTGCTCCTTCATCTCCTTTATCCGTCTTTGGTACCTTACTTGGATGTTGCCACTCATACTTGAAAACAGCTTTCTGTGGCACAGTTCCTTCATCCTGACCTGACCTAGGGGGACATATTATACCAGAAGACTGCTTCCAACGGTGATACCTGAGCCCTCTCCGCAATGGCCTTGATTGTTCGATAATGTCGCTCCACAATTCTATTCCCACTAGGCTGATACGCAGCTCTAAAATAGTGGTTGATATTCCATTTGTCAAGCATCTCCTTCAAAGCCTGTGATCTAAAGGCTGTACTGTTGTCTACTAATACTTCATCAACAGGCCCCCTTTTTAAAAAAAACCCATTCAATACTCCTGCAATTTCCTCTCCATTTTCTGCTCTTAGCTCTCTCCAAATTGCCACTCTGCCTGGTCCGCAATCAACCATAGACAAATACAAACCTATCCTGTTATGTGTTACATCAACCGCCAATCTCTTCCAGTTGTCATCCACCCAAAGCTCCCTGGCCTCATGCGCAAATGGCGGAGAATCAATCGACTGGCACTTGTTGCATCGCTTAACTACTTACCGGTTCTTGTCTCTTGTGACTCCTGGATCAACCTTCCTTGCAACAATCAGAAGCCTATCGACTCCCATGTGATGCATTTGATGTAAGTCCTCCACACTCGGCACTCCTGCACAACACACTCTGACCTCTTCTGACATCTCATCCGGAACAACTAACCAGGCCTTCCTCAACCTAGTTACCACATCTGCCTTGTTCTTCTCCGACGGCACAAATCACAGGCGCAACTCCATCCCAAACTCCTCTATCAGCTCTCGCAAGGTTCCCAAGTGGTGTCTAACTATCATTTCTGAGGCTCCTTTTGTCTGAATCCTGTGCTCTGCTGTTACAGTCGACTTCAACCAACCAAATACTGTCGCGGAGTCCGTCTTCACCTCAACATCTCGCAATCCTAACTTCACAGCTACATTGACTCCTCTCATTACAGCATCCAACATTGATATGGTTATAGGCCTCTTTCTTCCTCAACCATGCACCATCCTCCATAGTCTCGTTGTCAATCTCTAAGATTACTCCTGTGGCAATACTGCTCGCATCGCACCACACGACACCCTTACCTGACTTCGGGGAATACCATATCCCTCTCACTGGGTTCTCTTGTTTCACTCTTCTTATAATCTCTTGCAGCATCTGTATCGTTTGCTGCCCAACCTTGTCTTCCCATCTGATGACCTATGCTCTCCTCTTTATGTAACTACAAGCTACCTGTAACCAACCTGCCACAGGATAATGGCCCACCAATTTTCCGAACACAGAAAACAGCTCTCTCCTACTTAAATCTTGCTGCACTTCCGGAATCTCATTAATTCTACGGAAAATGAACTTACCATTCTTCCCTCTATCCAATCTCAGACCCAAAGCAATGTGAACTTGCAGGTAAGCCGACTTCAGATCAACTACAGCAGAGGCCCCACTCATCTGCCTCCACTCCCTCAGCGCCTCACTGCAAACATTAGTAGCGTCATCCCCAGTGTGAGACATAACGTATTGGTTAAGTTTGCGGTAGTCCAGTACTGGCCGAACTTTGTTCTTGTTTGTCTGAACTACCGCCATCAATGGTAGCACTCCACATTCTACTTCTGTCTCCTTCATCGATCCACCTCTCTACCTCTCGGTCATATTCTCTCCTAACATGCCTCTCATTGCACTCTCATAGCAACACACCTTATTCTTTAACACCAGCAGCCCCTCTTTCAAATACCACTCCACCACCCACTCAGAACCATCAAAGTCTGCACTGAAATCTTTGTCCACAATCTTGCACAGACTGGCCTTCTGTTCTGTGGCTAGCTCTCCTATCAAATTCCCATCTTCATTGGCTTTCACTTTTCCTGCCACCCTTTCCAGCCCTGCATTCACAACTGTCACTGTATACCTTATCCTGCCTCTTGCTACTTGCAAAATGTTCACTGGTACTGGCATATTGCCAAAAACTGCGAATCCATCAAGAATTGTCACACCACCCAGTCTGTTAATTATATCCATTCCCATTACTACATCTAATCCAGTTATCACCTTAGCAATCACAATTGCTGTAGTTCTCAGGTGTATTCCTAGCACTGTCAACTCTATCTCTTTACTGCCCTCACATTCAATCTGTCTTCCATCCACTGTTATTAACCCTTCTACCTTTGCTGTGCATTTCCCCACCAATTGAGAAGCACACACTGTGATGGAACAACCTGAATCGACAATTGCCCTCACCTTCCTTCCTCCCATGCTAACACTGATCACTGGCAATGAAAGTGGAAACACCTTTAGTTGTCTGAGGGGGTAGCTTCCGGCATAGCAGCTTCTCCTTGCCCATTTCCCTG
>JAXCGZ010000034.1:47500-50000 GCA_037179515.1 Halocaridina rubra
AAATAACCTAGGAAGGTAATATAATTGTGACACAACACGTGCGCTAACGGGATGAGGAAACATTTTTATACAATTAAGTTTCTCGGAGAGCTTTGTGAGTAGCGTATGATTTAACCAGCCACCAATGACAATACAACTTAATATATTGCACAAAAGAAAATAAAATAAAACGAAAACAAAAATGTTGAAAAAGGTTTTTTTAATCGGCTGGCAATGTTAGTTCTACCTGAAAGAGAAATAATTTATATTGGGATCCTGACTTCATCTGCAAAAGAGCACATTTTTAGTATCGAAGAGCTATAGAAAACAGCATGGATATATTCCCTGGACTTTATCGCTACTTGAAAATCAAAGAAGGCGCGTGAACATGAGTGCACTTAAGCTCTACACTACTGTGTTCAACAGTCATTCCTCCTCTGGTCCAGAGTAGAGGAAAACTTCAGTCATAATTCTAAGTTTTATCCCTACAAAGCATTAATCGAAAAGCCGGTACATTAGAACCACAAGCTGCAGGTATCCTCTTACCTGTAAGGTTCTTGTCATCATTCGAACAAGCAGAATGATAACGGGTGATATTATTAAAACAACACAAAGTAGAGCTATCCCGATGACCACGTGGCTATTAGAGGCATTCATTTCGGAGAAGAGAGTTCGTTCGATTACGTGTCTGAAACACAAAAACATATTTGTTTTGGAAAAGAATATTAAAGCATAACAGAGATGTAATATAAGTTACCAAAAATAAGCTGAGTGTCTGGTTATCAAAGAAACAATAATGTAAGAGGAATTGTCCGAATCTTTATCATGGATCAGTTATAATAAAACTCAATTGCGATGTAAGAGTGTAATTATATTAGCATTCCTCCGTATTGCTTGATATTTCAGACAGACTGAAATCTTTCTTAGTTAATCCGATAACAACGAATAAAAGTTATTGAGGAAAGCAATGTACTGAATTAATATATATGTTCTAGTTTCCGCATAGGTCTATTGCTTAAGCTACTAACTAAGATTTTTCTGTAAGTAAAACTTTTTTTTTTAACATTGTTTCCCTAACTTTCCCCTATTTATCCAGTAAAAATTAAAATTCATTGATTTAGATAATTCAAAAGAGATCGTAAATCAGGTGCCAATCGGTCAGCATCTAAAGCTGATAGTTACTTACCGAATTTCATATTGGATCTTTTGTAAAGCATCAAGGTAACCCAGCATGGCATAGAAGTACTCCGTTGCTTTGTCGAAATCAGGATAGATTTTGGCGCGCCCTAAGACCTCCAATCGCCTCCTTGTAATATTGGCATACCAAGCATAGGACTCTTGAAGGCGTTTGTACCTTGAGAGACAGAAAGAGGTTCTCCGATATTTTAGAGGAACTCTGTATGGCCCTTTAATAATACTATATATCCTGACTCATTTTTTTATAAAAACACAAGACATAACCAAAAGTGCTACAATTTCTTGTTGGGGTATTTTTACCTGTCTGTAATCCAGAATTCGAAGTTTTGGCTGGTATTAAGGAAATCATATCCAAGAGCATCATTGGTTACAAAGGCAATATAACTCTTCTGGTTCAGGGCACCTCTTCCGAAATACTGAAGACCAAAGACCATTGAAATACCTAAATGTTCGATGGCCCTAATCATGTTCTTGTAGGCTAATAACGGGCGCCAGACTCCAGCAGCGTCTTTCTCATTGATCTCGCTCGTAAGCTGTTAAAGAAACATTGGACATGAAGCTCCTCTTGAGATGTACATCATTGTGCTCACACACAGGGACCTGCCCAGTCCCATTACAGCTACTGGTTTATTATTTATCTTATGAATAGAGAAAGCAAACGATTTATACTTTGTCTATAAAGCAGATATCATACTGTGAAGTCGTCGAGGAAAAAGATCAAATCAAATTTGTAAGCAAAAAGGGAAAAAATCATTATTAGCATAGCAAATGAATAAGAAACAATACAGCTTTTGATATCCAAAAATAGTATATATCATAGGAAAAACTATAAAAAAAAGTAATGCGAATATGTAAATCTTCATGACTAGCATGCGTAAAAGCAATTACTCCACTTTTTGACGGTCATTATATAATGGAGTGGAACCTATGCCTAATAAAATGGCTGAAGAAGTAAACACCGACACCTCGAAGCGAATGCTATTAAGCTCAGATGTCTTAGCACTATTATTATTATTATTATTATTATTATTATTATTATTATTATTATTATAATAATAATAATAATAATAATAATAATAATTATTATTATTAGTATATTTATATTATTATTATCATCATTATTGATATTGTTATTATTATTATTATCATTATTATTATTATTATTATTATTATTTTTATTATTATTATTATTATTATTATTATTATTATTATTATTATTATTATTATTATTATTATTATCATTATTAATTTTGTTATTATTATTCTTGTTATTGCTATTATTATTACTTTATTAATATTATTATCATTATTGATATTGTTATTA
>JAXCGZ010000034.1:55000-67500 GCA_037179515.1 Halocaridina rubra
CATTACGTTCTGGCATGGAACAAATCAATGTTCAAGTCTATTAAGGGAATGACCATCGATAAAGAGCCCTGGCGACACCGAGCGAAGGCATGCAGAAATCCTAACTGCTTCAAGGGCTCTGCGCTATAGAACGGGAAGATGCAGTAATTAGTGATCAATATCGCTTTATTACTATAATCAGTTTGACCTATGTGCCCTCCTGCTTGTGCTCAGCTTCCGATACATGCCTTTCTCACTGCATGGATATATCCATTTACATTTTCTATGGTTAATCTGCTGATGCTTGAGCAAGGTATATACTCGTACGTTAGTTGAAGAAAGCTGACATGATTCCACAAACAATGCAGAGCAACTTTTTTTCTTCTTCTTTTTCTTTTCCTCCTCCTCTTTCGCCTCCACTCTTTCTTCTTCTTCTTCTTCTTCTTCTTCTTCTTCTTCTTCTTCTTCTTCTTCTTCTTCTTCTTCTTCTTCTTCTTCTTCTTCTTCTTCTTCTTCTTCTTCTTCTTCTTCTTCTTCTTCTCCAACGCCTCCTTTCTTTCTTTCTTCTTCTTCTTCTTCTTCTTCTTCTTCTTCTTCTTCTTCTCTCTTCTTCTTCTTCTTCTTCTTCTTCTTCTTCTTCTTCTTCTTTCTTCTTCTTCTTCTTCTTCTTCTTCTTCTTCTTCTCTCTTCTTCTTCTTCTTCTTCTTCTTCTTCTTCTTCTTCTTCTTCTTCTTCTTCTTCTTCCTTCTTCTTCTTCTTCTTCTTCTTCTTCTTCTTCTTCTTCTTCTTTCTTCTTCTTCTTCTTCTTCTTCTCTTCTTCTTCTTCTTCTTCTTCTTCTTCTTCTTCTTCTTCTTCTTCTTCTTCTTCTTCTTCTTCTTCTTCTTCTTCTTCTTCTTCTTCTTCTTCTTCTATCTTCTTCTTCTTCTTTCTTCTTCTTCTTCTTCTTCTTCTTCTTCTTCTTCTTCTTCTTCTTCTTCTTCTTCTTCATCGCCTCCTTTCTTTCTTTCTTCTTCTTCTTCTTCTTTTTCTCCTCCTCCTCCATCGCCTCCTTTCTTTCTTTCTTCTTCTTCTTCTTCTTCTTCTTCTTCTTCTTCTTCCTCCTCCTCCTCTTTCACTTCTTTTTCTTCTTCTTTTTCTCCTCCTCCTCCTCCTCCTCCCCCTTCGCCTCCTCTCTTTCTTCTTCTTCTTCATTTTCATTTCCTCCTCCTTCGCCTCCTCTCATTCTTTTTCTTCTTCTTGTTCTTCTTCTTTTTCGTCTCTTCCTCCTCCCTCGCCTCCTCTCATTCTTCTTCTTTTTTTCCTTCTTCGTCTTCTTCTTCTCCTCCTCCTACTTCGTCTCCTCTCATTTTTCTTCTTCCTTCTCCTCCTCCATAGCCTCCTCCTGAAGAAAGACTGATAAGAACAGCTTTTGATCAGCAAGACGGTGTTGAGGAGAAGGCAGAGGAAATCTGAAGGGTAAAATCATAGGCAAAAGGTTTGGCGAAGAGAGGAAGATGATGACTGGAGAAAATCAGTAATGAAGACAAGAAACAGTGTAAGTGAAATATCAGAACCCTGTGGTACACTACTTGTAACTAGGAATGAGCTTGATGTAGAAGACTGAGAAAAAGGGGAAAAGCTATAAGCAGGAAGTCTGGTTAACAGAACTTTGTGCACACTTCCAAATGCCTTAGGGATATCAGGATTAATGGCAGAGGATCCCCATAGCTCGATGATGACAATATATAGTGAGATAGGACATGTGGGTCTTGTCTTCCTAAGCTGTACTGGTGATTAGAAATGAGCAAGTATGATTGAAGATTTTTCAATATCTCCTAAGTATAGCAGATATAAGCTATAAGGACTGATTCCTTTTAATCTTCTGTGGTGTAGTTGGTAGCGCCTTGACTTAGTACTTATAAGTCCTAGGTTAAAGTCCCGGTCGGGGTAAAAATTGATTCATGCTTTCACATATGTAATGTGCTTATTTGGTTATATAATATATATATATATATATATATATATAATATATATATATATATATATATATATATATATATATAAATATATATATACATATATATATATATATATATATATATATATATATTTATATATATATATATATATATATATATTATATATATATATATATATATATATATATATATATATATATATATATATATATATATATATATATTATATACACAAAATATATATATATATATATATATATATATATATATATATATATATATATATATATATATATATATATATATATATATATATATATATATAAATATATTTGTATATATATGTATATAAATATATATATATATATATATATATATATATATATATATATATATATATATATATATATATATATATATATATATATATATATATATATATATATAAATATATATATATATATATATATATATATATATATATATATATATATTATATATATATATATATATATATATATATATATATATATATATATATATATATATATATATATTTATTTATTTATATATAAGTAGAGCAGATATAAGCTATAAGGTTGGATTCCTTTTAACCTTCTGTGGTGTGTAGTTGGTAGCGCCTTGACTTAGTAATTATAAGTCCTAGGTTCAAGTCCCGGTCGGGGTAAAAAATGATTCATGTTTTCACATATGTAATGTGCTTATTTGGTTATTGTTGGATCCGAATGAGATTGGGAGTTGAATTAATTGCGAAAATGAAACCACGAGTGAGGTTGGGGAATCTGTAATATATATATATATATATATATATATATAATATATATATATATATATATATATATATATAAAACCCTCTAAAGGAGGGGGGTTAGAATACTTCCTCCGTGTTCCCCTGCTTGTCATAAGAGTCAATTAAATGGGGCGGAGCGAGGGGACTGGGAATTATCTCCTCCGTATTTTCCTTTCCCAAGAGTCAAGATCATTTGCCTTGGCTCAGCCACTCCTCTTAAAAGGGTAAAATTGGGATATATATATATATATATATATATATATATATATATATATATATATATATATATATATATATATATATATATATATATATATATATATATATATATATATATATATATATATATGTAAAGAAATAGATATTTGTTTATTGCAGCTACTGGAGATATCTGCATATGGGACATGCACGCGAGAGAATGCGTACACAAGTACTACGATGAAGGCTGCATATCAGGCAGTACCATCAGTATATCTCCAAATAACCAGTACTTAGCCTGTGGCTCAAAGTCCGGAGTCGTCAACATTTACGAAGTTGCTAGTTTGTCCTCCGTTACACCGCAACCTGTCAAGGCTCTGTTGATCTTAACTACATCAGTGACTTCCTTGTCATTCAATTCTTCATTAGTTGACTCTTACGACAAGCAGGGGAACACGGAGGAAGTATTCTAACTCCTTCCCTTAGAGGGTTTTATATATATATATATATATATATATATATATATATATATATATATATATATATATATATATTATATATATATATATATATATATATATATATATATATATATATATATATATATATATATATAATATATATATATATATATATATATATATATATATATATATATATATAACCCTCTAAGGGAGGGGGGTTAGAATACTTCCTCCGTGTTCCCCTGCTTGTCGTAAGAGTCAACTAAATGGGGCTGAGCGAGGGGACTAGGAATTATCTCCTCTGTATTTTCTTTTCCCAAAAGTCAAGGTCTTTTGTCTTGACTCAGCCACTGCTCTTAAAAGGGTAATATATATATATATATATATATATATATATATATATATATATATATATATATATATATATATATATATTATATATATATATGCACACACACACACACATGCACTCATGTGTTTGTAATGTTTAATTATTCATTAATTTGCTTGATTTGTAATATTCTATTAATTTATTTTTCTCTTTCTTTGTCGTTAAGGCTATAACACACAAGTAAAACCTTCCCTTAGGACGCTTTCACACCAAAGTGGCACGACGCACGTGGCATGCCACGTAGCACACCAGTTGAAAACGAACATCCGAAAAATAAATGAAATCTTTCACACAGAAGTGGCGTGACACGTCTCATGTGCCACGTGCCATGTCTCTAGGTCCTAAGTACTGCGATTATTCAGCCTGTCATTTTTCTATTGTGTATCATTGCCTTATTTCTGCCTTGTCCTTAACCTTCTATTTATTCTTTATCTTATTGTTTTCTTCGAGTCCGGGCCTGAAGAGGGTAATTTTCTTTTCTGGCCCGATGTAAAAAAAAAAAAAAAAAAAAAAAAAAAACTATATATATATATATATATATATATATATATATATATATATATATATATATATATATATATATATATATATATATATATATATATATATATATATATATATATATATATATATGTCACACTCTCTTTTGACTTGGCATATCTACTATTCTATTTTATTACATATAAACAAACCAATCTGTTTGATAGGTAAAGACGGATACATGCAATAATGTAAGTCCATGATGCTGATGGGAATGAAACCCTGAAAAAACTAAAACAGAATAAGTGCGAAAAAATGGAGAAATAAAAAAAAAAATAAAAAAAGGGAAAGAGGACGAATGGAAACTGAAGGAAGAAAAGTGGTAAATTGCATCCACTTATTAGGTTAGTCAATGCTGTCAATGACGACCACGAAAGTCTCTTCAACCGCTTTCACATTAAAGTGGCATGCCACGTGGTACGCCGACTGAAAACGAATATCCGGAAATATATGAAAACTTTCACACAGAAGTAGCGGGACACATGGAATATGTCACGCCACTTCTGTATGAAAGGTTTTATTTATTTCCGGATATTCGTTTTCAACTGGCGTGCGACGTGCAACATGCTACTTTGGTGTGAAGGTGGACTTAATGTTCCATACGATAGCTAACAAAACTCGTGAATTTGGAGGATAATAGCAAGGTCATTCCATCATCAGTCATACATCTTGATTTTTATTGTGCTGAAAAAAAAAGCACTTGAAAAGTTATGTTTAAGTGTGCATTGCACTTACCCACTGTCATGTCGTGGTACAAAATTTGAGTTCGTATATTTTTTTTAGCTGAGTTTTAAATGAAATTATTCAGATGTACGTAAACATCGTTTTTTTTTTTTGCATATATCCACCATTAATGACTAGCATAACATGTTTAACTTATGCTTTTACAGTATGTAAAAGTTATTTCTAGTAATGATGTACATTTCCTTGCGTTCGGCATTGTATTTAGAACCAACAGAGATTGAAAAAAAATATCAATTTGTTCTACAAAATCTTACCATATACATTGCAGTTATTCTCTAAGATGTATTTACATAATATCCACGTGTTTCTCAGGTAACAAAAAAAATCATTCAAGTCCATTGAGTACTGTTAATGACCTCCCAAGATCCATTTCTCGGCCTTCAGGTTCATTACCACGAACAAGAATAACTGACACCAAGGCTGAATAGCATATACCTTTCTATTGTCTGTAATATCAACAGCTGTCAATTACTCACCACTTGTCCCTTTTTTTTTCTTTTTTTAAAGATCTATATTGCTTTAGAGGCGATTTCCCAGCCTGCCTCCTTTCCAGCTGTTTGTGCACAGTGTTAGAGGACTCTTGGGTTATTCTGTCTCCGTTGGAGAAATATGTGCTCCTAGTTGATTAAGCTTTGTGTTTCTACTGGTTACAGAGGGAAAGAATTTCTTACCTCCGCTTGATAGCCTCTATATTTACATTGTTAATGTAGTTGCATCTCATTTATAGATTATATTTAATATCTATGAAGATTCCAGTTAATGCAATGACTAAGCTGTCAGAGATGAAAGTCGGCTGTTGTTCCTTAATAAGATTTTTATTTTTGGTGATGAAAATTGTTGGTGGTTTTCCATACAACTGGCAATCCACGCACGGTCGTCTCGACCTGAAGAGATCAGTGTTGGCAACTCTGTGGTCTGCAGTGTTGATGATCATCTTGATGGCCTCTGCTGTCTTAAGTATTATTTTTACCCCGATGGACATCAACACTGGCAAAACGGCTGAAATTAGCGCGTGTATACTTAACTATGTCACTTACAGCATTATGTTTGCTTTCTTCCCATACTTTATCATGCGAAGTGGCATGCTGGCTGTAATAATACAAAAAATGACAGAGAGCAAGGTTGACATCACACGGAAAGCATTATGCTTCCGAAAGGATTATTTCCAACTGGTCTACATTACTCTGACTGCCATAGCTTTTGGCTACCTTAACTACGATGCCATCACTGAGTGTTTGACGACATCCACTTATTTGACTTACAAATTATCTGCCAGCGTATGTGACTTTGTTGTTGAGATCATGGTGACCACATTAAGTGTGCTTCTGTATTTACTTCTGAAGATATTGTCTACGGAGGCAGAGAAAAAGGTGAATTCCATGAGTCAGGCACTGGTGAGTTCTCCCTCAGATGAAATCATAGATGAAAGTACTAAGAAACCTCAAATTATGAACATCAGTCAATGGGTTTCTGATTTCCGTTCAAAATCTTACACCTATAATGTAAGTAAGAAATAATGTTTTAGCCATTTAATACTTGTGATTCATTGTGTATTAACTTACTCGCTCTTCTAGAAAGTATTGAAATGATTAAAATAAAATATTAAAGACTCATATTCCCCTTATTATCATTACTGGAATGCGCGCATTGAAGCGCGTGTTGTAAAAAGTACTCTAAGTTCCCTCTTCTTGCGATCAGAAACTAATTATGAAGGGCTAACGTAAGACACCTTATTTTAGTTTTAATATATAAATATTTTTTCATAAGAAATAACTACCGGGGTAGGTTTAATAATATGTACATCTTTAAAGTGTCCCAAGTCTGTCATGTCCTTACTGTTCAATTTGTACTAAAAAGGAACACTTTTCTTCATGACTGATTAGTTCAACTCGATATGTAATGCAAAATTATACAGAAAAAGTTACTCTTGTTTTTTTCGAACTTTGAAAGCCAATAGAACCGATATAAGCCACATGCACGAGAGATAACCAACAAATTAACGAACCCCGTCTGCCTATCCTATCGGCTGAACGAATATAACTTCAATGACGAATTATTTTTTTTTTCTAAATTACAAACACACATAATTGAATCTTTATTCATTCATTTATTTAATCTATCTATCTATATATTGAAATAAACTGGATGGATTTTAAAGCGTATTGTCAATAACAATGTAACATTAAGGGAAGGAAATATTAATAGGATATTAGTCTAATTGGTGGCTGAGTATGTTTGGGTGTGTGAAAGAAGGAAGTTGCCAGTGAATATTGGTAATAGTAAGTTAGTCTTGAAATGCACGAGGAGTGTTCATGTGGGCAGATTGAACGTAGGAGTGAATGGGGAATTGCTTGAAGAAGTTGAGAGTTTTAAGTATTTGCAAGGGTCGCATGTATAAAAGGGGAAGACGAATGGATGTAGAGATAAGCCACAGAGTGAAGGAAACAAGTAAATGTCTAAATGTTTTTACTTCCGTTGGAAAATATTCAGAACTGAATCTATGATTATCGGTAGGCTGAGAATTTTTACGGCTACTTAGAAATGGCCATTTTTTGTCTGAATTCAATCTCCTCAGGTTATGTACACTTAGGGAACTGATGGATTTTTTTTTTTTTTACTAGTACACCCGTATCGTATGTGTCAAGATTTTGTATGTGTCCTGAACGAATCTGACGTTCAGATTTGACGTAAATTTCTGGTTCTTAGGTTAGGTAAAGTCAGAATAGGCTAGGTTAGGATAGATTCGGTTAGGTTATGTAAACCGGAGATTGGATAGATTAGATTAGGAATAATACCCGACGGTTTCCAAGGTCAGACTTATTCAAAACACATACAAAAAACACAGAAAGCATCAATTTCACCTCTAAAGGGAGACGGGTGAAGTCGTAAAAAATTACCAGAAGATATAAATTGAGGTGTTTATTCTCTTGGAATACTTAAAGCAGAGAGGAACACATTAGGTGGACCAACTACAAGACGAATTTGACCTTGGTTCCAAGTCCCCTCAGAACGACGATTTCTCTACATCTTCACTGTCTTCTAAAATATCTAATCCAGACTGAGTACCCGTGCCAAAGTGTGAAAGAAAAAACTAAGATTAGGTTGCTGCGGGAGATTTAAAGATATTACGTTGTTTTCCAGCCGCTTTTCCATCACAGTTCTGATCGCTTGTAATACATAACTTCAAGTGTCGTTCACAGCATGCGAGGTCCCTTAAAACTCCTACAGTGTAATACGTTCTCGTTGAATGAAGAGAATGGTCTGTTAAAAATAGACATTCAGTGTTGACCTTTAGTATAGGCAAAAATATTATACAGTCTTATTATACTTGATATTTTATCTTGCAGAACAACAAGCACAGAGAAAAAGAGAAAAAATACCGAACAGTGATTGTTGCACCATCTCTGAGAGAAAGCATTCATAAAAATGAGAGGAAAATCTGCCGAGCGGTGGCACATCAACTAATGTCTTTGGACGAAGTTGTCCTGAATGTGGTAGATTATGCTGGACCTCTTGTGGCCATGATTCTGCTGAGTTCCACTGTTAACGCTACAACCATGCTCTATCTTACCAGTCAAGTAGTCAGTTACTATTACATGGCTTATATCAGCTTAAAGATAGTCTGCGTTGTAAACATTACCTGTGTATCAGATTCTCTGTGGAGGAAGGTAAAGTAATTAATTTATATTCTTCTTAGAGTATCATGAAAAAATTATGCTTCCATACCACTAATAGAAAAACTACATTACATATTATATATATATATATATATATATATATATATATATATATATATATATATATATATATATATATATATATATATATATATATATATATATATATATATATATATATATATATCATCATCAATATCTCTTCTTTTCCTGAATCCACATTGTTCTTTCCCGATCATTATCTTAGTTCCTTTCCTAATTCTCTCGATCAACATTCTTCCAGATACCTCACCGACTACGCCCAACAAACTGATTACTCTAAAACTTCTACATTCGTACTTTTCTTTTTCCCAAATATAAAGTGAATGTACACATGCACTCCTCCAATCAACTGGAACTCTCCTTCTCTAGAGCATATCGACCCACTATGCATTCCAGAATTTTCCTGACCACTTTTTGACAACCATTCTACAAGATGGCTATCTAATACTTTACCTGTTTCATTATTTTCAGTGCCACTTGTATCTCCTCACTAGTAATTTCCCTATCATTCCCCTAGCCTATTACTGGCATGCTCCATACATCCTCCACAGCCACAATCACTGCCTCTGTATCATTTTCCACATATTACAGTTCCTTTCATCTATATTTCGTCCACTGCCAATCTACTCCTGTCATCCTCTCCTTTCTACCAGACTTGTTTTTCTGCTCCCTTTCCACTTCCTTCCCGAACATCTTTTTGTTCCTTTGAAAATTCCAAGACGAGCATATACCCCACATCACACCCCCCTTTATCTTTGCCTCTCTCACCATGCACTTTGCTAATCTCCACTTTGGTCAGCTTTGTACATTTTATATGCTTCCACATTTCCTCTCTACAACCATACCTCATATGCCCACTTCTTTTCAGCCACTGCTGCACTCACCTCTTCATTCCACCATTCTCTGCCCTCCCTTCTGCTGTTGCCCATTCATCTGGTCCCTCACCTTGCCTCTGCACACTTCATAACTTCTTCCTTGGAATAAAGTTCTGAGGTGTGCAGGGATGGTGTGTGGAATGTGATGGGTGGGTGGGGAAGGGGAGGCGTGGTGAGTACTTGTAATGAAGAGATGACTGCGGCAGATCTAATTTTTACTGGACTTGAAATATTAACCTTTCATTTTCTTTGAGTCACTTGGAGACAAGTATGTATAGTAGAGCAAGACACCGGCAATAATTTCCTTATTAAAATGCTTATCGTTCCACAGAATCTATGGAAGAGGTGAAAACTGGCAGGGTCAGATAATCACTTCTGCCTATGAAATCGAAATAGTGGCGATTGTCTCTTGCCTCCCAAAGTTTCAGTAAAGGATATCATATAACTAGTTAGGATTATAGAGGTGGTCATCTATGAGATCCCCCCTCCCTGTGCGAGGCAAGAGAGCCTCCTCAGTGTTGTAGAGGCCGACTAAATAAATATTTTACCCCCATCGAAGAGTCAACTTTTGTGCTTTGACTCAGCATCCCCCCTTATAAGGGTAAATAAGGCTATGGTTATATATATATATATATATATATATATATATATATATATATATATATATATATAGTCTCCGTGGCTAAATGGTAGCGCCCGCGACTCTGTGTTGGCAGGTCGAGGGTTTGCTCCCCGTCACGGACTGAGGTTAGTAAGGGCATACACTCAAGGTAACGATTACATTTGCCAAAACAAGTCCTTCACTAGAAGGCAACCGTCCTAGCCCTTAGTAGAAAAGGGAGTTCGAGACGTAAAATCGAATCAATCAATCATATATATATATATATATATATATCATATATATATATATATATATATATATATAATATATATATATATATATATATATATATATATATATATATAGTAAGGAAGCCCATCAGTGAAACAAAACTTATAAAACAACGCTATTTTTCGGATCCTAACTGGATCCCTTCTCAAGTTGTGCTTGAGAAGGGATCCAGTTAGGATCCGAAATATGGCGTTGTTTTATAAGTTTTGTTTCACTGATGGGTTTCCTTACTATTTAGTGCTGTATGCTAACAGTTTGGACTTATATATATACATACATACATATATATATATATATATATATATATATATATATATATATATATATATATATATATATATATAGTATAAAATATATATATATATATTGTCAATGTTAGGGGAAAATTCAGCTGAATATCACAACTGATCCCTGATAATCTAGGCCAGCATGAAATCTTAAAAATCCATATGAACTCATCAGATTCCACATTGCATATCTCACTGATTAACTGCTTTCATATAATGGAAGGGTAGAGGCTCACATCGTTCCAATGGATTGAATAATAAATACAGGCAGCTAATCTTAAACAAATTAATAAACTTTAAGTACTACAAAACTCCGGTATGAGTAACCAGGGCCTACTTAAAGGAAAAAATTGAACTGTACTGTGTCTTTTCTTGTAGAAAAATCGTTGTTTGAAGCAAGTTCGAAGGCTCCTGACTTCTAAGTTGTCAGCAGCGACGGAGGTGAGTGGCAGATATTTATATTTGGAGACTTAAATACTTTCTAGTGCCTCAACAGATTCAAAATAATTTCCCTTAAACACTTTTCGATCTCATGCTACTGCAGCCAGCGCATACATCATGAATGAAAAAATACGAGTGTGTGTGTGTGCGCGTACGCGCGTGCGAATGTAATTAACTAATTGTGGTTACGAGAAAGAGCCCTATGCTCGTAAATCTCCGTCTACTGGTCGGTACCATTTGTTATACTCAATGATACTAATTATATTTGTCCTTAAAACTATGTATTGAGTTAGCTTTTACAACCTCCTCGCTTAGCGATTTCCAATCATCAACTGTTCTTACACTAACAAAGTACTTCATTACATCCTGCAAAGATATTTTCGTACTGTGTGTGTGTGTGTATGTGTGATTACATAATGGTGATTACCTAATTGTGCTTACGGGAAAGAGCCCAAAGCTCGTAACTTCCCGTCTCTTGATCGGTTCCATTTTGTACTTAGTGATACTTATCATACTTGTCCTTAGAACCATGGATTGAGTTAGCATTAACTACCTCTTCGCTTAGCGAATTCCAATTATCAACTACTCTTATACTAAAAAAGTACTTTCTTACATCCTGCAAAGAATTTTTCTTACGAAGCTTCAAACTATGACCTCTAGTTCTAGACCAGACATATCAAAATTTCGATCCCTATCCACTCTATCATAACCATGAAGGCATTTAAAGACGTCACCATATCCCCCTCAATCTTCTAGCTTCGAGTGATGGTAAGTCTAATTCCCTCAGCCTCTCATCATAACTGAGATTGCGTATATCTGGCACCAGTTTCGTGGCATGTCTTTGAACTTTTTCCAGCTTAACTACGTGCTTTTTCAAGTGCGGATTCCAAAAGGGGGCAGCATATTCAAGTTTTGGCCTAACATAGGTTACATAAATATTTCTGAACATTTCCCTGTCCATGTGCCTGAAGGCTACCCTTATATTTGCTAAGAAAGCATATGCTGCCCTTACTATGCCATTTATATGCATTTCTGGAGACAAATCTGCCAGTATGTTTACTCCTAGATCTCTCTCATTCTCGGTCTCTTGAAGTTGTATTCCTGCCACCGAGTAGTCAAGCTTGGGCCTTCTTGCACTTGTCCCCATTCTCATTACCTTACATTTTGAGATATTGAATTTCATTAGTCACTGTTCTGACC
>JAXCGZ010000034.1:72500-75000 GCA_037179515.1 Halocaridina rubra
ATATATATATATATATATATATATATATATATATATATATATATATATATATATATATATATATATATATATATATATATATATATATATATATACATATATATATATATATATATATATATATATATATATATATATATATATTATATATATATATATATATATATATATATCAGTATATATATATATATATATATATATATATATATATAATATATATAATATATATATATATATACGTAAAAACACTTACAGCACTGTAACAAAGTCAAGCACTTTTGTTTTGAAGGCTCATGAATATACTGAAATAAAAATCAGAAAGTTGTCTTTTTCTAAAGTCCAATTGACCTAAAATTTAGAGTTTGCTCAGAAGAGGAAGAAGAAACTCAACAAATAAAACGTACACTCATGTGGAGACCTTCAAATACTGTGATACGAAGAATATACTGAAATTGTTGGTTTTTATCCAAAATCTTTACCATCTTACCGCTATCGGTATTAGAGGATAGAAGAAACCTAGTAAATAAATGTAAGTCTTATTAGTTTGCTGTTTGAGGTCATCAGTAAATACAAAAATACTACCAATGGAATTTCTTGATTAATTAAAATTATTTTTACTTAACTTTGTGATAATTATATTTGTAACTGTATAGTAAGCATATTCTAATAGTAAGCATATCTGACAAAATTACATAGGGAAACTTATTAATACCAAATGCACTCTAAGAACTCACAAATATATGACACTTCTGGTTTTGCTACGATAATTCCGACACAGTGTTCCACAATTTGCAAAAGTTAGTTGTTTAGCCCAGAAACTCTTTGCAGAAATTAATAACCCTCCTGTAGAAGGATGCCTGCTGGCTACTGGAGTCCCTGACGACGTCAGTACGAGGTCTGTCAGCCATGAATTCCATATCTTCGTCCCGGACTGAATAACGTCTTCTGTCTGGCAGCACCCCGTGTTTACCAGTTAGCCAGTAAGTGTCCATAACTCCTCGACCCTAGGCACATACAATTCATTAACAAATGGAGGTAAACACTGTTAGCATTACCACTAACTAGTGCCTGGAGGCTTCCCCAGACACATTTTTTGAATGTGGGTTAGAAATAAAACTTTTATACTGGGAGAGTTAACTTATGACTAGTAGCCAGTAAATTTGCTTTGATTCGTTCACTACTACGAACACAATTCTAAAAGAAGAGACACCGAGAATTATGCACAGATGCACGGTGACGCAACAATAACTCAAAATAAATATTATTGAAAGGGATAAAATAAACAAAGCAAAACAAGGATGTAGGCAAATGGATACAAAAAGGCCGCAATACATTTACTATAATGTAATCGATGAAATTATTAGGTGAAGTCAATACTCTTAATGCAGTGTATATCAATCTCATTTCACTTGCTTTAGGACATTCTTACAAATCAACGCCTTCCTGACCATCATCATACCTACTACAGAGATCTGTTGTATGAGGCAATTAATGTTTTTGCCATTTAAAGAAGTCATCTATGTAAGTATCTGCCTATTTAGTAATTAAACAATATGGAAAAATGGAAATGAGAAAATATAGAAAGGAGATATGATGATTAGTCTGTGTTATACTCCAGGGGGTAAAAAGTGGCCGAAGATCGATCAGAGGTCCATAATTATCTGATATAATCAATAATATAAATGCTTGAGGATCAATGAAAAATTCTATATTGTGGTCGATAAAGTTTAAAGTCTGGGGACCATCACTCAATCATATCTTCGATTCGATAATGAAGCTTTTCTCAACAATATTTCAAAACCCGCACTTCCTGATTAAAATTTTGTTTTCCTTCGACAAGCATTATAGAAATGTCAGTATGGTGATATTTACAAAATGTTGGTATGTTTCAGTAATGGTACGCTTTTCAAATAATGCATATATATATATATATATATATATATATATATATATATATATATATATATATATATATATATATATATATATATATATATATATATATATATATATATATATATATATATATCCAAATAAGCACATTACATATGTGAAAACATGAATTCTTTTTACCCCGACCGGGACTTGAACCTAGGCCTTACAATTACTAAGCCAAGGCACTAGCAACTACACCACAGAAGGTTGAAAGGAAAGAGACCTTATTGCTTATATCTGCTATAGTAGGAATGAACGCATTCGATCTGAATGCCACTATGTTCATATTGCAGTTTCCCCAACCTCACTCGTGGTTTCGTTTTCGCATTTAATTCAACTCCCAATCTCATTCGGGACCAACAATAACCAAATAAGCACATTACATATGTGAAAACATGAATCATTTTCACCCCAAAAGGGACTTGAACCTAGGACTTACAATTACTAAGCCAAGGCACTACCAACTACACCACAGAAGGTTAAAAGGAAATAGACATTATAGCTTATATCTGCTATAGTAGGAATGAACGCATTCGATCTGAATGCCACTATGTTCATATTACAG
>JAXCGZ010000034.1:77500-80000 GCA_037179515.1 Halocaridina rubra
ACTTATCATACCCGTCCTTAAAACTATGGATTGAGATAGCATTAACTACCTCCTCGCTTAGCCAATTCCAGTTATCAACTATTCTTACACTGAAAAAGTATTTCCTTACATCCTGCAAAGAAGTTTTCTTACGAAGCTTCAAACCATGACCTCTAGTTCTAGAGCCTGCCATATCAATATATCGATCCCTGTCCACTCTATCATAACCATGAAGGAATTTAAAGACTGTCACCATATCCCCCCTCAATCTTCTAGCTTCGAGTGATGGTAAGTCTAATTCCCTCAGCCTCTCATCATAACTGAGATTGCGTATTTCTGGCACCAGGTTCGTGGCATGTCTTTGAACTTTTTTAAGCTTAGCTATGTGCTTTTTCAAGTGTGGATTCCAAAAGGGGGCTGCATATTCGAGTTTTGGCCTCACATAGGTTACATAAATATTTCTGAACATTTCCTTGTCCATGTGCCTGAAGGCTACCCTTACATTTGATAAGAATGCATATGCTGCCCTTACTATGCCATTTATATGTATTTCTGGAGACAAATCTGCCAGTATGTTTACTCCTAGATCTCTCTCATTTTCTGTCTCTTGAAGTTGTACTCCAGCCACCGAGTAGTCAAGCTTGGGCCTTCTTGCACTTGTACCCATTCTCAATACCTTACATTTTGAAGTATTGAATTTCATTAGCCACTGTTCTGACCACTCATGCAGATTATTTAGATCCTCCTGAAGTTCTCTACCATTGTTCCCGTTTTTTACTTTCTTCACAATCTTTGCATCATCTGCAAACACATTCATGATTTACAGACTCTGGTAGGTCATTTACATATACAAGGAACGAAAGTGGCCCTAAATCTGAACCCTGTGGAACTCCACTACTAACTCTTCTCCATTCAGACACTGAGTGTCTTACTCTAACCCTCTGTTCCCTTCCTTCTAAGTAAGTTTTTATCCCTTCCAAAACATTTCCACCTATTCTAGCCGTTGACTGCAGCTTCCTAATAAGTCTCCCATGTGAAACAGTGTCAAACGCTCTCTGGAAGTCTAGGAATATGCAATCTGCCCAACCCTCTCTTTCCTGTAAGATTCGGCTTACCTCATCATAAAATTCTAATAAGTTTGTTACTGTTGCTCTACCTTCTCTGAAGCCATGTTGCCTTACTGACAAAAAGTTGAATGATTCCAAGTGAAGAGAGATATGTTTCCTTAGTAGTTTCTCCATACCTTTGCAAACTATGCTGGTCAAGGAACCGGGTCTATAGTTTAGAGCCTTATCCCTCCTTCCCTTTTTGAAGATAGGTATCACATTTGCTTATTTCCAGAATCTTGGACTCTCCCCTGACTCCAGTGACTTTTTAAATATGATACTTAGTGCCACTGATATTGAGTTTGCGCATTTTTTAAGCACATGAGGGGATATATAATCAGGACCTGTAGCTTTATGAACATCTAAATCCATCAGCACTTTGCATACCTCTGTGGCTGTAAGGTTGATGTTCTCTAATACCGGCCCTTGAGCTTCTATCTCTGCAATCTGAGAGGGTGGGGGTATTTTCTACTGTAAATACTGACTGAAAATCCTTGTTCAATTCTTTGCAGATCTCTTCATCCGTCTCAGTGATGCTTCCATCCGCTCTCTTTAGCCTTAAAACCTGTTATTTTACCTTCAGTTTTCCTCTGATAAAGCTGTGGAAAAGCTTGGGATTTTCTTTAGCCTTCCTGGTGATGTCCCTCTCATAGTCTCTCTCTGTCTCTCTCCTTTTACTTAGGTAGTCATTTCTTTCTCTTTTGTAGGTTTGCCAGGCATTTATGTTTTTTCTCCTCCTATACCTTTTCCAGCATTTGTCTCTCCACTCCTTAGCTCTTTTATACCCACTATCGAACCATTTCTCTCTGGCATGAATTACACCTACTTTGGTGAAAGGTATGCAGCAATCTACTATCTTCCCATATTTCTCACAAAAGATGTCATAGATTTCTTGTACAGATTTGTTGCAAAATAAGGTTATCTAGTCAATAACTGCAAAAAGCTCATTCAATTTGATGTAATCTCCTTTCGGATAGTTCCTCCTCATGCCCTCGGTGCCTCTACTCTCAGGCAGAATATCTTCAATGATATATTCCATCAACAACACACAGTGGTCACTCTTTGCAATTGGTGGTTCATACTCAATTTTTTCAATCTCCAACACATTATCTGTGTGTGTGTGTACATATATATATATATATATATATATATATATATATATATATATATATATATATATATATATATATATATATATATATATACAGTATATATATATATATATATATATATATATATATATATATATATATATATATATATATATTAGTCACAGTGGCTCAAACAGTAGCGTCCGCGACTCTGAGGCGTCAGGTCGAGAGTTCGCGCCCCGTCACAGTCTGAGGTTAGCAAGGGCATGCACTCAGGGTAACGATTACATCTGCCAAAACAAGTCCTTCGCAAGAAGGCAACCG
>JAXCGZ010000034.1:87500-90000 GCA_037179515.1 Halocaridina rubra
GGACCCTCGAGGCTTTTTCTAAGAGCAACATCAAATCAGGGATATCTAATAAAATCTGTGATTGTGCTCACTCAACACATTATTATAATACGTTACTGATTGATGAACTGCTTAATTTAATGTATTTTTGTAGGCAAAACTAAATTTGATATCTAACAGCTACCCTCTTAGCGATGGAATGGCTTCAAATGAATACTTTATCACACGAACAATGAAAGATACACCTACCTAATTTCATACTGAACTTTTTGCAGCGCATCTAAGTAACCCAGCATGGCATAGAAGTATTCGGTGGCTTTTTCAAAGTCTGGTTTGATCTTCTCTCTTCCTAGAATCTCCAGCCGTCTTCTGGTAATGTTGGAGTACCAAGGGTAGTCCTTCTGCATCACTTTGTATCTAGTGCCTATCCAATAAGCGAAGTTCTGAGACGCATTCAAGAAGTCCTGACCAAGTGCATCATTGGTTATAAAGGCTATATATGAACTTTGGTCAAGGTTTCCCCGACCAAAATACTGTTCACCAAATACCATTGAGATACCCAAGTGTTCTATGGCTCGTATCATATTTTTATAGGCCAGCAAAGGTCGCCAGACACCAGAAGCATCTTTTTCTTTTATTTCTCTCGTCAACTGCGACAAAAAAAAATATCATTAATTTTAAAGAAGTAAGGAAATATCTTTGTGCCTAAATTCTATCTGTTCATGTCATATGTAAGGAAAATTTAAAATAAAATAATATATTAAAAAAAGGATTCTACTTTAAATGTGGTTTTTATTTTCAAAGCAGTTTAAAACATATGTAATCTGAGAAAGAATACGCTTGCTTTTTTGCACCAATCATCTACAAAGTAAACGTCCATGAATCATACCTGATCTAAAAATATATAATTGGCTCTGTTGTAGAAAGCAATACCAGCTTCTATGCTTGGAGTATCAAAGTTTGTAATCTTTTCCCTGAAATCATCGAGTCTAATTCTGAAGAGAATTTTGTTTTGGAAAAGCTCGTCTTCTATTCTGAATTTCGGCCATTTTAGATCGTTGATTAGTGAATTCGTATAAGCAAAATGCTCCGAAAGATTTCTACGAATGACAGAGCCATTAGTGAAGAGATAAAAAGCGATTTCTGCCCTCTCTGACTGCAGAGCCTCCGTGACATTGCCCAAACCTGTACTTATTTGAACCTGTAAAAAATATCAGGGAATAATGACACACTTTGCTCAAATGGTTAAGAACGATACTCATCCCAGACAGAGATAATTACTCATTTTTCCATCAACATTTTTTTAGAGCTTTCATTTTAAGGAAATTATTTTGAATAATTGAGGGCTTTGTCTAATAGTTTGTTAAGAGTGGCCTATATAAACATACTTTCCTCCCACCTGATCAATGGTTTCTTGCATGCCATGTTGATACTCAAGGACGCTGACCATGTTGATGGAATTTTGGATGATGAGGGCCATGATGGGCACAAAAGGCAAAAGCAGCATCTGGATCAAGTGGATTTGTTTCCCTTTACCTGTGGTGGGATCCAGACCACATATGCCAGTCTTAACCTGAACAAGTATAATGTTAAGCTATGAATCAGCAGCTAAACCAAGGCTAGACTTTTAGAGAGACGGACCTGATAATCCCTATGATATATGTTGAGAACTGGGACCTACAGCTTGCTCTTGTGGCAGATAATCTTGAATTACAGAGTAGGTTCCCTAAACATTAAAAGGTAAAGGTTGCCAGGATTCAGTTCCGATATCCACCTGAGATGCTCCTCAGAACGTCAGTCGGGGCAATCCCCAACCCCTTACTGTGGTGCCCAGCAACAGCAGTAATCTCCCAGTAAACAGCTTAAACTCTCTTGCCTGGACGAGGCCCGATCTGCAGACCTAACGAATACGAAACCAGCGCGTTGCCACGGTACAATCCAGAGGCGTTATTAATATGTCTTATGGAATCCTTTTATTATTATTATAGAATTTGTCTGAGCCAAATTCGATTAAAGACAAATTATTTTCCACAAAATGTTGTTGAAATTTCCATAATGTCCAAAATATCGTAAGCCTTTAAAATGCTGTACTGGAGTCATAACAGTAGATCTAAATGTCGGAGGTTTTTTATATCAGTCTAACTAAATTGTTCCTAGAGGTATAATATAACATAAGAAGTGTCATCACCGAGAATATGACCACAAGCTTGATTTGTATAAAAACTAATCGATGCACTTTTTTTTTAGGAATCAATACAGCGCAATCTTAAGACCAATTTGTAGCTTTTATCATTCTGTTCACTCCTGTTATCTCAACGTCCAGTGGCTTAATTCTCACAACCCTTCTCGTAATTTGTCAATACATATCCATTCATATGTAAAAATGAGAAGTACATATTACTTTGTAGGCACAGCTGAAGCAGCTAGCAGTAACTTTAAAGAAAATTTCTAGCATAATAATATAACTCTAGGAGCTGTTTGTTTGGAACTGCGCGTAACATTTTTCTATCCATGAACACAA
>JAXCGZ010000034.1:100000-107500 GCA_037179515.1 Halocaridina rubra
GGGATGCCTCGTGACGTCACTGATGCCAAGTGGATCGCGCGGCCCCTGATTTCCAAAAGGTTTGACGGACGACGACATAGCAAAATCCCTCGACCGACAGCGCTAGGGCTTTTCCCGTGACTACGGTCTCCTCTTGCGAGTCTCCCCATTCACGCCCCCGGAAGGATGTTCCCGTTGGTGGTGCTAGCCTGACGAAAACGAAGGAAAGAAGTGCCAGGGAGCCTCAGTCTAAGGCTCTTCCCCCGAAGGAGGGCCTCCAGACCTCAACAACGACGAAGAGGAAGAGGAAGAAGAGAAAGAAGATGGGCGGAGGCACGCAGAAGGGTGATTCCGAGAGACGTTCCTCTGTACTCTCTCTCGATTCTGAAGATGAAAACAAATTAGTCGAGGTGAGTATTTAATTAACATGTTTGTACCTCCTATTATTTTTGCTGACAAGAACCCACTTGGATGTAGAAATCATATCAACTACGAAGTAACTCTTCCATCTCCGGCTTCAAATCAATTTAATTTACTAAAACAATTAAGCTAAAAAAAATGCGTCTTGTATCTTTCAAGTAATCTTAGAAGAGCAGCTTTTTGTACTAATAATGGAGTGCCACCTCTCTATACAAATGTTGTTAAAAATCAGTATGTGAGTGCCATGATAAATCTGGAAATAGACATTCAAAATAATGTAAAATAGATATTTAATTGTATATATAATGTCATATAACGATAATTCGTCCATGCGATTATTACGTACAAAATTTCAACAAAACAAATCTGATTTTCAAAATAAGAGGATTCACTAAAAAAATTTCAAATGGCTCTAGGTTATGTTCCCGAACATCAGCATTGCCAGTATCCTAGAATATTATTCCATATAATCATAATCTATTCAGTAAGTAAGTAATTGGTCACCCAAGAATATCTATAGCAAATTTCAAAGTCAAACACTGACATGTCTACTTATAAGTGTACTTTAAGATTTGTAAAAGAATAGCCATTGTCAAATGGAAAGAAATGTTTGTTTGTTTGTTTGTTTGCTTTCAATTTGAAGCTCTTGTTTACCGTGTCAGAGAGATATAACCTTACGGTGCTACTTAGCAAGTATGTATATGTAATTATCTAATTGTGCTTGTACCTCCCCGTCTCCGGGTAGGTTCCATTTTATACTTAATATACTATTCATATTTGTCCTTAAAATTTTGAATGCAGTTAGCATTAACAACTTCCTCGCTTAGCGAATTCTAATCATCAACTATTCTTACAATAAAATGGAATTCTTTACATCTTCAAAGAGGTTTTGTTACTAGTTTCAAAGTATGACCTCTACTTCTAGCGCCACTCTGTCAAAAACCATGAAGAAATGTAAAAACTGTCACCATATTTCCCCTCTTCCTTATACTTCGATTGATGGTAAATCTAATTCCCTCAGCCTCTCTTCATAACTGAGACTGTGTATATCTTGCACCATATTTGTAGCATTTCTTTTAACTTTTTCCAGTTTATTTATATGCATCTTAAAGAGCTGAGTACAAAATGGTGTTACACTTTCAAGCTTTGGCCTTACATAAGTTACATAAATATTAAATATATATATATATATATATATATATATATATATATATATATATATATATATATATATATATATATATATATAATTTTAAGGACAAATATGATTAGTATCAGTAAGTATAAAAATGGAACCTACCCGGAGACGGGGAGTTACAAGCATAGGGGATATATATTAATATTTACACTTATACACGCATACATACATACAAATATACATATAGATATACATACATATGTACGTATGCATGTATATATATATATATATATATATATATATATATATATATATATATATATATATATATATATATATATATATATATATATATATATATATATATATATATATATATATATATATATATATATATATATATATATATATATATATATATATAAATATATATATATATATATATATATATATATATATATATATATATATATATATATATATATATATATATATATAGACACACTCACATATATCAATCTGTATGAAAGTGACAGCTTTTCAAATCTATTTTGTACTTTAAATTGACAATGCTTGAGCAGTAATTAAAAAAAACATCGAGTAACAATATAAAGATTTAAAAAGGTAATATGAAATTTTTATTATGATGAATGGTTTAAGAGTAATATAAAAACTTGAGGTTGTGGAATATTGCCATGATAATCACGAAAGGAATTATACCTCTAAAGATATTTGCTATTTTAAGTGTGTGTTTACGTTTTAAGAGTCACTATTAATCTCCATTATGGGGGTAGACGCAGACAGAGTACGGCTGGGGAATTTAGAGCTTGATACTCTTCCTGACGCCCCCACGGAGGGCTCGATCGCGGGGGTGTCAACTCTCGAGTCGAGCATTCTAAGCGATCGTCTATCTTGGTCATCGTAAATAGTGATCTCTCTCTCTCTCTCTCTCTCTCTCTCTCTCTCTCTCTCTCTCTCTCTCTCTCTCTCTCTCTCTCTCTCTCTCTCTCTCTCTCTCTCACGAATTTTCGTTTGAGAGTATATCAGGCATATGACATTCCTGAATAATATATAAGATTCTCATATAGCGATTAGACACCGATTTGGATTCACTTCAGAATTCAGTTTACTTGATAATATAATATTAAGAATGTCATCAGTGCTAATATACTATTCGCATATCAGCAACACGCAGCTCATGTTCGCCAATAAAATTTTAATCTTTGGAGTTATTGCTTTTATTACATAAAAATATCAAAGCAAACTATTACTAAAATGGTAACTCCATGTCTTATTACATAATATCAACATATCAGGACGGCACTTCGAGTGTCGGGATTTCAGTTTTGTCGGGATTCTGGGCTGTTACGGGTAGAAATGTTGGTATGTCGAAATTCGAGCAACTGGGAGGGAATTTAGCTGTCGCAAATATGACGAGGAGGGGGGGAGAAAATTTGGCCTGTCGAGATCTTAAAACCAGGAAGTCTTGAGATAGAAAATTTGGTTTGTTGGGAGTTTATATACATATACATATAAAAGTATGTGTGTGTATTTATAAATATTTGCTCTATTTTGAAAGAGTCCCATGCGTGTAGTTCCCCGTTTCCTGCATGGATTCACTTCTTCCTCATGAACACATTATATCTATCCTTAAAGCTATGAATGCATTTAGCATTTACTGTTTTCTCGCCTAGCGAATTCCAATTATCATCTCTCTCTCTCTCTCTCTCTCTCTCTCTCTCTCTCTCTCTCTCTCTCTCTCTCTCTCTCTCTCTATATAATATATATATATATATATATATATATATATATATATATATACTATATATATATATATATATATATGAATAATTTTTACCCCAACCGGGACTTGAACCTAGGGCTCGTGGCTTCGTTTTTGCATTGAAGTCCCGGTCGGGGTAAAAATGATTCATGTATTCGCATATGGTAATGTGCTTATTTGCTTACTGTTGGTCCCAAATGAGATTGAGATTTGAATTAAATGCAAAAACGAAGTCACGGGTGAGGTTGAGGGAAACTGTAATATGAACAGAGTGACATTCAGAGAGAATGTGTTCATTCCTAGTATAGCAGATATAGCTGTAAGGTTTGTTTCCCTTTTAAAATCTTCTGTCCTGTATTTGGTAGCACCATGGCACAGTAATTGTGTCCTAGGTTCAAGTCCCGGTCGGGGTAAAAATTATTCATGTTTTCACATATGGTAATGTGCTTATATGAGATATATATATATATATATATATATATATATATATATATATATATATATATATATATATATATATATATAATATATATAAATGAACATACACATGTATGTATATGTGCGTGTGTGCAGTCTTTCTAATATTCATACTCTTTTCTTCAAACACTAAAAAAAAAAAAAAAATAGCTACTATCCCCATTCCACATGTGGTACTGTAACAGAGACTAATTTAACATTCGAATGAGCTAATTTGTTACAGTTAGTTTACACAATGCTTTTATTTTCTCTCCTTTTTTTATGTGAAGCTGTTAACTAAATTGAAGTGGGTCTCTGTTTAGGCTCCGAGTTTTATGGCTGGAGGCTATTGCTAACGCTAACTGGCATTGAATGAGTAGACATTACTTAAAACATTATCATATTCCTACGGATTTACGTCCATTTATATCTTTTCATCAGTTATATATACTATATACTCGCGCGCACGCACGAGAGTGTGTGTGTATGTGTGTGTGTGTATCATGATATATGGTGTCATCTATTTGCAGTCTCATTAAATTTATTTCCTGGAATGAGTATAATGCAATGCATTAGCAACTCTGAATTAAAGAATTTTAAATCCTTCCATTGCTGACAGATGTGAAGATATTCTCTCTCTCTCTCTCTCTCTCTCTCTCTCTCTCTCTCTCTCTCTCTCTCTCTCTCTCTCTCTCTCTCTCTCTCTCTCTCTCTCTCTCTCTCTCGCTACTTTTATTTTCTTTTTTGAAAAATATATGACAGCCAGTTTATTTTCATTAGTTTACTCTGAACTGGTTAATAGATTTGGGATGAGAGAATAGCTCTACGTAGCCACTAAAAATGATGTGAAATATTCTTTAATGATAGAACGGCTTCAGCATCTATAATCCATTTTATGAGTGTGGCAGCAGGACGGGAAAAACATTTGCATTCATCAGGCCTAGGCAGTAAAGAAAACATAAAGCAAAGAAAATAGAGAGGAGTGTTGCGACTTGTCAGATGTGAGAGATTCAAAAAGAGATGTGTAACGAATATCCAAGAATATTCGGTGTTGATACAGGCGTAGAAATATAATCGTAATTGTAGGAAGACTTAACATCGAACTATCTTGGACAGTCCTATTTATGTCCAAAAGATCTTCAGCTGTAGTATCGCAACGGGCGGTTGTTGCCAGGGGTAAACTTACTACCTAATTCCTAGTTTCCCCTTGTACCGTGTTTTTTTTCTTTATATTGGCGGAATCATACCTAAAAATATAATACAAAATACCTAAATATGCTTAGTGCCCTACTCTTTTTCCCTCTCAACAGGTGAAGACAAAATACCTATATTTTAGTGTCCTACTCTTTTTGCCTCTCAACAGGTGAAGACAAAATACCTAAATTTGTTTAGTGTCCTACTCTTTTTCCCTCTCAACAGGTGAAGACAAAATACCTATATTTACTTAGTGTCCTACTCTTTTTCTCTCTCAACAGGTAAAGACAGGATGTTGTGGTTTGGATCCCACTACGGGCCGGGGCAAGCAAATTCACCTGGCCCAGATGCTACTGTTACCTTTCGTACCTATCATGGCCTTAATCATCCAGAACGGACTGAATATGGTTAATGTACTTCAATATCAGTACGAGATGCAAGAGACCATAGACCAGGTGAGAATTAACATCATTTGCGATGCTTAATCAAAACAATGAAAAAATTTATAACAAATTATGGAACATGTCTGTAGATATTATTTAGATACTCAAGAATAGAATATCTGAAAGTGGAGCCATTAAGAGACTATCTTAGCATCCTATAGACGAAGAAATATCTTTGTAAGAATTACGATCACATTTTTTAGATATCTTTAGATATTATGGGTAAATATTCAGGTTAAAACTATGTAAACATTGTAGATGCAATTTTTGCTTAAGGCTGCTCGTGGCACATGGGACGTGTCATGCCACTTCAGTGTGAAGTATTTCATATATTTCCGGATGCTCGTTTTCAACTGGCTTGCCAATTTGGTGTGAAAGCGGTCTAACAGATATGGGACAAAATGTAAAAATTAGTACTTCGTAGTCATAGCCATTCTGCCTGTTTGTATGACATTGAGATAAACTCTCCAGTCAAACATTCTCGTCCAAAACGGCAGCTCTTCATTCTTCTCTCCCTGACAAATCTAAAAAGATACACCTTAATTTGAGTATGTGAGGAACTTCATCATTACAGGGTATGGTAATTACGTCTACTCAGGTGAAATATAATAATAAAAAAAATAACATGCAGTATTTACAAAGCTCCCATCTAAAAATCATACCTTTAAATTTTAAGACGTTGTTCTTAATTGGGTTAAAAGAATCTGCAATACATTTGTATAATAAGAAATAAATTGTATAGTGTTTCTGTTATCAATTACTCTGATATAACGTGGTAATTTATACATTCAAATTCTACCAGAATTTTGAGGTGAGTAGTATTTATATTTTGAGATTCTTGTTCTCTCGCGTATGCAGCTATAACTTCAAAGGTACGGAAGAACTTTAGTGGAAGACAAAAAACAATCTTTTCTCTATTTTAATGTGACTTTTAAAATATATCATCTCTAGTGGACATTTTGGATAAGAAAAAAATGGGTAGAAGAGGCTGTTATCATAGCATCAGACAGTGTAAGAAACTTTATCCTTAACTTTTATTTAACTTCTAACCATTTTGGTTTCCTGAAACAAGGTTTGGTTTTATTTTACGACATGATTACCTATATTTGATGACGAGAATATAGTTTCTACAAGCTTTTATGCATTAAGAGGAGAAGGGTATTAGAAACCCTTCGTATGCAGTGATCTTTCACGAACGTGTTTACAACAGGTACAAATCAGCACTGGATTAGGTAACGTGACTGAGGCTCTCCAGTCTGAGAGAGCCGAGATAGCCTTCTACCTTTTCACAAATGGCTCCGTCTTCCGGAGGAATCTATCCGAGCACTTCGCCTACACCAATTCACTCATAGATAACCTAAAGTGGCCCAAGTTTCGAATTCAAGACCCTCTTTTCAAGAATAAGATTCTCTTCCGTATTCGACTGGACGACTTCAGGGATAAAATTACCAAATTTGACACCCCGTCAATTGATGCTGGAATTCAGTTTTACAATAGGGCTAACTATATTTTCTTAGATCAGGTAATATTATTCCTTCGTGTATGAAGTCATTAGTTATAAAAGCTGCCATATTATATACAGTACTATTTATTTTGTTTTTCTAGCACTTTGCTAAATACTTTATAATAATATGCCCAGTATTTATAATTACATGCCAAATGACAGAGATCGAGACTGGAAGGACATCCTTTTTTCTTTTTTTAATATCACAGTAACAAAAACAACGATAAACATTAAAAAACTGAGACAATCCTGAATATGTCACTATCTATAAGATCTACTGTTCAACGCTAATTACATTACTTATGAAACTTGTCGCTATTCCAGTTGACACGAGAAATCAAAGAAAAAGACAGCTCTGGCGTTTGGCGTCCTCTTTTGGCATACAAGAACCTCATACGGGCCATTGAGCACTTGGGTATATCGATGGTGTTTGGGGAGGAGTATTTTGGCAGAGGTGACCTTGACCACACTTCTTATCTCAATTTCGTGACCAACGATGCGCTCGGACAAGATTTCCTGAATGCCAGCAAGAGTTTCGCTTATTGGATTAAAGACAGGTGAGAAATAAGCGGCAGAACCTAAT
>JAXCGZ010000034.1:112500-127500 GCA_037179515.1 Halocaridina rubra
ACGGGTAGAAGATGAAAGTTGTGAAGAAAAGGCTAAGGAATAATGAAGGGTAAAATCGTCGGCAAAGGCGTGGAGAAGAAATGAGGATGTAGACTGAAGAAGATCGTTGATGAAGAGAAAGAACAGAGTAGATGAAAGAACAGAGCCTTGCGGAACGCCACCGGTAACATGGAATGAGCAATGTCGTGTCATCGACAACCACAGATATAAAACGGTCAGAAAGAAAAATGGAAATCAGAGAATATAGAGAAGGAGTAAAGCCATGAGCAGGGAGTTTGACCAAAAGAGCCCTGTACCAGACTTTGTCAAAAGCCTTAGAGATATCAAGAGCGACGACAAAGGATTCCCCATAGCTCCTCAAGAAGATGACTGGCGGTCACCAGTGTATCTTGCCTTGCAGAAGCCGTACCGGATATTGGATTTAAGTGAGTTAGATTCAAGATGTTTCAAGAAGGGAGAACTGAGCAAAGTTTCGACTACTGTAGCGATAGCAGAGGTTAGGGCAATAGAACGGTAGTTTGAAGGAATAGAGCGGCCACCCTTCTAAGGAAGGGGTTGGACTAGAGCATGCTCCCAAGAGAAAGAATAGATAGTGGTTGAGAAAATCCTTGATTTGTTTGTCTCTAGAGAGAGAAGAACCTTATGGACTTTGTGTGAAGAAAGAATAAGGGAGGGCATAGGTTCAGAGAGGAGTAAAGTATGAAGGACAGGCGCGCTGGAATCGTTTACGGAAGAGTTGACAGAAAACTAAGATTCAAAGAGAGTAACTTTGGCAGTCGGAGAGCAAGCTATAGAACCATCAGAACGAATGAGAGGGGGAAAGCTTGAGTTATGGAAGTGCACACACACACACACACACACACACACACACACACACACACACACACACACACATATATATATATATATATATATATATATATATATATATATATATATATATATATATAATCACGCTATATTGCCCGTATGACTTGTAGCCTCTTAATGTTCCCCATGTGGAACTGAATCAAATGTTCTCGGAAAATCGTATAATATGCCTCGCTGATGCCACTGGAGTCTCTTTAACAAAGTTTAATATGGAAAGCCTTAAACAACCTGGGGTCAGTCGATAACTTTCCTGGGCATGACATCATGCGCAAAGGTTTTTTTTCGAACTATCATACGTATAGTGAAATATTATGTGCATATACTGTAGACTTTAAAAATTCTTACTACCCTAAAACTTATATTAATAATATGAATAGTATGTAAAAAGAAATTAATCTGACGTCAAAACTCTTGCTTGAGACTCGGATGAAATGCAATTTTTATGCTAATGAGGGAACCTTTTTCTATACATAAGGATACACATCAGTCAATGCGGAAATTAACAAGTAAAATACTGTTTTACATTCTTGAGTATGACGTATTAAAAATATTTATATTAATATTATTTATAGGCTTTCACGGAAACGCTTCAGTACAAGACTTATGAGCTACGCTATGAGAAAAAACGCTCCGATAAACTCCTCTACCAAATGTTGCCGCCAACGGTTGCCCAACAATTGAAGCAACGGAAGCAAGTCTCGGCAGAAACCTACGAGTCGGTCACGATTTATTTCTCCGACATCGTTGGTTTTACGGAACTCGCCTCGGAAAGCACACCTATGCAGGTGAGAGAGAGAGAGAGAGAGAGAGAGAGAGAGAGAGAGAGAGAGAGAGAGAGAGAGAGAGAGAGAGAGAGAGAGAGAGAGAGAGAGAGAGAGAGTGAGAGAGAGAGAGAGAGAGAGAGAGAGAGAGAATATATTACTATAAATTATTCTATGGAATTGATGGTAGACTGTTACAAGCAGTGAAGAGTTTGTATGAGGGCAGTAGAGCTTGTGTTAGGGTAGGGAATGAAGCGAGTGAGTGGTTTCCAGTGAGTGTGGGACTGAGACAGGGATGTGTGATGTCACCACGGCTGTTCAGTTTGTATACTGATGGAGTCGTAAGTGAGGTGAATGAGCGAGTGCGTGGTCGAGGTTTGAGAATGGTAGATGGGGATATTAACGAGTGGGAGCTGAATCAGTTGCTGTTTGCAGATGATACTGTGGTGGTGGCAGATTCAGAGGAGAAGCTGTGTCAGTTAGTGTCAGAATTTGGAATGGTGTGTGAGAAAAGGAAGTTGCGAGTGAATGTGGGAAAGAGTATGGTTATGAGGTGTACAAGAAATGAGGATGGTGCTGGATTGAATGTTATGTTGAATGGAGAGACACTTGAGGAAGTTGATCAGTTAAGCATTTAGGCTAGGTTATAGCTGCAAATGGTGGAGTGGATGCAGATGTGTGTCACAGAGTGAACGAAGGATGTAAAGTGTTGGGTGCGTTGAAAGGAGTGATGAAGAATAGAGGGTTGGAAATGAATGTTAAGAAAGTTTTGTATGAGAAAGTGGTTGTGCCACCTGTGATATATGGATCAGCGTTATGGGGTATGAAAGTAAGTGAGAGACGGAATCTAAATGTGTTTGAGATGAAATTCCTGAGGAGTATGATTGGAGTATCTCGGTTGAATAGGGTTAGGAATGAAGTGGTGAGAGCTAGAACGGGTGTGAGGAGAGAATTGGCAGCCAGAGTAGATATAAATGTTCTGAGATGGTTTGGCCATGTGGAGAGAATGAATGATGAAAAACTGCTGAAAAAGGTGATGGATGCGAGAGTTGATGGGAGAAATGCTAGAGGGAGGCCTAGGTTTGGGTGGATGGATGGAGTAAGGAGAGCCCTGAATGACAGGAGGTTGGATGTGAGGGAAGCAAGTGAGCTTGCTAGGAATAGGAATGAGTGGCGAACGATTGTGACGCAGCTCTGATGGGCAGCTGCTGTTACCACGGGGCTGCATCTTACATACATGAGGTAGCCCTGTGGTACGGGCAGTAGGGGAGTTGGCATATGGAGCGACAAAGGTTGTGGAAGAATCGGGAGGATGGTCTGTGGCACTCCAGCAGTGCCATCTGAACGGTCGCTAGCTACCTCGTCATTGCCCATAGAGCAAAGTAATCCCCTTATTGTTTCTTTTTTTTTTATGTCGGTTACCCCCCAAATTGGGGGAAAGAGCCAAGGTAAATGGATGAATAAGCTCAAGTAAGTCAAATGTACTAAAACCCTAGAATGACCTTTTGACTTCATCAAGCAGTTTAGTTAGACTTCAAACACCATTTTGTGATACATTCTGTTAAGTACTGAGTACACTTTGACCAAATGAATTGTACTTTTTTTTTTTAATCTGACCTTCACTCCTCTTGGTAAGGTGATCTCACTGCTGAATGCCCTTTACAAGATGTTCGATTCACGTATCGAACTTTATGAAGTCTACAAGATAGAGACGATTGGAGACGCCTACATGGTGGCTTCTGGATTACCGCAACGTGGTGAAGGTGAGGGGAACCATTCTGAATATGATACAATAGGACTTATATTAAATACGTATGTGAGATTAGCTCAGACCTGGGCATACCAAAATTAGTTCTTGCATGTGTATATGTATGTTAATAGAGAATGTGTATGAAAAAGGAAAGTATTATAGACTTTAAATCGCAAATAATGATTTTTTTTTTCATATGTAAATGATGTATACAATCTCGTGATGGCTGATTTGGGTAAAAAAATAATAATAATAATCAGCAAATTCGCATTTGTTGTTTCCTGCATTACAGAATTTAGAACCTCTTAATTGGTAAATACAAGACTAGGGCAATTACACGGTATATAGGAAAACAAATTGTAGATTATTTTAAAAAACATCAAAGGAAACCATTTCTCTTTTGAAGAGTCCATGTCATTTCGTGTGGAACTATGAATAATAATAATAATAATAATAATAATAATAATAATAATAATAATAATAATAGTAATAATAATAATAATAAGAATAAGAATAATAATAATAGTTATAATACTAGTATTAACAAAATATTTCTGTTTCACAGTCATTTGAAGCCAAGTGCGATTAAAAGTCCTCGGTGATATATGTGTATAATGCTGAAATTATAAAAGATTCAGGAAGCATCGCTTCCTTGAGCACCTTAGCTCATATTGAAATTTCTACTAGTAATGAATATTGTATATATCAAAGACTACAACTTAGAATTTATTAAGGCCAGACTCCAGGCTGTAGGCTTACTTTGTCTACTACAGGGTGTAGGTTTCCTTTGTCTACGTTAACATTTACATAGGCAATATTCCTGTTTGTTAGCATTTACCAATATTTTAATAGTAGCTAACGTTGTGTCATTCTGTCTAATGTTTCATATTCCTATTCTGTTCACCAGAAGTCAGAGATCTAAATAAAATGAGATTTACACCATCCATTGATTTTTCTTCTGGTTCATCTGCTGTTCTGAGCGCCTGATAAATTGTACTAGCTGTCCACTTAGCCATTATCTTGAAGTGCTCTGACCAACTAGTCAATGTCTGCTTCGACTCTCTCTCTCTCTCTCTCTCTCTCTCTCTATCTATCTATCTATCTATCTATCTATCTATCTATCTATCACTTTCTCTCTCTTCCTTTGTGTCACTGGGAATTAGCATTTAGTACTTACACCTTTACCCAAATTTTTGGGTAATCATTCCTCACCAATTCAATCTAGTATTCCTGAGATTTTCTGCCTCCTGGCTCATATATTTAAGTATGTGCCCTATGTAAACTAGTCTCGGTATACCTTTGTAAACTGCTACGTTGCTCTGCAATGCAAATATATCTCTATATTGAAATCTATTCATCTCTGTTGAATTTCAATGATTTATTCCTTTACATATATCTCTTTAATTAGTTATGCGGGGGGACTGGGAATCCTCTCCTCTGTATTGTCTTTCTACAAGTAGACAAGGAGTACGGGGGTATTGTGGCAGGAGACATCTATCCAGAACCCTAGTGCTTGGGTCTATGAATGTGCGTTGTTTTGGTGTAAGTCAGTGTAAAAGGGATGAGATAGGGAGTATGTTTGTGAGAATCTCCTCCTCTGTATATTCTTCCTACAAGTAGCCAAGGAGTATGGGGATATTCTGGCAGGAGAAATCCAGCCAGTACCCTTGTGATTATATTGAATGTGCGTGGTTGTGATGTAAGAGAGAGTAAAAGGGAGGAGACAGGGATTATGATTATGAAGAGAAGGCTGAATGTGCTTGCACTGAGTGAAACTAAGTTGAAAAAGAGAATGTCATTGTGAGGTGATGAGAATCATAGGTAGCAATTAGGACAGTGAAAGCAGGTAAAACACCAGGAAGAGATTGGTGGCATTTTGAATGCTTGCTAAAAGGTGGGAGGGTATTGGTAGAATGCTGCTGAATTTGTGTAATAGGAAAGGGAGGGTACTAGTTGACAGGAAGAGTGCATGACCCGCTCCGCCCATCCGTGGGTGGAGACTCTTAAAAAAAAAAATCTTGCAAAATACATCTTTCAAGAATAATTTTGCACAATTAAAATAGGAGTTGAATGAAGACTCTTAATATTACTATGTCAGCTCAGTGTTTAGCCCAAAGGTCCACTGTAATTTTGGCCTTTTCCCCCCCTATAGATGTATATTTTTCTATTTTGTTCTAATTTTATGGTAACTGAGGGATTATCTTATGTATAGAAATCTTTATAAAGGGAAGGGAGATAAATATGGGTGTAGTAGTTTTAGAGTAATAAGTTAGTTGAGTGTGGTTGGTAAGGTATATGGAAGAGCGCTAATTGAGAGAAGTAGGAAAGGTACTGAGAAATTGATTGGGGAAGAACAGTGTGGGTTCCGAAGAGGAAGATAATGTGTGAATCAGGTGTTTGAGGTAAGACAGGTGTGTGAGAATTTATTAGAGAAAGGTAGGAACACCATTTTTTTATGGACTTAGAGAAATCATATGAAAGGGCTGGTAGAGAGACGTTTTGGAGTGTGTCGTGACTGTGTGCAATAAGTGGAAGTTTGTTGAATGCAGTCAAGAATTTTACATGAATAGTTGAGTATGTGTGACAGTCGGGATCGTATGATTGATTGGTATGAGGTGAATGTAAGGTTACGTGAAGGTTGTGTATTGTCGCTTAATGTGTATATGGATGGAGTGCTAAGGGAAGTAAATGAAAGTATTAAACAGATGTTTAGAATCAGTGGGTGGGTATGGAAGGTTGTGGAAGGTAAATCAATAGCTATTTGCAGTGGGTATACAATGGAATATTGTCGAAGGTAATTAGTTGCTATTCGCAGATGACAGCACTGGTGGCTGATAATGAGAATGAACTGAATCATTTGGTGACTGAGTTTGTTAATGTGTGTGAAAGAAGAAAGTTGTGGGTAAATATTAGTGAAAGTAAAATTATGAGATGCACGAGGAGTGTTAATTTTTGCAGCTAGAATGTAGGAGTAAATGGAGAGTTGCTTGAAGAAGTTGAGAGTTTTAATTATCTGGAGTCGTATGTAGCAAGAAATGGACGAGTGCATATGGCAGTAAGTCATAGAAATGAGGGAAGAGAGTAAAAACTCTAGGTGGGGTGCAAAGTGTAATAAAAATAGCTATAAAGGAATGAATACAAAGAGAAGGATATATGAATATGTGAATGTGGTGACAGCATTATATGGAGCAGAGACTTGGAATGCAAGAGCGAATGAAGAAAACAAGTTGAATGTAATGACGGTGATATTATATTTCAAGTAAATCGTCAGAAAAAAGTTCCTAAACGTAAAGTTTTCAATTCAATAGAAAAAATTCTTTAGCTAATATCAGGTTCTTTGGCAATAGCGATCATATTATATTTCTCTTGGAATTCGCTGAGATACATGTATAAACCAATCTTATTTTAAATAACAGTGTTAGGTCGTAAGGGTTGTGTTGTCTCACACCCCTTATTTTTCTCTTGGTAGTTTCACTGCTAAAAAAAAATAGGAAGTATTTTTATCTCTTGCATGTGTCCCTTTATAGCATATTGCATTGACCTAGCTTCACATGTCTGGAATGATTGAGCGACGTTTCAGAGTCTTCGACAGCTCTGTTTTATGTTATCCAAACTAAAAAAAAAAAAAAAAAAATCTAGTGAAGAAACAAGCTACTTCAACATTTTCAATATTTTCATTATAACTTAAGTATATAGTACAATTATAATTACAATTAGGATAATATAGTGTTGAGCTAATGGTTCTGAAATATTAGCTGTTAAAAAGAAAAATAATTTCAAGATATGTTAATTAAAATTATAATACTTAAGAGTCCTTTTCATGTCAAAGTTCCCTAGACTGGAGGGTACCAACTCTAGTGTTATTTTTCTCCCTCTCTCTTGGCAAGACCAAATCAAGAGATCCACCAACCTGGACCGCCTTGTATACACACCCCCTGTCTACAAAATTATGAGTCACACAGGTTTAGGTAAATTTCCGTGGAAAATTAAGAAGTGACCAAAGAGTTTGAGAAATTTGTGCTTCAGTGAGTTAAATTATTTCCCTTTCATGGAACAAAATTTTACTTCTTTGTATTATTTTTATTATTCTGTGATCTATTTTGGATCTCAAACCATGTAGAGAACATAGAGGAGTTTCTTTTTTTTCTGAAATAAAACTTAAGTATGCTTTAAAACTTCAAACCAATGGTCACTTCGGTTTGGCTGTCAATTGAACCACAACGAACACGCCTATGTTTTTTTTTTTTTTTTTTTGTCTTTCCTTCGTATTGCGATGACAATGCGCTTGGATTCTTGATCGTTTCGCTCAATCATTTCATGAACTTGATATTTTTGCTGCTGTGGAAAATAATAACGTATTGGTTGGTGGTCAAGACAACGCATTGTCGTCAGCAACATGAGTCACTCTTGTAAGTCACGCTTTAGCACACCTTAGGCCGCTTTCACACCAAAGTAGTATGTCGCACGTGGCACGCCAGTTGAAAACGAGCATACGGAAATATATGAAACCTTCCACACAGAAGTGGTGTGATACGTTCCATGTGCCACGCCACTTCTGTGGGAAAGGTTTTATATATTTCCGGATATTCGTTTTCAACTGCTGTACCACGTGCGATGTGCCACTTTGGTGTGGAAGTGGCCTCAGTTACACTATATTGCATATTAAGAAAAAAATGTTCTCTATTAGATGTTGTTATTGGAAGACTAAATTCAAATTTGTGTTGCTGTTTTCAAGTACGTTTGACCCATCCAATCAGACAATGAACCTCACTTGCAACTATGGTCATTTCACTTTCCTTGAAACAAAATGCATAAAGGTGTTGATACACTTGGTTTTAATGGTACTCTCACATTTCATGCCTGTGGTCGTCATGCATTTGTAGTTGGTAGTCCTCATGACATTTCTACACACCAGTTTTTCTCCAGCTTACCAAATCTATTCAGGATCAATGTGTATTGTACAGATTTGTAGTCCAAATCTGTATTTATTTAGAGAATGTAGTTTTTCACTTGTAGAGCTTACAGCATACATTATGCAACTTCGTTCAAGACAGGTACAGTTATATTAACGTGATGTTTTATGCCACCTGTAGTTACATTAGTTGTAAAAGCTCCGGGACGGGTACGATTGTTCGTTTCTTATTTTGGAAGTATTCCCTTAACTCTTTTAGGCAAAGAACATGCAGCTGAGATTGCTTCTATGGCCCTCGACTTACTCCACGCAACCGAAAACTTTGTTGTGCCCCATATGCCTGGTGAGAGACTCCAGATCCGTATTGGCATTCACACTGGACCCGTTGTGGCAGGAGTGGTTGGTTCAAAGATGCCTCGATACACCCTTTTTGGGGAATCTGTGAACATTGCTTCTAAGATGGAATCCACTGGTCTTCGTAAGTATGACAACTTTGACACTGTGGGTGTGTCTTTTCAAAGTGTGTGTGTGTGTGTGTGTGTGTGTGTGTATATATATATATATATATATATATATATATATATATATATATATATATATATATATATATATATATATATATATATATATATATATATATATACATATATTCAAAATTTTATTCTCGTATTGATTAGATAGAGCTATAATATCTAAACTCTGACTCCATTTCATAACTTTGAAAATAAAATTCTTGATTACGTGGTTTCGTTATCACAAACTATATAATTATCATCACACAGTACAGTACACATTTTTAAGTGAGAAACCTATAACTATATCAACCATTAGAGAGGTCTAAATGACATGTAAAATAAACTATGTATATTGTTTTCCGTGGGCTAGCTTTCAAGATCCACATTACAGCCTCCACGAAAGAAGCTCTGGACAAAGTCGGAGGTTTTATCATGAAACTCAGGGGAGAAATGGAGATAAAGGTTAGCTGAAGTTCTTTGTTTTGTCTAAGTTGATTTAGCAATCAGGTTTTAAGGTCCTTGACCATCACTCATACAATGATATGACACTGAAAGAAAATATAAAATATACCTTACGTACTCTTCCAGAACTAATCTCTATGGCATTTTTTTAAAGCTAGCGCCACATTGGGACCAATTGCTTTAGTGATCCACATTATTGCTTCCATTGATCATGAAGATCAAAGGTTGACTCATATTTGAACAAAAATCCCAATGTGACTCAAGCGAACTGAATCAATGTGAAACAATTGGAATGGCAATCTAAATTGCAGAAGTTAATTAAGTTAATGATAATCATTGTCATAATAGTCACATTGTAGACGTGTAACTTAAAGTCCAGTACTTTACTAATGTCACTAATAATCTAGCAGCAGAAACAGAGTGCTAATAGCCTATTAGAATAAAGTTATATGATCACAAGCTCAAGTGAACATTCAGATCAATAATGACCTGCACTTGATGCTCGGGATGATGGCAATTTATTAGAGTAGACAAGTATACCCCCAACACAGTAGTGCAAGGAAGCTAATCATAGTCAGTTAGAATACACTTTTGAGTGTGTGTGTGTGTGTGTGTGTGTGTGTGTGTGTGGGAGAGAGAGAGAGAGAGAGAGAGAGAGAGAGAGAGAGAGAGAGAGAGAGAGAGAGAGAGAGAGAGAGAGAGAGAGAGAGAGAGAGAGAGAGAGAGAGAGAGAGAGATTGCAGCACAAAAGTTATGTCCATCACAGCTCACACATTAGCATGATAAGCATAAAAAACCTGTAAGAGCACAGCGATCATTCATAATAACACAGTCATTAGTTCTAGCTATTCTGTAGGCTCTAACACCAAATAAGAGACTCAAATGTAATTTCTGAGTCCATGCTGAAAAATAACTATTCTTGCTGTAAATGGACATGATATTGTTTCTCCCAGTAAACTACAATGTTTTCATCCAAAGCCCGAACGGTTTTCTAATGGAAGCATTAACTATATTCATATACCTGCCATCAGTAATTATTACAACACTTGAAAAGTTCAGAATACATTCAGTAATACATTTAGTTGTGGCAAACTATATACTTCATGACTTTAAAAAAAAAGTTACATTTGAGTAATTTATTTATTTTAGACAGTATTCTTACAATACTATAGCCTGCACTGGCAACATACTGTAGGACGTATATAGCAAATAATAAGCAATTTACAAAGATTCTAGGCACTCTGCTAGTTATTTTGATATATCACTGTAGTTCTGTACAATAATAAATGCACTATAAAAAAAACTCAAAGAAGGAGTACTTGTCGTGTACTGTCAAATCTTGGACTGATCTGGCACCCAGATGGAATTAGGGCCATTTTCTTCCCCTCAAGTAAAACTAAGGAGAGAGCTTCTTTCATAAATTCTTATCCTCCTTTCTCTCTTCTAAGTTCCTGTCAATTCACAATATGACCCTAAAATCAATTCCAGTGGACCGATCTATCCTCGATCATCGGACACGGCCACTGTACTCTATCCTCCTCACAGCTCAGCCAGAGAGTCTCGTCGCAGGGTAAAGGATCCATGGAAACTTACTGGCTCATCGGAAAGCATGGCAAGATGCCTGAGAGGAGGGTCGAATCTGACAAAGAAGAGGAAATTGACGTTATGGCTGAGAATCCACACACAGATGCTCGACGAAAACAGCGCAAGGCTCAAAAAGAGAAAGAGAGAGAAAATAAAGAAAAGTCTACTGTACGAAGAGCAATCGACTCCATCAAGGAGCATCTACCCAAGTAAGTATTTTATTTAGTGAAACAGCTTTCTGCGGAGTCATGAAAGAAATCTCTTCTCATTCCCCAAGCTACTGCGCCTGTAGACAATGCATCCTGAACATTTTCTGAAATCAGTGTAAAATTAATATCATGAAAATATAGAAACCAATAAAAACATATTTTCATCGAAATAAAATACTGACATCATGCAATTTGTCTTCAACAGGAGTTAGAGAATACAATAACGTCAAGGATAACCAAGTCAAGGATTTTAAAAGGAGTGAAACAGAGTAAGAGACAGAGCCATGCGAGTTAACAAACGAACTCATTTTTTTTTGTGTGTGGATTACTTCTGAGTTTTGTGCCAGAGCAAGTTGATATTCATTTTGGCACTGACACGCATGGCATGATATAATCGTTAAAAGAGAGTACTTCATTATCTACTGATACAAATTGACGGTGACGAATGTCTCGGATTATCAGTGCTTTGGGGGGTTTGTTTATGATTCTAGATTTTTAGGATATATAGAGCTCTAAAATAAGAGAACTCACACTACTGTAGTGTCCACATCAGCATTTAGTTATCATCATTATCCATAGACTTACATATAAATAGTGAATCTACGAATATATGCTTATGAAATTTGGCATCCAGAACAGCACTGTTAATAGACTTTACTCATTTTAGATATAATAAAGAGTATCTCCTCCCCACGCTTATGGCGTAATTAACCCATAATTTAGGTTTGTAAATGTTGAAACTATAATAATGCATTATATATAAATTTAGGTAGGAAAAAAAACGGGAGGAAAATATCAATAGTTGTGTTTGTTTTGTGTTGAAACTAGTTCGGAGACACTTCCTATATTTTTAATGAATCAAAAGAATATTTCTACAAACTTCAGGAAGCTTCTTGTACATGCGAAGGTGCCTTGCTAGGTAAATGTGTCAACCTTCAATTAAATGTTACTTGTAATATAGTTTAGGACAGATGTACATATCATATCCTCCAGTTTTTATCTTTAGAGAAGCCAAGCGTTTATGAAGTAACCTCACATCTCTACTGAATAAATATAATCTAGAGATAGGGAGTCTTATAGCATCGCTATATTCCATTAATAACAAAAACTGCACCAAAGTTATCACCACTTAACCTATCCCTTGTGTTTAACGCACGGCCTATCGTGCCACTGGTAATGACCTCCTCGCAGAGGACAGTCCTATGTACTGAAGCCGTCTTTAGTCAGTCAGAAACTCACTTAATACCGGTGATATATGTCCTGTGCAGAAACATTCTTCGTAAATTCCAAAACAAGTACATCGAGTCAAGAGAAAACATACATGACACTTCAACATAATTACGACTATGAAGGGTGTGAAACAATGAGGCCTGAAATTCATTTCCAAACCGTTTACTGGCCAACGGATACGAAAAGGTGTGAGTGGATGCCCTAAAAGATATTACATTAAAACAAGGGAAAATAGACTCATATCATCTTTGACATCCCTGTATTACGATCACGTCATAAATGACCCTCTGCAACACATAGGAGGAGGGGTTAGGGGGGTAAGGCTGGTGCCGAAATTTTCATCTCTATTTTGAATTGGCAGAAATAAAGTTCATTTCATATCAACAGTATATAGACCTTGAGATCCGGCTTTCCTAACAAGATAAAACAAAATTTGGGTTGTTTCTGGCCAATGAACGAATGCTTTTTAGTCATTGTGTATTTGCCTACCCTCTAATGTATAATAAGTAGTTTTAATATATTCCAATTATTTGAATGCTAATAATGATGTCATACTATATAATCAGTGTAAGATAAATAATAAAATAAGTCCTTTAGCATAATGTTTCTTTCGAATAATTAAAATGTATTTAGGAAGGTGAATTATAATTATTATTTGTGTTCGCTTCCTCTTCTTCTTCTTCTTCTTCTTTCTTCTATAAATAACAATAATTATTATTATTATTATTATTATTATAATAATTATTATTATTATTATTATTATTATTATTATTATTATTATTATTATCATTATTATTATTATTATTATTATTATTATTATTATTATTAATATTATTATTATTATTATCATTATTATTATTATTATTATTATTATTATTATTATTAATATTATTATTATTATTATTATTATTATTATTATTATTATTATTATTATCATTATTATTATTATTATCATTATTATTATTATTATTATTATTATTATCATTATTATTATTATTATCATTATTATTATTATTATTATTATTATTATTATTATTATTGTTGTTGTTGTTGTTGTTGCTATAGTTTTATATATATATATATATATATATATATATATATATATATATATATATATATATATATATATATATATATATATATATATATATATATATATATATATACACACACACACACACAGCAGGGGATTCCCAGTCCCCTAGCTCAGGCCAAAATAGTCGCCTGCTACGACACTAAGGGGAACACGGAGGAAGTATTCTAACACCCCTCCCTCAGGGAGGGGGGCTAGTGCAGTGTTTACCCTTTTGTATTCTATAACTTTGACCTCGTTTTGTTTCTGTTGCGTCGTACCTTGTCAAATGTACATCACCTTTCTAACATCAGCCGCAACTCAAGTGGTGGTAATCTTGTTATCTGACAGCTTAGGACGTACGAAAGCTCCCACCTGTCAATCCCTGTCAAAAGTCTTAAAGTATGGCTGGCTTCATGTGATATCTGTCTGTCAGTCTATGCTGCTACCTACCTACACACTCACATTCACATGCACTCTGGTACAGTGAGGTAATAAGTCTACCCTTACACTTTCGTGATCTTAAAATGGCACCAGCAGTAGCATTACTACTACTACTACCACTACTACTACTACTACTACTACCACTATTATTATTATTATTATTATTATTATTATTATTATTATTATTATTATTATTATTATTATTACTACTACTACTGATAATAATAATAATAATAATAATAATAATAATAATAATAATAATAATAATAATAATAATAATAATAATAATAATAAAAATAATAATAATAAAGCGTGGTGTTGATTAAGAGGTTTAAATAATTGTACAACTGAAAAATGAAATATAATTGACTAACATACACGAACCGCTCAACTTCATACAAATGTAATTCTTCATTATAGACCAACGACTTCTGAGTTATAGGCCTATGGTAAAAAATACTCAAAGGATTATCTCATCCCAGCTCATAGGATTAACACAACTTATCTATTACATGACTCGCATTGCTATAATTGTTATAATTTCTTGCGTGGTGAAAACGACAAATTAAAAAGGTTGTTACGCTGTTAAGAATTGGATCAAATAGCAAGTTCAGAAAATACTCTTTTGCAGAGGTGGCTATTACGGTAATTATTGACTATTTGGCCATTAAAAGGAACATATGATTCAGGTTAACAAAATAAAAATGATAGACGGAGACTATTGAAATAAGTCAAGGAAAACCCTGAAGGTCCAAAAAAACGAGATATCTAAATCAAATCATTGAACAAGATACGAGGATGTTGTGCATAATAAGTTAGGCTCTCTTGAGCAAGTGACAAAGATTGTCTTCTTTTTTTTCATTCTGTCTCACGAATTTTCCTGTAAATAGAATATGTATAGTAGTAATACTTTAGTGTATACAATAAAGTCTGTTTCATGGATATGAGCTTTTGAATTCTTTATCTAATTGACTCTATTATACTTCCTTTCTGACATTCACTACGCCTCAGGAGTTTCCATGGGAATAGGCTAATATCAGCCGTATTCCAGTTCCACACTTGTGCTCTCTTACTCTACAGTGAGTCAAGATATGGATGCCTCTCTTTTCATGGATGTTCGTGGGATAATCCATATTCATTATAAGTATTAAAAAGCATAAGTATTACCTTATCTTCTTCCTATTATAAAAC
>JAXCGZ010000034.1:130000-170000 GCA_037179515.1 Halocaridina rubra
ATATATATATATATATATATGCCTATGTAACTGCAGCTGTCGGACCTCATTGCATAATATCCTTGCCCGACTACCTTGTGGATGACCCAAGCAAAATGGAAGGGATGGAGACGTGGCAACCCTTTATCCCTAAGGAGCTGAGAGGAGTAGTTGAGGTGTGTGTGGATCGTGGTGAATGCGCGTTTCTTGGCTCGGCCACCCCCCCCCCTTACAAGGGGGAATGAGGCATGTGTAAATGAATATGTGTATGTAGCACTAAATGCGATGATGGAGCCACGACTGAGGTTGGGAAGAAACTGTAATATGAACAAAAGGCATTCAGAAAGAATGAGTTCATTACCTAGCACAACAGTTAGTTGTAAGGTTTGCTTCTTCTTTTAAACCTTAAGTGGTGTAGTTGGTAGTGCCTTGGCACACTAACTACTATGTGTCTTAGGTTCGAGTCCCCGCCGGTGGCAAAATATGATTCATTTATGTATACATATGCATATATATACACACATACACATACAAATATATATATATATATATATATATATATATATATATATATATATATATATATGTATATATATATATATATATATATATATATATATATATATATATATATATATATATATATATATGACCATATACTCCACAATAGACAAAGTATATGAAAAAAGTTCATGGTATCATCATACCAAGAAATATTATTAAACAGTATTGAAAGTAAAAATAAAATTATATATAAAAGAAAAACTGCGGCGATTAGATAAAATAACAATGGGAGTTCATATACCACAGCTATTGATGCTAAGTTTTTTTTGGTATGCATTCGCTGTATGGCTATGAATAAAAAGGTTACTGAGTTATTTGATTAGTTTCTAATGATATATAAGAGATACTTCGTCTTCTCTAGAATCTAGATTTATATACCACGCTCTAATAATGCCTCAATACAATGCATATGTTATTCCCACCACAGGGAGACCCAAAATTTATATAAGAGACGAAGGGACCTCGTTAAGTCAAGTTGAGAAATGTAGTATACTATTTGAAAGGTGTCTAAGCATTCTCGATCGAGTAGTCAATGTGTTCCATTTATGAATTAAAAAATAAACTCATGGGTTATACAATGCTTAAAACATGCATCCTGTGTTTTATATGCAGCATCTCTTTGATCACTTTTCATTACCAATCAGGACCAACCAACTTCATTTTCAAATAGATTTGTTGCTAAATTACTCTCCGTATTCCAGAAATAACATCTATAATCCAAATTTCACTTTTTTTGTTCGTAAGCTCTAGACTTGAGTTATAATGTGATGTGATGTCATCAGATTTCAGACACAAACTTTCTTTTCTACTAAGGACTAGGACGGTGCCCTCTTGCGAAGGACTATGGTTTTGGTTAATGCGACCGTTAACCTGAGTAACTCCCCTTCCTAGCCTCAGACCGTGGCGGGCAGCGAACCCAGGACTTAACGAATCAAAGTCGCGAGCTTTACCACTCGACCACGGTGGTCGCTAGCCATGAATTACAATAGAGTTTGTTAAATTTGCATATCCGTACTATAGGGTAGGTATGCCTCTGAAAAAAGGCTTTAAGCTGTTGAGCTATCCGCACATTCTCCCCCTAATCTCGTTATCAGATATGAATAAAAATGTTCTCAAATTCTTAAGGGGGCTCTTATGAATTGTGAACGACTATCAAAACAACTATCTCCAGGAGGACATTTAGGCGATAAGGAAAGAGACATGCGACCGTTTACACATGTCTAAAATATCACAAAACGCACATATAATCATACACACAAATGAAATTGATATACACATTCGTGGCATTCCCTCCAGAGACTTAACAGATTAGAGTCAGCATTTCGAAATTCAGTATAAGACGTTCGTTTGTGAAAACTGCTTTATCCAAGAAATTTTTTGTGGGTCTTACAATTTCTTTACAAGAGCATACCAATGTCCAATACAGTTCCGACTAATTTTAACTGTTCTCGATCACAGTATAGTAGTTTTTACTGATAATTCAAGAACATTCTTGTGATGGAACGTTGAGGTTCAAGGGAAGAATTACACGAAGGACTGGTGTTAACTGTGCCATCAAAATTGAACAGTACAATTTTTTTTTTTTTTTATAATGAGGATTGTGATGTGAGAGGCATTTTTTCTGTCTTGGTAGATTCAAGGTGTAGGGGAGGAAATACAGTGTCTACTACCACTGAAGATCTTCATGTTAAACTTGCAAAAGTGTACACGAATATTCAGCCACTGTGTTTATACTTTCAAAGTCTAAGGATTACATTACTACCGTTATTTATGGAAGCCTTTGGTGACGGAAAATAGATTTGATCGGGAGGAAATGTCATGCTCTGAATCACTCTTGAATGTTCCCTACGAAATATAGGACTAGAGTTACAACGTCAAGTAAGACCATGTGCGCCAGTTGAACATGAATTATCTCTCTGAAATTTTATCTAAATATATAGTCGCTAAAAACATTGTTATCTGATACTGCGTTTCTGAGCTCGTCGAGGGAGGTTGCAGGCACTGGAGCTCTGTGACTAAGTAAGGTATGTGGAGTTAGATTCAGTCTAAGCATCTCAGATAGAAATTCTCTGCAGGAGAATTGCATCATAAGTGTGCACGAATTATAGCCTAACATCTTTATGAATATTAATATTTCAGTAGTTTTGATACTGAGATACAGATGGATGTTCATTTACGTTAGTCATTTCATTTTGCAATCACTGAAAAAATGTATCATTGCATAAAACAATATTTGCTTAGGCTACCATTTTATAAGGACAATTTGCGATGATATTAATGAATTACTGGAATTCTTGGAAAAAATTGCTACAAAGGCGGTGAAAGTTAATTTCTAAATTTCTTTTTATTATTTTATGAGCAAGACATCTTGTATACTATCTCCATATCGTTCTCTTATGCCTATAAAAGTAGCATACTTGGTAAGAATTGATCTCATCATATGATTATTAAGAAATAATTAGTTTATTATATAAAATCATAACCCCCCCCCTCCCAAATGCAATGGCTTAGGCATGACTATTCTGTACATAACTCCTACCCCAATCAATGGGAAATAACAATAATTCTTTCCTTCTGCATCATGGTAGGTCATCCTAGTCACCACCAGAAGCGAATGCTGAGTTCGAGAGCGGCTGCCTTCAGTGTGAAGGCTCTTTTAGACCCTAATCCGGACAAGGGTAAGGTGTTAGACACCCACAACCACCAAGCATTTGGCACCCTCGGTGCCACTGGAAAATCCCTCTGGAGGAAAAAGGGAAGAACTAAAAACAAACTCAATGGGGGTGGTGAACGGCCAGTGTTCTCTCGCGGATATAACGGTTTCACAGACTCAACCATGGAATGGGATCCACAAATGGAAGAGGTGGAAGAAGAAGAGGAAGAAGCAATACCCGATGGTCGAATGCTATCCTTCCATAACCAAGGTCTAGATAACAGATTATTTAACGATAATCACAATACAATATTTGACGAAGACGAAGAACTTGTGGATGTCGAAAATTGCATTGGTAGGTACACAAGTAAAGGCGTTATGGGAAATATTCGAGCTACATGTGAATAGTTTATCTTTTATTGTTTTAAAATCACCTCCGGACAAATTTTTGGCTAAGCATATAGATAAGGATAAATATATAGATAAACAGATAGTTAGATAGATAGAAAAATAGATAAATAGATAGATGAACAAATAGATAGATAGATAGATGAACAAATAGATAGATAAATATATATATATATATATATATATATATATATATATATATATATATATATATATATATATATAATACATATATATATATATATATATATATATATATATATATATATATATATATATATATATATATATATATATATATATATATATATATATATATATATATATATATATATATATATATATATATATATATATATATATATATACATAGAGAGAGAGAGAGAGAGAGAGAGAGAGAGAGAGAGAGAGAGAGAGAGAGAGAGAGAGAGAGAGAGAGAGAGAGAGAGAGAGAGAGAGAGAGAGAGAGAGAGAGAGAGAGAGAGAGAACATAGATGCAGTCATATGAACGAAATAGTGAGACCTTCATCCTCTTCGATTTCTCGTTCGTGCTCAATTTTATAGAAGTGGTAAGAACAAGACAAGTTAACAAAATCATCTCTGTGTCCTTTGTTCATAGCCCAACTCACCAATACTCTCTCTCTCTCTCTCTCTCTCTCTCTATCTATCTATCTATCTATCTATCTATCTATCTATCCATCTATCGATCTATCTATATATCTATATATCTATATATCTATCCATCTCTTTCTCTCTCTCTCTCTCTCTCTACTACATAAATTCTTCTAAGAAATTTATTTTATTTCTCATTACAACTTTAGTGGCAATTATAATCTCACAAGATTGACAATAATTTATCCATTAACAGAAAATACAAGTCACGCATCTCTCCTTCCTCTGGGAGTCACTCATTTAGGATTGAACTCGCCACCCTCCTCTCCAATGGCTACACATCGAATCAGAGAGGAGAGGAACTATCTGTCGAAGAGATATCCTTCAGCGTCTTCGTCTGCTAATTCAGACTGGCAGGTAGAGACCATACCGAGTCGGTAGTTATGATATATATATATATATATATATATATATATATATATATATATATATATATATATATATATATATATATATATATATATATATTATTCCACTGCTATTATTATTATAACTATTATTATTATTATTATTATTATTATTATTATTATTATTATTATTATTATTATTATTTTTATTATTATTCTTATTATTATTATTATTATTATTAATATTATTATTATTATTATTAATATCATTATTATTATTGTTATCATTATTATTACTATTATTATTATTATTATTATTATTATTATTATTATTATTATTATTATTATCATTATTATTATTACTATTAATCGTCATTATTATTATTAATAGCTATTATCAATATTATACAATCTACTAGATGTACGTGCACACAACCGATGAGAGCCTCGAGAGAGAAGAAGCAGGAATAGGAGGAGCAGGAAGCAGGGTGTGTGAAAAAGCCATTGGAAGAGGGGCATTGAACGATCTGTCATGTGACTCCAGAGGAGGCTTTGGCTCCGAAGAGGTCAGAATCGAACTCTTGCATGCAGATCTCTGGACCAAGTTCAACGACCTCCAAAACAGAAATGATTATCACTAAAAATGGAAGGTAAGGAGGTACCTAGGTAAGCTGACACATACATTCATAAATACATACATATATACATGCATGCATACATACATACATGCATACATACATACATACATACATACATACATACAGAGTACATTAGTAATTTTTTTAGGCTTGCGGCACACCAAAGCACAGAGTATTGGAAATATGTCTCTCGAACCTCGAGAATAATGTCACAGTACACCACTGTTTTTGTATGCCAGATTCATCACCAATATCAAATGGATATGAATATGTAGAATGTTCGTGAGAAAATTCGCTTAAATATGACAAAAATTTTGCGCGTAATTGACATGCCTAATGACACACAGACTATCATTTGTCGTCACTGGAAATAGTACAAGAAGCTTTTAGACTAACTAAGTTTTGATGCCAAGATGCCAATCCGATAAGAATAGCTTCTTTTATTCGCTTCTTGTCAATTGTAGTTTAGCATTTTAAGCATACGAAAGGCGACAATGTTAATCTATAAATGTTAGAGGTTACATTAAAACGTTTCATTCACGAATTACATTTATTTTTCTTTGAACGTTTATGCAGGGAAGTTGCTATGGACTGTGATTTCTTTTTTCTGTGATGATAAAGTCATATATTTCTTAGTTGGCGATTCAGTTCAAGCACATATGATACATGCGTGCAAGGAAGTTTCATATACATACACACATCTATGCATACACACCATCAGTATTTGGTTGTGAAAGTGTGCGTAAATTGAATAAAAACGACATTCTTGCATATGAAACGCACAAGTCTGCGGCAGTTACATTTACCTTAAAACTTTTACGTCTTTGCAAAGACAGTACGGTATTCATCTAAAATAATATGAACTATCTACCAAGCACGTGTCTTTTCTTAATAGCAATTACTTTCTGTATACGAAGAAAATGAAGGAGAGAGAGAGAGAGAGAGAGAGAGAGAGAGAGAGAGAGAGAGAGAGAGAGAGAGAGAGAGAGAGAGAGAGAGAGAGAGAGAGAGAGAGAGAGAGAGAGATGCTCCCACTCATTCTGTGTCGTGTTCATTTTGGGTTTCAGAAGGATGTTCCCAGTGGTCAAAGTTGGATTACATGGTCTTCAACCTAACAAAAATTATATGGTATATCTCGATATGGTCGCTGTCGATGATCGCCGATATCGCTATGTATATCCAAGGTAAGACATCATGTTTAAGGTCAAATGCACACACACACACACTTATATATATATATATATATATATATATATATATATATATATATATATATATATATATATATATATATATATATATATATATATATATATATATATATATCTTATCTTTTTCTTCATACACAGCATAGTGTCTTTAAATAATCGAGAATAGTGATTTAGAAACATTTTACAACTGTCTCTATGAAAATTTTGTAGGACCCCATTCGAAAAGGATGAATAGTGACACATAAAAGGTCAAACATCTTCTTTCAAAATCCCTGGGCGCAATGTCTTGACACAAGACCATTTATAATCTACTTTCAGTTCTCGATGGATGGTTGCTGGAACTGGAGAGCCTCTGGGGGGCCACGAACCATACATTCATCCAGATTCTCCCTCCACGGGTAGCCAATGGATGGCAGTGCCAGCAGTGGCCTTCGACAGACTTAAACTTACTAATAATAAGACGGGTGGAACTAAAGGCCAGGTAAGCTTAGACTACTACTACTACTACTACTACTACTACTACTCTACTACTACTACTACTACTACTACTACTACTACTAATAATAATAATAATAATAATAATAATAATAATAATAATAATAATAATAATAATAATAATAATAATAATATGATAATAATAATAATAATAATATAATAATAATAATAATAATAATAATAATAATAATAATAATAATAATGATGATGATGATGATGGTGATGGTGATGATGATGGTAAAAATGATGATAAATGGTTTGATGAGTAGATACAAGTGATTTCCATTCAGATTCGTTTCCAGTATTATGAACAAAAATTGACAGATGATTAGAAGCGCGAAATAAAACAGATAACCGGGCAAAAAATGAAGATACTATAGTATCTCTTGCGTGGGTATGTAGCACGCACGCACCCACACAAACACACACACATACACAATAGGTTACGGGAGAATGTCAGGTGTGAATTATCACTCGGTGGCGACACAGAGGGTGAGAGTCGAGAGGCTGAGGGATGGAGACATCCGAAGTCTTATCTCTCCACAACACTTGAAAACTGTTGGATATGATGTTCGTGAATTCACAAGGTGTGTGTGTGTGCGTCTCTCTCTCTCTCTCTCTCTCTCTCTCTCTCTCTCTCTCTCTCTATATATATATATATATATATATATATATATATATATATATATATATATATATATATATATATATACATATATATCTATCTGTCTGTCTATCTATCTATGAAAAGCCATTACAATAATTCTGGATAATGTGATATGTTGTGTGTGTGTGGTGAGTGTGTGCGTGTGTGTGTGAGTGTGTGTGTGTGTTGTGGTTACCTAATTGTGCTTACGAGAAAGAGCCCAAAGCTCGTATCTTCCAGTCTCCTGATCGCTTCCATTTTCTACTTAGTGATACTTATCATACCTGTCCTTAAAATTATGGATTGAGTTAGCATTAACTACCTCCTCGCTTAGCCAATTCCAATTATCAACTACTCTTACACTGAAAAAGTATTTCCTTACATCCTGCAAAGAACTTTTCTTACGAAGCTTCAAACTATGACCTCTAGTTCTAGAGCCAGCCATATCAAAATATCGATCCCTATCCACTCTATCATAACCATGATGGAATTTAAAGACTGTCACCATATCCCCCCTCAATATTCTAGCTTCGAGTGATGGTAAGTCTAATTCCCTCAGCCTCTCATCATAACTGAGATTGCGTATTTCTGGTACCAGTTTCGTGGCATGTCTTTGAACTTTTTCAAGCTTAGCTACGTGCTTTTTCAAGTGCGGAGTCCAAAAGGGGGCTGCATATTCAAGTTTTGGCCTCACATAGGTTACATAAATATTTCTGAACATTTCCTTGTCCATGTGCCTGAAGGCTACCCTTACATTTGATAAGAATGCATATGCTGCCCTTACTATGCCATTTATATGTATTTCTGGAGACAAATCTGCCAGTATGTTTACTCCTATATCTCTCTCATTTTCTGTCTCTTGAAACTGTACTCCAGCCAACGAGTAGTCAAGATTGGGTCTTCTTGCAATTTTTTTTTTTTATGTTGTGACACCAGGACGGGCCAAACAAAAATTATAAAATAAAACAGCCCTCATCGGGCCTGGGCACAAAGAATACATAAAGTAAGGGAAATAGAGATGGATAGTGTAATGACTTGTCAGATGTGAAGGGATAATAAAAGATGCGTTATGAATATCCAAGAATATTCACTGTAGCTGTAGGCATAGAAAAAGAACCGTAACTGAAGGAAGACTTAACATCGAACTGTCCTGGACAGACCTATTTAAGTTAAAAAAGCCTTCAGCTGTAGTATCGCAACGGGCACGTGTGTGTGTGTGTGTGTGTGTGTGTGTGTGTGTGTGTGTGTGTGTGTGTGTGTGTGTGTGTGTGTGTGTGTATTTGTAAGAGAGAGTGAAAGAGAAGAAGAGAGAGAGAGAGAGAGAGAGAGAGAGAGAGAGAGAGAGAGAGAGAGAGAGAGAGAGAGAGAGAGAGAGAGAGAGAGAGAGAGAGAGAGAGAGAGAGAGAGAGATTTGAAACATGGAAAATTTCAGAAAGTTCAAAATAATTTAAAATTAAAATGAACAGACAAAGAGTAAATAACAATTAGGAATTTATTTACATGTGAATGGCAATCTCTTGATCATAATTATAAGCAGAGACAGTATTCATTACATTCTGATATTCATATAATTGAGAATGACTGTTTTGTTTACACAACGCTAAACTAATAATGAAAAATCATAAAAGGATTTGAATAACACGCGCTTGATAATATGCAATTCATCCCTTGAATATAAACGGAGGTATTTAGTTATCAATGAACTGCTCACAGTAAAATAATATGTACACAGATATTTGTTACGCCATATATCACGAAAACTTTGTATTTCGTGTGCCATGGAGGGAGAGAATGGACTAATTCGTGAGAATGCTGTGTTTTGAAAACACCTGGCGATCTTAAAAAAAAAAAAAAAATGTTATGAGTTGTATCACAATTCAACGATGCTTGTCTTTATCATTATAAAACTCTCTCTCTCTCTCTCTCTCTCTCCTCCCTCTCTCTCTCTCTCTCAATGTTTTTCATAAAGACTGAGAAACTGAAAATTAAGTTACAGGAACCGACACAAAAGTCATATATTGCTTGAAAACTATGGAAAAAAAAATTTCTCTTGAAAACAGTCTTAAAAACGTCACAAATAATAGATTGCATATAACGTAAATCCTACATAAGTGTAAAAAGTCAACTAATACGGAAAAAACTGAGCATAAACTGTTAAAATAATTGTGGTAAAATGCGCTTTGACGAATCTCTCGTTTATCAGTTCACGCAAAGGGTGAGACACAGAAATAATTATTACACGAGATAGTCACGTATATCTCTGCCTGCTTGAAGCTTATGCGTGGGAGCCATTCTTCTTCTTTCAGAAATTCGTCTGTTTGCTTCTGATGCTATTTGCATGTCTATATGTTAGTCAGTTATGTCTCTAAAGTGAATCTTTAGAGAAGGTTGCCAATCCATGCGTCAAGTTTATCGTCTATTCTGAAGCATAGGCGAGATGCTGGGAGCTACCCAACTATTTTAAACTTTTGCTTGTTCAAGGGCCACTTCAGTATCCCTTACACGATTATACGTCTTAAAAGGACTTGGATTTATGGTATATTTACCCTTGTCTTTATGGATTCCTTTTGGAAATCACTTTTTTAAGGGTTTATTTTATCTTTGCTGCCCACAATTATTTAATAAGTATCAAAATGGGATTTATGTCCGTTGAAATGTCTCATTTGATAACTAATAATACTTTCATACAATTGACAGATAATAGTGTAAATAAGTCAAATTTATGCGAAGAGTTTTAAAGTAGTCATTTTCAATATTCCCGACTTCTCTTTGCATATATACATACATACATATACCTTGGCTGTTTCCCCCTTTAATTGGGGGGTAGCCGACATCAAAAAAGGAAAACTATAGCCAGGATTAAAGAATGAACGTTGCTAAGCATTTTTTACATGTGATGTTGACTATTTATTTAGTTTTTCATCTCTTTATCTCCATCCTTAATTCGTCATTTGTGGGCCTACGTTAGTTACCGAGATTCCTCTTTATATAATTTCTTTTTTCATTCTATCACCCACTGTTCTATATTGTCTTTATTTACTTATTAATACAATTTTCCCCCAAGTTCCTGCAATCGTAGGTAGGCAAAACCCTCTAGGACATATATTCCAACTTATAGGAAATTAATATCCAACGAAATCTGCTGTACATATTGCATAATGCTATCATCTCTAATCATTATCAAGAACAGATGCACCTGCCGTACTTCATCTGATTAAAGAAAATATGTAAATATGTCTTTATATCAGTGCCCATAACGATTGAGAAAAAACACAATCACATTAGTAGTAGTAGCAGCAGCGGCAACTGCAGCAGCAACAGTGATAGTAGTAGTAGTAGTAGTAGTAGTAGTAGTAGTAGTAGTAGTACGATAGTAAATGTTTAATAAAGATATTCAAAAAAATGGAAATTTGGTGCTCGAATGGTTGTCTATTTTACAGTCAAAAGACTTTTGATAATTATTAGTCATACCCGCAGCTTCTTCAAACAAGGATGATGGGGCAGATCCTCCAAATTTTGTAAAAATGTAGTAGTAACAGTAGTGCCAGTAGGAGTAGTGGTAGTAGTAGTAGCAGTAGCAGTAGTAGTTGTAGTAGTTCATTTTTGTACATATGCAGAAATACATAATAGATTGTATACTGATGAACAAGCTGTCATTAATATTACCCTACAATTTTTACGCACACATACAAGTGTACATACATATATACGCATATATTTACACATACAGAGTGTTTACATGGAAATGGATCTTACAAATTCATTTCAATGAATATAGAGGGTCAGATGCCATTTTTGGCAGTTGTCGCCCCCAAAAATACTGGCTTTGAATGAAGGAAAAGAAAAAACAAGTAATTAGATACAGCTAAGAGATACAATCGACAACAGTCCATTACTTTCTGTCACATATCACTCTTCTAATACTGATTGCTGCTACCAATTCACTTCAGACGTGACTGATAAATATGTTTATATTTTTGACATATGGTGATACAGCCCTTACTCCTTGACGCCAGTCCGCTTTCGTACAATGTCTCAATATTATTGGTTCGTCTTCTTCTTCATCTACAATTATTATTATTATTATTATTATTATTGCAGTTGTTGTTATTTTTTATTAATCATTTATTGATACACACCTTACATTGGTTATATATATATATATATATATATATATATATATATATATATATATATATATATATATATATATATATATATATATATATATAGCGTAGTCTCCGTGGCAAAATGGTAGCGTCTGCGATTCTGAAGCGGCAGGTCGAGGGTTCGCGCCCTGTCACGGACTGAGGTTAGTAAGGGCATACACTCAGGGTAACGATTACATCTGCCAAAACAAGTCCTTCGTAAGAAGGCAACCGTCCTAGCCCTTACTAGAAAAGGGAGTTCGTGACGTAAAACCGAATCAATCAATCAATCAATCATATATATATATATATATATATATATATATATATATATATATATATATATATATATATATATATATATATATATATGATCGGGTTTTACGTCATGGATTCTCTTATGTAGTATGGGCTATATTGGTCACCTTTTTCGAAAGGCTTTGGTTGCGGCAGTGTGCGACCGTTACACCGAGTGATTGCCCTTTCTGACCTCAGACCATGGCGGGTGTCGATCCGAAAGTCACCCACGGACCTCCCACCTACGGCAGCCATATATATATATATATATATATATATATATATATATATATATATATATATATATATATATATATATATATATATATATATATATATATATATATATATATATATATATATATCACACACATATATATATATATATATATATATATATATATATATATATATATATATATATATATATATATATATATATATATATATATCCTTCAGTTACGGTTCTTTTTCTATGCTTACATCAACACTGAATATTTCTGGATAATCGTTACATGCCTCTTACAATCACTTCACATCTGACAAGTCACAACACTTACTATCTCTCTTTCTCTTTGCTTTTTATTTTCTTCGTGCCCAGGCCCGATGAGTGCAGATTTATTTTTTTTTTTTGCCCGTCCTGGTGTCACAACCATAAAATAAATAAGATAAATAAATAAATTAATAATATATATATATATATATATATATATATATATATATATATATATATATATATATATAATTCTATTACGCTTTGTGTACCATAAGTCCCCATTAGGGATGGCTCGAACATGGGTTCGTCAACCCCCGAGGCGAGACAACTACTGGTTATGCTATAGTAGTCCACATCTATATTGATTTATGCAGTAATATATATATATATATATATATATATATATATATATATATATATATATATATATATATATATATATATATATATATAAATATATATATATATATATATATATATATATATATATATATATATATATATATATATATATATATATATGTGTGTGTGTGTGTTACATATCGTTTCTAACTCATGACCTTCGCCCTTCTCTACCATGCGTTTTGAAACTTAAGGCCGCTTTAACACCAAAGTGGCACTTCACATGCCAGTTGAAAACGAACATCCGGAAGTATATGAAACCTTTCACACAGAAGGGGCACATGGGACGTTTCACGCCACGTCTGTGTTAAAGGTTTCATATAATTCTGCATGTTCGTTTTCAATTGGCATGCCACGTGCGACGTGCCACTTTGTGTGAAAGCGGCCTGATGAAAAGTAGTGTGTAGTGCGTTAGGTAATGTGTGGAAGAGGAGGCGAATAATAATGTTTTTGAATGGGAAATACGTAAATTTAACCAAAGGAAAATCTTGGATCCAGTTCTGACTAGACGATTAAAAAAATGTACCGCAGATAAAATATAATAATAAATGTTATAAAAAAGAAAGAGAAAAGTACAGATGAAAAGTGGTGAAGCGCTGTCGATAGAGACGACACCAAGAGAATGCAGCGAGCGCTGACACAAAGATATGTTTTGATAGAGCATATGTGTGGGTGTATGGACTGAAGATAAAACTTATCTAACACTTCAGGATAAAAATATAGGAAAAAAAAAGCTAAGGAGACCGCAGCATGTGAAGAAAGAATTCAATTGTTAAAGACAAGTTGACGTTGAAATATTTTATGAGCACAGATGAAATGTCAAGTCAGATTGTGGCAACATTACAAAGGTCTCTTCCGAATCTCGCGTCTGATGTTGCTATATTACTGAAGTTCAGCGTGTCTAGGTGTCAGAGCTGCAGAATTAATAAAAGAATTTCCTCGTTGGAAATTATGGAATAGCAAAAAAAAGAAAAAAAATTATCTTATCTTCTTTTATCAATTATCTTTCATTTCTTTACTGCAATGCATTAATATTTTATTTACTTAAATAATGATATGAGATTATTACCCTTTACTTTATTACTGAATTGTAAATTGCAAAATATGTATTTGAAAGCTTCCAAAATTATTTTAAAAGAAAAAAAAAACTAAAATTTGACGAGTTTAGTATAGAGGTTCTTAATGCATATAAAAGACGACTCGTAGATTGAAATTTCCCCTCTTCTGTCCCCTTCAATTTTCACTAGAGACTTTGAATACAGTGTACTGAGAAACTTTATTATAAATAAATAAATAAACAAATAAATAAATAAAAAATTTATATTAATAAACAGGTCAATATACAGATAGCTAAACATAGAAAAAATGTACTTGAATGCGTTTTTTATTTTATTTTTTTGAACTGAAAGGTTTTGAAGTCAAGTGTGAAATCTGAATTGTACGAAATCCTTTCAAAACAATTCTGGGGTCACAGATGGCGTTTTTAATATTGCTTCTTTTGTACTGAGAGCTTACAAAGTTTTAACAACAATTTTACTTAAAGAATGCGATCTTTGGTTAATTAATTTTGGTCCAGTAAATTTGGCATTTATTTTTCTTATTTAAGCAGCTTTTAATAATAATGACTAAATTGTCTGTTAAGCTGTCACGTGTCTGAATTAGCTTAGAACACTACAGTAGATATCGATTTTTTTCATGAGTGTGATACCGGGACAGGCAAGAAAATGGTTCTCATCAGGCCCAAACACTCAATAAAACTTTAAGACGAAGAAAAAGTATGAGATTAAGGACAAGACAGAAATAAAGGAATGATTCACAATAGGAAATGGATAGGCTGAAAGAATAGCCGAAGTATTGAGGACCAAGAAATATGGCAGGATAGGCCCTAATATGACGATAGAGCCACTGTTTGAAGGAAGATATATTATAAACAAAAGGAGGAAGAAAGTTTCAGAGCCTGGAGGTGAAAGGGAAGAAGTAGTCGCTGCACCGACCAATCCGCGAGCTACAAATCTCCACACAGTACCTGTGAGACGATGCCGCATGGTGAGTGTTACGCGGCCTCAGCAGTGGGGGAGGGATGCAACTCGCCAACTCATCAGAGCAGCGATGTAAGTAGTAGCGACAGCAAAGAGAAAGAAATTATACCATACGGCGAAGAGAAAGAGAATTCAGATTAAAAGTAAGAGAAGGGTCATTGATGAGTCTGACTTCCTTAGTTTCAACCCTATCAAGGAGATAAGTATGAGAAGAAGCAAGCCAGAGGTGCGAGCCGTATTCTAAGCAGGGACGGATGAGACCATATAGGTAGCTGAATCTGTTATATAAACAGCTAAATATCCATTATGTCTCAAGCTGCGGTAGCTCAGTGTAAGAGCGCGCGCGTGGGGGAAAAAAATAACGCGGGTTCAATTCCATCACGGAGTGTTATGAAGGGCATCCATCCTTAGACCTTCAGCTGCAAAATATACGTGTCCACTCATATGTTAATGGAGACTAACTGTCAGACATCTAACGGTGATATACTGAAGCTCTGATCACTAGATAAAAAGGAAATAGGTAGTAACTGAATAGTTACTGCAAAACTAATGAGCATTTGAAATCTTAATTATTGCCAGGATCATAATCACATCAGTGAATGAAGGAGTATGTGGGAGGAGAGGTGACATTAAGAGGAGTGAATTTAGTATTATGGCACATCAAAATAAAAAAATACAAAGTGATTAAGGTGTCCAAGTCATGAAGAAGTGAGAATAAATGTTTCGCATATGTATCTCATCACCAAATACCAATTGCTTTCTCTACAACTTCCTGAAGTATTATTACATAAAAGAGAATCTTGTAAAGAGGAGTAACCCCAGAGTGCTCTGGGGTTATTTCATATTCACATGGCAAGTCGCCCAACCTAAGTTAACTTAACCTAACAATTCATGGGGTCATGTAAATTTACAAAATCCTATAAAGGTGTCAACGCATAATATCATTATGCGTTAAGTTGAGAGTGTATTTAACTGAATGCATGTCACACATGCTTTATTGTATTGAATAATAACCCTTATCGTACGTGAACTGATCCTGATAGAAGCATCCAGGGGCATCAAATCTCATTACAGACAGCTTGCGTCTCTCAAGATAAAGGCTGTTTATATTCTTTTTATTTTCTTGCTGGCACGGCTTTTTCTCATCCATATTTATTATTACTGCTGTAAATAAGACATCCATGGGCCTGATAGCATGAGAAGTTCCGATGGGAATTTCACTTTTGGGCGTTCAAACTGCGGGTTAACAATAATCATTGTTGAAACATATTGTCAAGATAATTATTACTGCCTTGAGTGCACGATGATTTTAAATTTCAAGTACATGACAAATGAACAGATACTTTACATGAACACGATTTAGAATATGCGGTCAAGCACAAAATCCTATAGTTGCTGACGAAGAACGTTTTTATTTTTTTTTTTAAGTCGTAACAGTATTTCGATATTTTTTAAGTCGTAATAGTATTTCGATTCGGAACCTCTGTTGCTAACACCAACACCTCAAAGTCCAAAGGGGAGCACTAAGTACCCCCCATCAATTTTTATGTGTAACCCCAGGCCATGCGAAGGAAATTGCCCTCGTCGGGCATACGCACGAAAAACATAAAGCAAAGAGAAACAGGTATGGGGAGTGTTGTAACTTGTCAGATGTGGGTGATAATAAGAGATGTGTAACGAATATGCAAGAATAATCTGTGTAGATGTAAGCATAGGAAAAGGATCCGCAAATAAAAAAAAATTACATCAAGCTGTCCAGGACAGTCCTATTTAAGTCTAAAAGGCCTTCAGCTGTAGTATCGCAACGGACATTATAATGAAATGTCAGTAAACCCAAAGCCATGGTTTTTAAACCACTGAAGTCTTTACTACTTCGTGCTTGCAAGGTCAGATAAACAATCATGAACGCAATATATAGTGGCATATTAGTCAATAGGAAAACAACTCTTAATTGTTTTATATAATTTCTATTCCATTCATGTTACAGATTATCCTACACTCTATGCAGAAATATAAACCTCGGGTCTGGGTACAAGAAGTGGATCCCTGCGCAACAGCAGGAGACTTGCCTAATTTAGTGAATTTCAGCAGAGCCGTTTCAGCTAATTTTCCTGAAACTACATTCATCACTGTCACAGCTTATCAAAATCAACAAGTGAGTTATACATCACATACATATTGTTATTAGAACCTTATTTTTATATCTCGGCTAAAAATGATAATTTCGAGAATGAAGAAAGTGTAACTTTTATAGGATGAGTTTCATCTATAGGAAAGAAATAATGTCTCCGTCAAATTAAAGTGATATTACCCAGAATCTTTTGAACAGTGATAATGACAGCACATCTATCTGTCTATCCATCTATCTATTTAACTATGTATCTGTGTATGTATATACATATTTGTATGTGTGTGCATGCATTTGTGTGCGTAAATAATATATAATATATATATATATATATATATATATTATATATATATATATATATATATATATATATAAAATAACACTGAACTGTTAATATACAGTCTAAAATGGTAGGAAAATGCCCCTTAAAGAAAACAGCGAAAAAATACTTGAAGTACTTATTAATTTCGTGACCTTATCTGGCCAGATAAGGTCACGAACTTAAGTACTTCAAATATTTTTTCGTAGCTTTCTTTAATGGGCATTTTCCTACCATACTTATATAATATATATATATATATATATATATATATATATATATATATATATATATATATATATATATATATATATATATTGTGTGTGTGTGTGCCTGTGTGTGTTTGCTAAAACCAATGCAGAATTATATCTTGATCACCTTGACGAATCCCAAAAAGCTTCATTATGGCATCTTTTGCAGATAACAAGACTGAAGATAGACAGCAATCCCTTTGCTAAGGGATTTAGAGATACCACCAAACAAAAGTAAGTATTGAGTCTCGACAGCATCTCTATTTATATAAACAGTTACAAACACGCCTTCTCAATGACGAGATATACCCCTTCCTCCCCAAGAGGCAGCATTCAAATAAAATTCAGATTGTAGTAATACAGTTTATGCATAAATCTATTAATAGACAGATAATAAACAAACAAAATAAACAAACAAATTACTAAGGAATGATGTCTAGTCTTTTCTTAATCTTTTCTAACCACAGCTTCGTATGAACAAAGGTTTTTCATATCGATAATTATCATTATAAAATATAGTAATCTTCTCTATTCTTCATTAAATATTTGCACCACATTAACTGCAATTTTAATAAGATATTTGTACTTTTCTATCCAATTGTTTAACTTTCTTGCAGTGACAATTATGGTTAAATCTTATTCAGATATACAATATTAAGAACTTAAGTCTTTAAAAAAAAAATCGAGACTGTTCAAATTTCACCTAGAAAAAAAAAGGAAAAAGTTACTAAAATTATTATATAATTTTTGCCTTCAATTGCTGGGCTTTGAATCTGGGATGTGTATTCTCAGACATCAGTAGAATTTCCAATTCTCTCTGTTGCATGAGGTCCCAAATTCGAGTTCCGACAATAGGAGGTAAAAAATTTAAATTATTTAATACAAGCAAGAATTCAGTATAAAAAAAAAGATAATCAACACTTACAAGTAAGAAATAATACGTGACTTTAAAATTATAATAATAATAATAATAATAATAATAATAATAATAATAATAATAATAATAATAAATTATAATATTAATAATAATAATAATAATAAAATGATGATGATGATGATGATGATAGTTGGTGTTGTTGCTGTTATTGCTTGCAATTTTATTATTACTATAATTATTATTATTATTATTATCATTATTATTAGTTATTATTATTATTATTATTATTAGTAAGTAGTAGTAGTAGTATAGTAGTAGTAGTAGTAGTAGTAGTAGTAGTAGTAGTAGTAGTACAACATTGTCATGCTTATTTAAATTTAATTCAAAGAGTAAAAATAGCCAGCAGTTTAAAGAAATTATTTTTTTTTCCACGACTGTAAATCTGTTTATAATTTCCTTATTTTGACTTTCCATTCCAGAGAACTCTTGGAGAGGCGCTTACTGCCACCAGAAGCTTCAGCACATGATAATGCAGCCTTGGGTGTAGCGATGCCCTTTATGCTGCCACTGGCCGTGCCTGGTCATCCTCACCACCACCTTCCCTTAGGAGGTTACCCCACCCAGTATGCATACACCAGACCGACGTCTATGTCTCAGTATGGCCTGGCAGGTGCAAATCCCCCAGCGCCATATCCTCACAATCCTCTTTCCCAACAGCAATTTGCGTTGTCTAGTCCCGTTATTCTACGTCCACAGTGGTACCCAGAAGTCCTAGAAGGTGCCGCGAGAGAAAGAGGGGGTGGAGGAGAAGGTAGTGGAGGAAGCAGAAGAGGAACGGCAAATAGAGGAGCTGCCAGAGGTGATTTATCTTGGGTACCGGGCTTCAGTGGATCAGCTTTTTACCGATCAAGAAGTATGCCCGTTTTATACCCAACGCCGTATCTCCCGGCCTATCAAGGCCACCTTCCACCCGCTCTCGATCTCTCCACGAGAAAAGGTGATACGTGACACTTGTATAAAAAATTAAAAGAAATAAAACAATACTATATTTGAACAGTCGTATAATCCTATCAAGTAGTGTTCTCTAGTTCCACTTTTAGTAAGTGAATCTTCGAAGTTGTGCCTGAATATTTGAACACGGTTTTTTTTTTCTTTCTTAGTTTTCGGTGCTAGTTACAGTGAAAAACGACACGGACAAGGAGCTCACAATACAGAGAAAAAAATCAACATAAACATTAACGCTAATATATTACTCTTAATTTATAAAATGTGTTTCTGTTTCTCAGTGTAAGAAAAAAATCGTGACTATTATGCACTAAAAGCCATAGGGAACATTAACAAATATATTTGACCCTTTTGTCCTTTATTCGCTCTCTCTCTCTCTCTCTCTCTCTCTCTCTCTCTCTCTCTCTCTCTCTCTCTCTCTCTCTCTCTCTCTCTCTCTCTCTCTCTCATTTAGACACGAGCTCTAAACGCTTTAGAATATTCTTATTACCAATGTAATATTGTAGATAAATAAAATAAAAAATAAAATGTACGAGATATTAAACAACGTGCTTCTTGAAATCAAAGCAACTAATCCAAACTTGTATCTTTAACATGTACATAAAATATAAATGCCTCGTTTTCATAATTAGTTTTCGTCAACCAGTATTACATCAACTCGAAATATTAAGTTTTTTTTTAAGTTCGTTGAAAAAAAAATAGAACTAAATATGTACTCTTGCTTGCATCTAGTTTTGCTTATAAACTCATTTTCTACATATATACCTGACTAGATTTACGGATATATAAATGAGTTAAGACTTGGCTTTCATTAACTGTTAATTATTTTCAAATTGTTTTGTATTATAAAATGCTTACAAATAAGTTATCCTGTGGTATGCGAAAATTCTTCGACGGTATGATAGGAAACATCCCATATAAAGTATACATCGTTTACAATACTATATCGTTTGAAAACCTTGTTTTCTGCTTTTTTAAAGCCAAGACTCAACAAAATATATTCTCTCTTCTGCATTGTCTTGAACATATTTTAAAAATGTTCAGTACGTCACACACATGTATGCGCACACACACACATACATACATATATATATATATATATATATATATATATATATATATATATATATATATATATATATATATATATATATATATATATATATATATATATATATGCTCATCACTCTTGTGAAAAAAAAAATAGTGTTGCTGTTTAGAACCAAGCATGGAGTACACACTTTAGAACTAATTTCTTTTGTCTTAATTTGTACGTTCCATTTACAGCGAGAATATTAAAGGCCGGCCAATCCTGATGCGAAGAGGCAATTATATCTATATTAAATGAATACGTACAGTAATAATAAAATATATCAACTACAGTACAAGTCTATTTAGCCTTGGAACAGATAGCCTAATCAACATCTAAACTCGCAAAGGCTATGGAAAAAGTTCATAACATCCAAAACTGTGTATAATAACAATAGTTACCTGACGTAAGAGACGCCCTTTCAGGCTTCCTGAAGGCTTCATATAGTACTTCACATATCACTGGATTAACAGTACCATCACAACAAACATATTTAGAATTTAGGAAAGGAAAAGTGGAATTAAACAAAACAGGTTTACGAGAGAACACTAAACAAAGTACGTCATCTCACCCGCAGCGGTTCATCATCATTACAAGATATATCATATAAATTAAAAATCGACGAGAACAACACTACGTACTATTATATTTGTTGGCACTGATATAAACGGGAGTGAAACTGAACGTAGCCTGACTGAAGTCACTGAACTGGACTTCCCGCGTTCCGGCAACGTCTAGAGTGATCACATAGTTTCAGACTTCCGTCGCGTTTTCGTCTATTTCATACCCAGAGGTATTAAGTTCCGGTTTTACGTCACGAACTCCCTCTTTTACCAAGGGCTATGACGGTTGCCTTCTTGCGAAGAACTTGTTTTGGCAAATGTAGTCGTTACCCTGAGTGCATGCCCTTGCTAACCTCAGACCGTGACGGAGCGCGAACCCTTGACGACGCCTCAAAGTTGCGGACGCTACCGCTTGAGCACGGTGACTACGCCCAGAGGTATTAATTAATGAATTAAAAAGTTACTTGTATAGAATACCAAGCGTTAGTTTCAAGCAGGTTTATGATTTTATAATGATAGATTTTATGTTTTCAATCTTTTTTTTTTTTTTACTTATGCTATCAAGAGGATTTCAAAGTACTGTCCTGTTAAGAGTCGAATTATTTCATATCTTTTGATAATGTCATCTCTACAACGATACCGTGATAGATTAACGAAAAGCTAAGAAAAAACAGTGTTGAATGTCGAAAGCTATTGTAGATGGATTATTGGCCTTTTACAATTCGACTTACATTCTGTATTGTTTAAAAAAAATAGCGTTCAATAAGTAGCTTCCGGTGCTTATGGAACCAAGATTAAAAACATTATTTATATTAAAAACACATATATGATTTATTGATGAGGAGTATTCTAGACAAGTGACTTTGAAATCATGTCATTTTTCACCTTATGATTAAGAAGAAAAATGATGTCTAGTGTCCTATCCCATTAGAAGAAGTTGTAAACATGTCGGGTCGTTGCTAGTTAAGTTCAGCTAGCTTGGAGCTCTGCGTCACACCCATTGACGCTAGTATAAACAATTATACATAAATCTTTGCGTTAGTGGCGTCGGTTATTCCATACTTTAAATCTGAAGCAAAAAAACCCGGAATGAAGAGGAGTTTCTTCAGCTGAGATATTGTGCTGTTTACTGTTTAATATTGCAAACACTGGTTTCTGAAATAAACTTTTCCTTTTTTGACGTCCGAATGTGGTGTTAGTTGTTTTCGTTACGGTTAGTCTAGTCTGGTGGATAAGCATGTACAATGCAAGCCTAAAAGAACACCTATCTCATTTTTTTTCTGAACTTTATTCATTACATTTAGTGATTTGGCTGTTGATTAAGCATTGTATTCCAAGGCTAAGCAAAAATTTATGCTTTAAATTTTATTTATTACTACGTCACGTATTCATGGATATGGATATAATAAGCTCTTCACGTTCCAGCACTGGTCGGCCTTGAATATTCTTGCTCTAAATAGTATGTACAGAATAAATCTTTATTTCATGCCAGTTTCAAAATATTAACAACTCTGAGTTTGTTTTAAGCACTTCTGTGTTAATACGAAGAGCTTTATATACTGTACACTGTTGTGGTCGTAATTCCTTCTGTTTAAACGCGTGCGAGCACACACACACACACACACACACACACACACACACACACACACACACACACACACATATAAGTTCGGAATCACAAAACGTCTTCTCGAAAAAAAAAATACTTTGAGCAAAAGGATTTTCATCTATATATGATTGGTTATTTTTATGCAGATGGCAGATCACTTTCCTGATATTGTAAAAATGAATAACAGAATCTGAATTCCAGATCAAAACTTAGCACGAGGGTCTGCCCCTCTCTTTTTTCTCTCTTACTTTATTTAATTTTCGTGCTTTTCCCTCCAATTCCCTTATATCCTTAATCCCCTCCCTTTTTTTCCCTCCTATCCTATCCCATCCATCCATCCATTCTGATATTGTAAACACACAGAGCGTCCCTTCGAGAAAAAAACTATGTTGCATTAAAGGATTTTCAATTATATTTGATCAGTTATTTATGATATAATTAGCATGGAATTTCCTGAGTGTTGTAAGTAAAAACGCATTGCGCTAGCATATGAACTCAAACTTTAGTAGTACATATCTAAAATATAATTTTGCTTCCCATCTAGATACTATATTACGGCCTTTATTCAAGTACTTAGTGAGGTATTAGGGGAGGACGTAAGGCTGTTCATTTTAAGTAAAGGAGGTTCTCTTCACTTACTATGTACTTTGTTTTCTACCTCTTATTTTCTTTTCTTCTCCAAACTTCAGCAAGACCTCCACTGGCTTTTAGAGCCGCATAGAAAATGGTAACCCTTCCACAGTTAAGTATCACTGAGTGTAAATAATGGAACCGATCATGAGACGGGGAGTTAAGAGCACTGTGCTCTTTCCCATAAGCACAAATTGGTAATCACAGTTTTAATATATATATATATATATATATATATATATATATATATATATATATATATATATATATATATATATATATATATATATATATATATATATATATATATTAAAATTGTGTTCTCTGTGGAACACGACGATTTTCGTAAGATAACTTAACCAAACCTTAAAGCGAAAGTCAGGAATGAATACCATATTAGGTTAGTCCAGTTGAATCAGCCATCGTCGAAAATAAATTTTAGACGAATATCTCGGAATGAAGATGATACTGCTGCCGCTAGGGTAACGTAGGCCTAGTATTACATGTGTATTAGGCAGTATTGTGCATAGGCCTACTGGGTTTTGGAGTTAGCATTTCCTTTCTTATTGTCTATGTGTAAGTTTTTACTTCGATTCCATTCAACAAGTTACAATTTGATAACTGGGAATGTACACCAACACTGAAGGCGAGTTATCATGGCAAGCGACATTTATAAGCATGGTATGTAAGAACATCCCCAGGCTGGTTTTGCCTTCTTGGCTCTAGATTAGACTACCTATTCCAAGGTTTAGATATATGTGAAGCAGATTTTTATTTATTAGTTTTATTTCTCCTAAAATATAGATACGATTATCTTGTTATACTGCAAGATTGAGTTACCAAAAATTATTTTGATATATATATATATATATATATATATATATATATATATATATATATATATATATATATATATATATATATATATATATATATATAGTACGTAAAACAAACGAGAAAAGGGAACAGTCCTGAATTTTTTAAGCCTCACATATTTTTAAACAATTGCCGTCACTAATTCGTAAGTATCATCACCATCTTTTTATTTCTGTTAATTTATTTAATTGTCATCTCAGCACTCCAAAGTGATCTTTATTCATCGTGTAGTCAGTTTCTGGTGATATATATATATATATATATATATATATATATATATATATATATATATATATATATATATATATATATATATATATATATATATATATATATATATATATATATATATATATATATATATATATATATATATATATATATATATATATATATATGATAACTATACTTTTGAACACGTCGATTCTTGTAAACTAGCGTTACTATCCATAAAACATTATCCAGGAGTGACTTTCATGTTAGAGGAAATTGGAGTAGTCTACAAAATTCGGAGTCAAAAAGTGTGTGTGTATTTGTGCTATTCTTATACGCCAAATAACTGTAATCAATTGAAATAACGAATATCGTGCTATTTAAATATCTGAATACAGCTTAGGGTTTTAAATTTTAAAATGCAACGGGCTGGAACTTATAGGTCCTCTGAATATCATTGTGATATACTGTATATAAATATATATATATATATATATATATATATATATATATATATATATATATATATATATATATATATATATATATATATATATATATATATATATATATATACACACACACACACACACACACATATATATATATATATATATATATATATATATATATATATATATATATATATATATATATATATATATATATATATATATATGTGTGTGTGTGTGTGTGTGTGTGTGTGTGTGTGTGGGTGGGTGGGTGAGTGGATGTGTCTGTGCGCGTCATAGAGTAGTGAATATAGTCATACTATACCTTAGTATTCATTTTTTGTCATGGTGATTTTAAAAAATCTTTAAGCCATAGACAGTAAGGTTTGAATAGAAGTTTAGTCCTGGTTTCATTTTCACATTTAATTTAAATCCCATGCTATATAAGCGTCAGTAATGATCAGATAAGTACATTAACATGTGTGAAAAATAAAACATATTTTGGCTTGGCAGAATATCTTATTTGATCATTATTGATGCCTTCTTCTTTGACGTCTCGCAGGAGGTTAATGCAAGGGGGGGGGATTCCTAGTTCCCTCGCCCCGTCCACTTTTTGTCGCCTCTTACAACACGCAGGGAATACGTTGGGCTATTCTTTGATGCTGTGCCCATAGAGCAAAGTAATCCCCTTTTCTTTTATGTCGGCTACCCCCCAATTAAAGGGGGAAATAGCCAAGGTAGATAGAATTATTGATGCCTAGATATCATGAGATTTGAATTATATATAAGAAAACGAAGAAACGAGTGAGATCGTGAAAAATCTTTAAAATGAACAAAAAGCATTCAGAAGACTGCGTTTATTCCCTAGCTTAGCAGTTAACTGATAAGTTGGTAGTGTCTTTTTTTTTTTTTTTTTTTTTTTTTTTTTACCTTTGGTGGTGTAGTTAGCATTTTGAAACACTAATTATGAGTCTTAGGTTCGAATCTCGCTAGGGACAATATATATTTTATGATTTCACATATCGTAATGTGTTTATTTGATCATTATTGAAACCTATATATCATGAGACTTACATTAAATGCAAAAAACGAAGCCACGAGTAAGGTGGGGAAGAATCTGTAAAATGAGCAAACAGCATTCAGAAGAATGCTTTCATTCCCTAGTTTTACAGTTAGCTGAGAAGTTAGCTTCTCTTTTTTTCTTAGACCTTCAGTGGTGTTGTTGATAGCTCCTTGGCACACTAATTATATTAGGTATGAATTCCGACCAGGGGCAAAATGTGTTTCATATTTTTACATATGTTAATGTGTTCATTAGATCATTTTTTATGCCTATATAGCATGGGATTTGAATGAAATGCAAAAAAGAAGCTATGAGTGAAGTTAGGAAGAAGCTGTAAAATTAACAAATAATTCAGAAGAGTACATCCATTCCCTAGCTCAGCAGTTAGCTTAGAAGTTGGTGATGTAGTTGGTAGTGCCTTGGCACAGTAATTCTGTGTCCTAAGTTCGAATTGCGGCCAGGTATTTATTTAACTTTGCAGACGCCTCTAGAGCATTTGCCGTTGTATGCGTCACTCTTACTTCCCGCCCGCAAGTAGTTTAATTCAGTACCAATATCGGGGGGGGGGGACTCTGAGTAAAAATAAACCGATCATCAGGTTCATTTATTCATTCCCTAGCTCAAGCAGTTATCTGAGAGATTTTTCTACTTCGCTTACACCTTTAGTGATAATATTGTTTTTATGGTTTGTGATTTATCCTATAGCTTTTGTTTAGTTTATTACAATTCATGATAAGTGATTATTGTCTTCGGTGTAAATATCATTTGCTTCATTTGTTTTTCAATCCTATTATTCTTAGAGTACTTTCCTTCGTCATGGGTGAAGATTTTGGAATTTTGTCCGTATTTGTTTCGTGCAGCTTTTGTATCTGGGATATATTTTTTTTATGGTTTGTGAGGAGGCTTATTTGGTTTTAATTTCATTTATCAATTATATTATAATCACATTTGTATGCTTGATAAACAAAGGATACGATTTAATTAGGTAGATGGATAACATTTATTCACCATGAAACAATGGAAATTAGCTTAGAATACGAAGATGCAAATAAGATAAATAGATAGAGAAAGAGAGAGACACTCTAGTGGATTATTATTATAATTATTATTATTATTATTATTATTATTATTATTATTATTATTATCATTATTATTATTATCATTATTATTATTATTATTATTATTATTATTATTATCATTTTATTATTATTATCATTATATTATTATTATTATTATTATTATTATTATTATTATTATTATTATTATTATTATTATTATTATTGCTATTATTATAATTGGTATTATTATCATTATTATTATTATTATCATTATTATTATTATTATTATTATTATTATTATTATTATTATTATTATTATTATTATTATTATTATTATTATTATTATTATTATTATTATTATTGCTATTATTATAATTGGTATTATTATCATTATTATTATTATTATTATTATTATTATTATTATTATTATTATTATTATTATTATTATTATTATTATTATTATTATTATTGCTATTATTATAATTGGTATTATTATCATTATTATTATTATTATCATTACTATTATTATTATTATTATTATTATTATTATTATTATTATTATTATTATTATTATTATTATTATTATTATTATTATTGCTATTATTATAATTGGTATTATTATTATAGATTATTATTATTATTATTATTATTATTATTATTATTATTATTATTATTATTATTATTATTATTATAGATTATTATTATTATTATTATTTTTATTATTATTATTATTATTATTATTATTATTATTATCATTATTAGTATTAGTATTATTAGTATTATTTTGTTGTTGTTGTATTCCAGGACGAAGGCTTTTGATTACCATTTTATTTTTCTAATTGTCTAGAAGACGACCTCCGGAATTTGTTTTAATTTCGGATAACCATGAGGTGAAGTGGTGCTATAGGTTCCCACTTCATAATTTCTTTTGTTAATGTTTTTTGACCACTTTTCTTGCCCTTTCTGCTGGTGGAATAGTAAGACTTTTTTTTTGGAAAAAAAAAAAAAAAAAAAAAAAAAACTATTGCATAGTAAGTCTAGTGAATAGGTATACCTCCCAGACTGAATTTTTCTTTATTTTCCGCAGAACAGCTGATGTAAGAGGAGGAGCGGGTTATTTTTTTTTTTATAACAATTGACTTCACTTGATGAATGAATGTGGTATTTTCCTTTTTTTACGAGCGTTACACCAGGACGGGGAAAAAAAAAACTTCCCCCATCGGGCCTGGACACAAAGAAAACAAGTAAAGAGAAACAGAGATGGAGAGTGCTCTGACTTGTTAGATGGGAAGGGATAATAAGATATAGTAAATGTTAGATAGTCTTTTACTCATTTTGTAAGGAGACATTTCATAGTGACCGTGTTTGGAAGAAAACGGATGTTTTATGTTACTGCTGCTTTTACTACTACTAATGGTGATGCTGCTGCTCCTACTACAAATGTTGCTGCTGCTACTAACACTATTATAGGTACTACTACTACAACTACTACTGTTGCTGCTGTCACCAACACAAAGTTACTACTACTACTACTGCTGCTACTTCTATTACAACTACTTAGGCTCTCTACTTATAAAACTGACAACATATACAATAATATTACTCTCTTCTCTTATTGACTCTCTACATGAAAAATTGTGCATTTAATCTCTACAACCTTTCTGGTAGTTTTAACCACTTACTTTTCGTCCTCTAAGCAGTTTGAGTCTGGAGGTCAAAATCGGTGTTCTTTTGTTGAACATCTGTGAACAGCATTTCATGAGAAAAACACTGACAGGAATGGCAAATCATTTGCTGATTGGTTACATATCGCTGTAGTCAACAAGATCGTCAGCATCATAGGCCTACACCCTACTGGAACATTAGGCTACATTAATTCAGAATTGTACTTCATTTTCATATCAAGAGATGTTTAACGAATATCCAAGAATGTTCGCTGTTGATGTAGGCATAGGAAAATAACCGTATCCGAAGGAAGACTTAACATCAAACTATCCTGGACAGTTCTATCCAAGTCCAAAAGACCTTTTAGTTGTAGTATTGCAACGGGTGTCTGTGACATGGTACGGTGACGAATACTCGAGTGTTCATTTTCTAAATATGACTTAGTTAAGTACTGTTTATATTTTTGTATTGCACCAAATACTATATATATATATATATATATATATATATATATATATATATATATATATATATATATATATATATATATATATATATATATATATAAGTAGTCTCCGTGGCTCAAGTGGTAGCGTCCTCGACTCTGAGGCGTCAGGTCAAGGGTTCGCGCCCCGTCACGGTCTGAGGTTAGCAAGGGCATGCACTCAGGGTAACGATTACAACTGCCAAAACAAGTTCTTCGCAAGAAGGCAACCGTCCTAGCCCTTGGTAGAAAAGGGAGTCAGTGACGTAAAACCGGATATATATATATATATATATATATATATATATATATATATATATATATATATATATATATATATATATATATATATTATTTTTTACATTTATTCACAAGATCAGTAGTTTTTTACATATTTTTTAGGTCTTTCCGAAAACGCTCTTGCTGAGATGTTTGATCCATTCCTTATGAAGACGTAATCCACTGGACTATAGAAGCCATATGTATAAAGGGTGTAGCCTTTGGACTGGAACCTGTGAAATATAGATAAAAAAAAAGTCATAATATGGCAGCTTAAAAGAATTCCAATGTTGTAATTAGATGGAAAGAGTAAATAGCCTTCTAAAAAGAGATGAAAACTGCCGTCGGATTTATTGACGACAAGTTGTTTGTACCCATTATTGTCAGTCTGACCAGAGTGACTTCAGTTGCACGTCACATATGAATGCAATAACTCCATTTAATCCACACAAAAATTATTACTTCAGAGCATTTTGTATATGTTAGGAAAATCTTTTATTTGTGAAGTCGTTAGATATTATCTCTATTGAAGTGATAAAGTGTACTTTGGGATACAAATAAGGTATGTTTTTGCTAAATTTATTTAATTGTGTGCCTGAACTCTGCCTCTTTTGTCCTATGCATTAGTAATTAATGATTACTTTTGTACAGTTTAGGTCGGGAGTTTAGCCCTATTAGGCACTTGATATGACATATAAAAGAAATATTTGTAACACCGATTTTTATACCTATATTTTTCATATGGAATATGGCAAAGCAAGTCTGTTTATGTTCAGCAGATCATATGACGCCTTTCAGATTCGGCGCCATTGATGAAAGCCCTTTTCTTAACTGATCTTGAATATCTTGCATATTTCCTCATTAAATTAGATAGACTAGAAACAGTAGATTAATATTATATATTATAAGACAGGGACAATATGTTAAATGTGGTATATGTTAAAGCTACACATTTCTTAGTATAGGAGCTGACCCGTTTTTCCGAACTGTATTATGACTTGCTGAACATAAAATTATGTACAACTCTGACCAGCACCTTATTTTTTTTTTTAAACCAGAAGCTCGAATTATAAATCTTACCAGTGGATGAATTTGGAATCTAAAGAATCATTGCTTCCGAGGACAGAATCTGAATGCTTATGTTCCACTATCCAAACGTCAACTGTTATTTGACTTCCCCAAAAGGCATCAAGTACTCTCATCTCAACACCTGAAAAATATTAAATTACTTATGGATTATATCATTTATTCATGTGTCCTTAATTTCAAATAATAATTATCGATGAAATTTTGAGGAAAACCTTTCTTTTAAAATACATTGTGTTTTTTCTACTCTCATCATCATTGTAATAGAAGGAATGGCCTCACATTTCATATTTCATTTTGTCTAAACTATAGGTACATCTTTTTCAATGTTCCACGCCATGCTGCACAGATACAAAAACCATCATAACGTCATTTGTGTAGTCTCGAAGAAAGTAGAGAAGGATATGTGTAGGCGCCAGATAAAGAGCAAAAACTCAATTAAGAATTTGTTTGGAACTAAGCCTCCTACCCCGTTACAAAATTTTCAAAATAGATAAAGGATTTGAATTTGGACTTTATATTAGTTATATTATAATGCCTTGTTTTGACCCTTGATCAGAAACACGTAAAAATAGCTTAAAGCACGTTACCTTTATGCTCGTCATGCGCTTGAACTAATGTATCCTTTGATGCATTAGAGATGTATGTATTTTACAGAACAGTAAAATGATGATCATTCTGTCAATGTTTTGTATATGTAATGATATCGTTACTCATAAATTGAAGGCATTTTCTGCAAAGTGACGTTTTCTATCATCAATATTTGCTTTTTAACTATTCCTTACTTAGATTGGTGTGGTTTGCTTGTTGTTTATTTAAGTGCCTCGACTTTTGTGGCTTTAATACTAAAGACACTGAACCTCACTCACAAAAAAGTTGTTCATGTCGTCTTACCTTCAACATCAAGTGAAATAAAATTTACATAAGTAACATTTATGGCCAGCAGAAGCGTTTGAAGAGGAAAACACTGGGCAGTCTCATATACAGGAAAACCTGCTATCAGTCGCTCTCCCAAGTCCTTTGACTCCATTATCGCGTTGAAGCCTCGAACGGCCAAGGAAAATTCTTTACTTGCACTCAGATGATTTGTAAACTTGACCAGAGTAGTCTGTAACAATATATTTCAATTCTATATGATTACCTTTTGTAGAAGGATCCTTATCCAAACTGTCTTCTAAATCAATTTGTCTAAACTTGTAGCTTTGCTCAGCGTGCATATTAAAAGGAAAGTATAATCTTACTTAGGGAATCTCAGTACAGTCTACCTGATAAGGGTAGGGAAACGCAGCAAGGCACGAATGTGATATCCAGCTCTTCCTGTTCTTGTTCTTAATACTCTTGAACATTTCAGAGTCAGTCTCCACCAAAAGCCCCGTCCAGTTATGTTTTCGTTCCAGATCTAGTGTGTTGGAGAGATATTCTCCATCCAAGGCACCAGCTTCCACAAAAAAACCTGGAGGTTCATCTTTAAAGATGGTAGTTATCACTTCGTTGAGAAATATCCAACTGTAGACAATGTTTCGGTATTCTGCATATTCCGTTTCTGAATAACCTGCTTCATCCATTTTCAAATTGTAAGGCGCAGTATTTGGTGGGACAAGGTACCTGAAATCCAGAAATATTCAACATAATTTAATTTTTTGAGAAGTAAAAGTAGAAATCAGTTTGACTCGTGTCTGATGTCTGATTTTCAGACTGACAGCCGTGTTTGTGGTTTAGCAGCGAATTAGATATTACCACACAATGCAGCAATCATGAGCACAGAAGTTTAATGTCATACCAACCTTTTCTTCACGTACTGTAATAGTAGAGGGTCGTCATATTGCAAAGGTCCTTTAATCCAGTGTTGAAGATGTTTTAATTCGTGAGTGCTTTCAGTGCCTTTTAGTACCGTCCATAGCGGAATAATTATACCCTGGTGAAAGAAGAACTAAATTATATATATCTATATATATATATATATATATATATATATATATATATATATATATATATATATATATATATATATATATATATATATATATATATATATAGTCATGTAGTAGGTTGGCTCATGGCACCAGCCGCCCGTTGCGATACTACAGCTGAAGGGTTTTTTTTTGAACTTAAATAGGTCTGTCTAGGACAGTTCGATAAGTCTTACTTCAGTTACGGTTCTTTTTCTATGCCTACAGCTACAGTGAATATTCTTGGATATTCATCACACATCTTATAATATCCCTTCACATCTGACAAGTCATTACACTCTCCACCTCTGTTTCTCTTTACTTTATGTATTCTTCGTGCCCAGGCCCGATGAGGGCTATTTAAAACAAAATTTTGGCCCGTCCTGGTGTCACAATCATAATATATATATATATATATATATATATATATATATATATATATATATATATATATATATATATATATATAATATATATATATATATATATATATATATATGGTGTGTGTGTGTGTATACGCATGCGCAGAGTGTCCGAATATTATCTGTACAACTCCTGGCTCATAATAGTCATTCACAAAGTTTAAATTATTCCTTGTTATGCCATTTTCCAGCCACACACAAAGTTTTTGCAAAAATATTATTTTACCAAGTTTATTTGTTATGTTGTATCAGCAATTTGTACCTTTTGTTTCTTTTTCTCCCCTTTTTTAGACAATCCAAAATGGTTACACAAGGGAAAACACATGGTTCTGAATGAATTATTGAAATCGAATCAGAGGCACAAGTCCAACGAAGGTACTAGCCGCCCGTTGCAATACTACAGCTGAAAAGTCTTTTGGACTTAAACAGGACTGTCCTGGACATTCGGTGTTAAGTCTACCTTCAGTTACGGTTCTTTTTCTATGCCAACTTCAACACCGAATATTCTTAGATATTCGTTACACATCTTTTACCATCCCTTAACATCTAACAAGTCACATGACTTCCCATCTCTGTTTCTCTTTACTTCGTGCCCAAGCCCGATGAGGGCTTGTTTTGCCCGTCCAGGTGTCACACTCTTAAAATAAAAAAAAATAAAAGTAATTGCAACAGAATTTCTCCATTAGAGAAAGCAATCTCAAGTTGTAATATCGGAAGATCTAGCCACCAATGAGTTGCACCTTCTCTGACCAAGCTCGTATGGTTGTTTTTGATGGAGAATTGTGTTGTAATTACGACTGAACCTTCGTTGGACGTGTGTGTCTGATTTGCTTTCAACAGACTGTTTAACACCCTATGCTTTCTCCTGTGCATTCAGTTTGGATTATTTGAAAGAGGTAATATTGTAAGAAATTGGTACACAAACTTTGTACACACACCATGAAAATAACTAATTTGTAAAAAAATATCACAAGAATTTTTAAACTTTGTGATTGACCATTAGTTACATACTGAATATGTACGGATATATTTTTGGACACATGTATACATATTTATATATTGCTATGTGTGTGTTGTATGTATATATATATATATATATATATATATATATATATATATATATATATATATATATATATATATATATATATATATATATATATATATATATTGAAAGAGAAGGAAACTCTGGAACATTTATATTATAGTTGAGCATCAGAGAGTAATTTTGAGTTATGAAGACAGCTTGTTTCAGATATCAACTTTGAAGACTTGCATTGAGAGATTCCACTCCCATGGAGGTACAAGTGTCTTCGCTGGATAATATCTTCAACATGAAGTCCTTATTGCCGTAGTAGTAAGAGGAGTATAAACGAGCTTTCGAAGAGCATCCTTCATCGTCCGGTTATTAAACAATTCCTTTCGGAAATAAATCATTATATATATATATATATATATATATATATATATATATATATATATATATATATATATATATATATATATATATATATATATATATAAGGAATCATTGTTGTGAAGTAGTAGAATTGCCACGGCTGGGCATTAGGAAGGACATCTAGCCTAAATACCCCAGATTCCATCCGTCTCTGTCCACCCCCAGTTAGGGATTAATAGACAAATAAAGCGTAGAAAATTTATGTATGTATATTATTTTTATTTCGTGTAATAGGTTGACCATGGCACAGCCGCCCGTTGCGATGCTACAGCTGAATGTATTTTGGACTTAAACAGGACTGTCCAAGACAGTTCGATGTTAAGTCTTCCTTCAGTCACTGTTCTTTTTCTATGCCTACATCAACACCGAATATTCTTGGAAATTCGTTGCACATCTCTTATTATCCCCTCACATCTGACAAGCCACAATACTCCCCATTTCTGCTTCTTACTTTATGTTTTCTCCATGCTCAGGCTCGGTGAAGTTAGTTTTATTTTATTTCTTTTTGGCCCGTCCTGGTGTCACACATATAACTAAAGAAATAAAACTTGAACGTATCTCACAACACTCCCCATTTCTGCTTCGCCTTACTTCTTGTTTTCTCCCTGCCCAGGTTCCATGACGGTACTTTTATTTTATTTCTTTTTGGCCCGTCCTGGTGTCACACTCATAAAGTAAAAATCAAAAAATAAATACTGAACATTTACTTACAAAAGTCAAAGCCATTACAAACTTCCAGTTAATTCTTCTAAAAGTAAAACGCCTTGACGAGGTGTATGCCATCTTATAACACAGAAGGAAAGTGAACGTATAATTTTATGTAACCTTTTAAAGGGTATATTTAGTTAAGTTCTAGAAATAGCCACAACCTCCCGGAAAAACTTGGAGGAAAATTGTTCCCTTTCCGAGGTAGCCATTTCGCTTTTCTTATCTTGTAATTAATGTACAGAACAAAAATCGTGTACATGTCACATTTACAATACCAACAATCAATGTTACTTGAGTTTTGTACTTGACTGACGCTGTTGTGCGCAATGGAAAAAAAGTAATAAGTGTTTCGAAAATTCTCTTCCTTGAAAAAACAATTACGTGATTTTACATACGAGCCCGTTGATATTGAAAACTGGTCAATCCTTCAGAAGTTGTTTATTATTATTATTATTATTATTATTATTATTATTATTATTATTATTATTATTATTATTATTATTATTATTATTATTATTATTATTATTATTATTATTATTATTATTAGCAGTACTACTGCTCCAAACTACCTTTGCTATTTAGATTGCAAAGCTTCATCAACAAAGTTGTCGTAAAATTGTAAATATTTATCCTAAACTTTTTTGCGTTTATCAACCACCTTTACATTCATCAACAGGTTGTTAGTACCCCTAACAACCTGTTGTTCACCGTTACCTGCTTGGGGCTCTGTAATTAGGCTAAATACCCAGTAAATCAGGATATTGTTCTGTACATAATTCTTGTCACACCATATTTTTCTTGAAAGACCCTCTCTCTCATTAACAGAAGCTCTTGCTTTCTTTTGTTTTAATGAGTGAAAAAAAAACTGCCCTCATTGGGCCTGGGCACGAAGCTGTGACTTGTCAGATGTAAAGGAATAATAAGTGATGTGTAACCAATATCCAAGAATATTCGGTGTAGGTGTAGGCATAAAAAAAGAACCGTAACTGATGGAAGACTTAACACTGAACTGCCCTAGACAGTCCTATTATAGTCCAAAAGACCTTCGGCTGTAGTATCGCAACGGGCGATGGTGCCATTCACTTCTTTTTCTCCTACCACTAGATATATTTTTTTCAGTCGCAGGGCACAATTTGGGTGGATTTCCTCTACACCAAAGCCTTTGATTTTTTCTATATGCATCTATCTGTCTGTCTGTATCTATCGATATATCTATCCAGCTATGCACACATTCACGTCTCTCTCTCTCTCTCTCTCTCTCTCTCTCTCTCTCTCTCTCTCTCTCTCTCTCTCTCTCTCTCTCTCTATATATATATATATATATATATATATATATATATATATATATATATATATATATATATATATATATATATATGTGTGTGTGTGTGTGTGTGTGTGTGTGTGTGTGTGTGTGTGTGTGTGTGTGTGTGTGTGTGTGTGTGTGTGTGTGTGTGTGTGTGTGTGTGTGTGTGTGTGTGTGTGTGTGTGTGTGGAGTTTATAAAGCCTGTTTTCACTTTTAAATACTTATAGTTTTGGAGTTTAATTGATATAATAAATTTTTATAAGCTCCATGTGTTTTGTTTTCTTTCTATTCGAAAAAAAAACATATTATTATTATGTATACTTATTATTTTTATCCCTCTCTTGCAACTTCAAAATGTGAGGTTAATTTTCAGGATTGTCATTGACACCTGGTTTCTCTAGTAGAGAACTTAAGCTTCGTTCTTTGGTTGACTGTGCTAATATCTATCGCAACTGTCCACACAAGGTTTAGAACTCATTACAATAAAGAATCACCACATTGGCATCCTACATACAATTGGATGAAAAGGTTTCAAGGTTCTGTCAGTGTTAAGCCATGGTTTGGCAGATCAAGTGGAAGTGAGGAAAGTGTTAAGCCTCTGTGGAAAATCTAAGAAAATCATTAAAACTGGCTTCTATAGAGCTGATGTCTCCAAAATCAACTCATTACAAGATACAATATTTCACATGAACGATCCAGAATTTTAATGCTTCAAGTATTAGAAGATGACTGTCGTGCACCATTAATTTTCTGTCATCAGTTCAATGAATATACTGATTTTTCATTTTTGAACAATTTTAATGTGTTCCGATGAAACAATATTTCACATTAGTGCCAAGGTTAACAAGCATAATTGTAGTATTTGGTGGACTGAAAACCCTGATTAATCTGTCGGACATAAAAAAAAAAGATTCCCCTTCTGTTAATATATGGTGTGCTACTGTAAAATACTTTTATCATAGGGCCATTCTTCTTTAAAGGACTTGTTGTTAGCGCAGATCGCTCTACTTATAAATGCTGCAAAATAGCTTCAAAAAGATGGTGCGGAGGACTCGAAATCGTGTCGCAAGCCACAAAGTCATGCTGTCTTATCCAACTGTACCACTACAACAGACAAAAAATCTGTTGCATGGTACAGTCAGTATATGCAAGTAACCCTTTGCAAAAATCACTTTGAGGACACCTTATCTCGCACTCTAACATCATCAACAAAGTATACAGACAACAGTTCTCACGCAAGATCCCTCAGAAATTATGTCACCCTGGTAGCTTCCCTCGGCATTGTGGACACAGCATTCTGAGGACTGCTAGTATTAGAACTATAACCAAAAATGAGAAAGAAGCTACAGGGCAGTTTTAGTTTGGGTTTTATTAACATTATTTCTGCATGTAATTCGTATAAATTTTTTGTACATTGTTATTATTTAAGTATATAAATTATAAGATTTGTTTATAAAATATAATTCTGTAAAAGTTTTACAGCTTGCAACTATCATCTTAACAGAATAATTCTTCTTTGACCATAGAGATTTTTTATATTTGAGGAAAAGCAGGGATTGCAATTCCACTCTTGAATTGCCATGTGCAAAGACGTGTCTGGGAAATCGGTGTAGATAAAATGATGAAATAGAGAAAGTACAAATCTCGTAACCTTTGTTGAGGTATAAGGAAAAGAACTAATTGGTAATTTGTTTTGGAATTCAATAAAATAATTAAGGTTCGAGACTTCAGTTGCGAAGCATTGGTTAATAAGGTTGGATATTATTTCCTAGCGATATGGAACTCTTAAAGGGTGTTATGATGTAGAATTGAAGAAAACTTTGTCGTCCAAAAGTATCAGTGTGGTTAGAATAGCAGCATGTAAATAGAGTACTTTTTCAGTCTTATGGTATAAAGTTTAATACTATGAGAAGCCTAGAATTTAAGGCGCAAGAAAAACTTGGAATTTTTTCGAGATTACTAGGAAAATATTGATATTAGAGTGACGCTAAATTTGCAGACTAAAAAACCTGTGATATGCAGTATTAGTGTTTGTGCAGCAGCATAGAAAATGGACGACTGAAAATTATTTAGAGAAATGTGACTCTCCAGTCTGGTTACAACCGGGAAAAGAAACAGAGAATAAGTTAATAAGATGATCTCCCATGCTGGAAGAGATGGATATGCTTCTCTGAATATTAATGGTGTCTACGAGGCGCATTGCTTCGTTTAAGATTGCTAGTCTTTTCTACCTTTTTTAATGGGAGAAAGTTCAAATAAATTTGATTAAACAGGACGTGGATTTATAAAGGCAATGTATTTGTTATAGCTAAAAAGAGATATTGAATTTTCAGTCTGTCTGACTTCTGCACTAAAGCAAGGCGACTAAACTACAAACACCTAAGCGTCTTCTTGCCTTACCCCAGGCTCAAATACAGGACCTGTGGCATTCCATGAATGGTTCTATTTTTGCAGCACTACTGCACTAAAGGTGTAGTATACTGCTCTTTTTCGTAAACCATTTAGGGTCATTTATCTCATTAGACGTCATTGATTTCTATTGCACTAGAGGTGTGCTCTACTACGCCTTTCTGCAAACCATTTATTCATCTCTAGACGTCATTAAATTGACGTGACATTTTAAGAAGAGTGTTTAGAAATTTTATAAGACTCCCTTTTGCGTAATTCAGTGATTACTCATAACAGGATACATAGCTTACAAGTATCTTAAATTCCAATCCGACATGCTCTAAAGCTACCTAAGTTTTCAACTTTTCTTCAGTGCAAAGGAGTGAAAGTTGTGAGTGAGAAGAGATATTTGATTACTTTGTCTGTCATTTAATCACTCAATTCTTTTTATGATTGTATGATTGTGACACCAGGACGGGCAAAAAAAAAGAAAATCTTCCCTCATCGGGCCTGGGCATGAAGGAAAGCTTAAAATCGAGAGAAACAGTGATTGGGAATGTTGTGACTTGTCATATGTGTCGTAAAGTCATTCTATCCGAGAAGTGTAACACGACATTACCCATGTAACGTCATGGGGGCTCAAGTGGCGTAACTTGATATTTCCAGTGTGGTTTTCTGGGTAGAGTGTATGTTTACATAGAGATGACAGCCTCTGCGTCCCTGATCGATGGAGTTCAGAAATGTCACCCTCTTCTGGTTTGTTCTCATGGAAGCCTCCACCAATATATACATGTATACTTGAAAATACTCATATAGGCACTCCTTGTACCCAATTGGCATTCCTTTAGCCACGCCCTTAACACTACAAGTAATGGGTTGTAACCCCCTTTTCTCTGGAAGCCTATTGGTGGAGGAGTGGCCAACCATACCACGCCCTGCCATCTTTGTGATACAAAAAGAGTCAGAAGCAGTGAGAGAGCAACAGAGTATCTTGGGCGTTATCAACTTTAAGATTTACCCTAAGGGGGCGGGGAGTAGTGAGGTGTAGAATAATTGTATACCTAAATAAACTAAATGTTAAGTAACCTTTGCATATCTATTATCACCTCGCACGCTATAGCTCT
>JAXCGZ010000034.1:175000-213387 GCA_037179515.1 Halocaridina rubra
TATTCAAGTACATCTTCTTTTGACTTTATGGTATTTTGAGTAAATTGAAAATGATGTAAAACAAAAAGAACTGCGTTATTCTTACCTTCAACGTCAAGTGAAATGAAGTCCACGTGAGTCACGTTTATTGCCGATAGAAGTGTTTGCAGGGGAAAGCATTGAGCAGCTTCATACACAGGGAAACCTTCTTTTAATCTTCCCTCCAGATCCTTAGATTCTATTAGGGTGTTAAATCCTCTCACAGCTAGTGAAAACTCTTCATCTTTATTTCTGTGGGTCGTGAACTTAACTAATGTCGTCTGCAGAGATACAAATTCTCATTTAACTTAAGTTATCAATCTTTCTCTGTGTATTGCAAAATAATATTTAGATAGAGTGTGTTGTTTTCCATTATTGTTTGAACGATGAGTATACTATGGTTTCTACTTTACTTGGTAAGGATAAGGAAATGCCGCCAGACACGTGTGTGAAATCCAAGCCTTTCTGTGCTTATGCTTGAGACTTGTGAACATCTCGTTGTCGGCTTCCACGAGCAGCCCCGTCCAGTTATGATTTCGTTCCAGATCAAGCGTATTTGAGAGATATTCTCCATCTAGGGCTCCTGCTTCCACAAAGAATCCTGAAGATTCGTCTTTAAAGATGGTAGTTATTACGTCATTGAGAAACTTCCAGCTGAAAACGGCTGTTCGGTAGGTCGCATAAGTTGTTTTTGAGTAATCTGGTTCGTCCATTCTTAATAGGTACCGTTCAATACTGGGAGGCGTGATGTACCTGAAACGTGATGCGATTTTTTTCTTCATTACTTGATGAAAGCATCTGATAGTATGAAGATAATTAGTGCCACCATCTTTCCTTAAGTTTTGGAAAGCTTTTGGTAGACTGTGGTCTGGTATGTTGTCATGCTAATTATCATGCTATATATTCTCAGGTAATCCTATAATACAGATTGGAATGTCTTACAATTCAGTATATTAACATAGTTAATGTTTACTTTTCTCATTGTTAGTAAATACTCTTTATATATATATATATATATATATATATATATATATATATATATATATATATATATATATATATATATATATATATATATATATATATATATATATATATATATATATATATATATATATATATATATTGATAACACTGAACTGTTAACATACAGTCTGAAATGGAAGGAAAAGCCCATTATATAGAACAACGAAAAAAAATAATATATATATATATATATATATATATATATATATATATATATATATAATATATATATATATATATATATATATATATATATATATATATATATAAAGTATTTATTAATTTCGTGAGCTTAGCTGGCCACCTTCTCAAAGTACTTTGAGAAGGTGGCCAGCTAAGGTCACAAAATAAATAAGTACTTTCTTTATATATATATATATATATATATATATATATATATATATATATATATATATATATATATATATATATATATATATATATATATATATATATATATATTTCGTTGTTTTATTTAATGGGCTTTTCCTTACATATATATATATATATATATATATATATATATATATATATATATATATATATATATATATATATTATATATATATATATATATATATATAATATATATATATATATATATAAGAAAGTACATTACTGCATTCCCTCTCACCCATGCGTTTACTTTTCTCTAACACAAGAAAGGCAAATAATGATTTATTTATTTATTTTTTTAAACATAAGAACTTACCTTTGCTTTACGTAGTCTAGCAGGTGAGGGTCATCATTATTTAGTGGGCCTTTTAGTCTTTGAGCGAGGCTTCTCAAGTTGGATTTGGATTTAATCAACTCGCATTCAGTATTTATTGATTTTCTATTCCAGACCACAGTTAGGCATGATTTATAATTGTACATGCTTCTCATGCCAGTACGTAACAAATATGTGACCTGGTAATAGAAAATAAAAATATTAGATACTTTCTTGATGCAATTTTCATACATTCCGTACAGTATTTGTATTATCAATTGCTGTATACTTACGGAAGATGCTGTAGCTGGCATTGCTTTTTCTAATAAGCTACACTCCATGTGACGTTATATAAAGAGTGAATATTGGTCTCAGTCATCCAGTTACGTTGTTCAAGTGAAATTGCAATATATTTTTTTTTCTATTTTTTCTACTTGGAAAAAATACAAGAGGTAATTTGTTTCTTGCAAGAGGAATATAAGCTTTAGGATAGTAAAGATTTAGAATAAGTTGAGAAAAGCATCCATACACATTTATTTCAATAGGAAGTTTTATAGGAAAGTCAAGCCTTTTTCAACATATACCAGGGAACATGATAGGTCTAAGCAATCAAGACTCGTTAAGGTGAATTGGAGAGAAGTTACTGAAAGAGTGAAAAGGGAATATTTGGAAAATTGAAATCCGATTAGAAACTGGGGAAACAGAGAAAGAAAGAGATATATGAGTAGTAAAGTGAGAAAATAGTCACCATGTTAATTCATGTGGGATTGCTGTTCGGAAAAATTCTTGCAACATCGAGAATTGAGGTAGCTACAGTAGATATATAGGAGAAATGGAGGGTATATCTATGAGAAACGTTTTAGGAAATGAGAAATGGAAGGCATATCTACGAGAAGCTCTCCAGAAAATTAAGTGATAATGGAAAAAGCTGAGAATAATGAAGAAAGTACAAAAAGACGTTTTGAGTGATAATGAATAAGTTGATAACTGGAGAAAACGGCTCTATTTACCGGGAGATTGTTATTTAGGTAATATTTCAAAGAGGTGGTGAATATTGGGAAATCTGGTGTATGAGGGAGGAATATAAGGCGTTTTTAACATCAGAACTGAAAAAGAAGGGAGGATAAAAAGATGAGATAGGGTAGCTATCAGATGAATCAAGTAGAAAGTTAATAGGTATATATGAGATCCCCGAAAAGTTTGAAGACTTATATGTTAACTTTTTTTTTTTTAAGGAGATTGAGAGAGAGAGAGAGAGAGAGAGAGAGAGAGAGAGAGAGAGAGAGAGAGAGAGAGAGAGAGAGAGAGAGAGAGAGAGAGAGAGAGAGAGAGAGAGAGAGAAGGGTAGCTCTGAAAAAGCAGAGACTACTTCATTTGCAGGCATGAGATTATGAGGCTAAAATAGATAAGCTGAACTTTTAAGTTTTATGGCATAATCCTTTTAAGAATTTCAGGAGAACCCACATGGGATGACATGGATTGATGTTTTTATCCCACAGAGGAGTTTAGTGATGGATGAAAGTGAGGATAAAGACAAATTCAATATTGCACATACCAGGAGTATGCCGTGAAGGATATGTGTGAGAAGCAGGGCATACGAGGGTGTGTGATATTAATGGATTTAAAAAAATATATATTTATATTTGAGTTAGAGTGATGGTGTTATTGGATTTGCAAATAACTGGAATTTGAGATCCATTTGCATGTGATATGTTTCAAGTATAAGACTTATTTTGGTAAATATTAGGAAAAGGATGACTAAGGCAACGAACGGCATATCATACATATGTCGGTGCTTTAAAGTGTAGACTTTTGGCCCTAGGAGCTATATATATATATATATATATATATATATATATATATATATATATATATATATATATATATATATACATATATATATGTATATATATATATATATATATATATATATATATATATATATATATATATATATATAAAATGTGTGTGTGTGTGTTTTTTTTTTTTTTTTTTTTTTTGCGTGATGTAAACGGAATTTTAGTGTAAGTCGGAGCAGACCTAAATAAGCACCTTTGCTAATGCAGTAGTAAAGTTTCTCCCTTTTCCATGCATTTCACTATCACTAATTTCATTTACATGGTGATGGCATTCCTTTTCTTCAAAGCAATGCCATCTGAAGAATCTGCTTTATGCTTGGGAGATACAGGCCAAAAATTATTTAAAAAAAAAAAAAAAAAAACTAATTTATGGGAGGTGAGGTGTAACCATGAATCATCATAACTCGAGGACAGTGTTCAAGTGGTGTAACTGATATTTTCCAGTATGGCTTTCTGGGCAGGATGTGTGTTTGCAGTGAAGTGACAGGAGATTTATGGTTCAACCCATAGGCCTCTAACACATCGGCACCAGTTGCCGATAGAGGTCAAAATTGTCACAGTTTCCAGTCGTTCCCACGAGAGCCGAAAACCAATATCTACATGTATGTATCCACATGCACCTGTGAAAATACACATATAGGCCTTCCTTGTGTCTGATTGGCTTTCTTATAGCCATTCCCCTAACACTACACGAAATGGGTGGAAACCCCCTTTTCTCTGGAAGCCTATAGGGTAAGGCTGTCCAAGCATACCACGCCTTGCCATCTTGGTCATACAAGAATGTAAGAAGCAGTGAGAGAGCAGAGGGTTAGTTACTAGTTATCCGGGGCACGAATAAGATCTTGGAATTTACCTTAAGGGGAAGGGGGCATTGAGGCGTAAAATAAGTGTAGAACTAAATAAATTAAGTGTTTAGTTAATTCTTGCTTGTCCATTTTAACCTCGCACGCTATAATAAGCTTAGTATATAGAGAAATACTATACGACAATTGTTACCCTGAGTGAATGCCCTTTCTAACCTCAGACCATGGCAGGTCTCGAACCGATGACTTGACGAATCAAAGTCGAGCGAACTACCAATCCGGCCAAGTCAGCCACACACACACACATTTTATATATATATATATATATATATATATATATATATATATATATATATATATATATATATATATATATATATATATATATATAGTCTGTGTGTGTGTATTTTTTTAATTTGGGCTGTCACTCTTCTCTTCGAAACTACCTACCGGTGAGAGTGTCAAATTTCATACAGAATGCAAAACTTGACCTTTTAAGCTTTTTTAGATTATGATCATTGATTTTTTTTTTTTTATGAGAGGAAGCAATTCACGGATTTGAAAGTTCCATACTCACCAGAGCCGCAGCTGTTAGAAATTTCCAAACCTTTTTTAACTTCCATTTGGAATAATTGAACAACATCAGGAGAGTATACTACAGAAGCCAAGCACTGAAAGCAGGTAAACTTGACTCATAATTGTGATGACGTGTGGTTAGAAGGAAACTTATGGAGGAAAGAAAAAATAAGAATATATTCCTTTAAAAAAATATCTGCCAATATTAACAATTAATAAGGCTTATCATGTACATCATACATTACTGCTTGGAGTAGAGAGAGAGAGAGAGAGAGAGAGAGAGAGAGAGAGAGAGAGAGAGAGAGAGAGAGAGAGAGAGAGAGAGAGAGAGAGAGAGAGAGAGAGAGAGTGCGAATACCCAAGGGTTTAGATATTGCTATTACTGCTTGGAGTAGAGAGAGAGAGAGAGAGAGAGAGAGAGAGAGAGAGAGAGAGAGAGAGAGAGAGAGAGAGAGAGAGAGAGAGAGAGAGAGAGAGAGAGAGCAAATGCCCAAGGGTATAGATATTGCCAAGCAACATTCCTCTTAGTATTACAGTCGCTCTGACTTACAAGGAAAAGATTTTTATCTGCTATGTACTGTACCTTGTGGATTTATACATTGAGCATAATATTTAGTCCTACACTGGATCAAAGAATTTGTCTTTCTTGGGAACTTTATGAGACCCCGAATAACATTAATTAGCTTAATTAATACTTATAAACAAAATGTATTCTAACATAAAAAGCTGTGTGCGTTATATGGACTTAAAATATGATGAACACTACTACTACTACTACTACTACTACTACTACTACTACTACTACTACTAATAATAATAATAATAATAATAATAATAATAAGAAGAAGAAGAAGAAGAAGAAGAAGAAGAAGAAGAAGAAGAAGAAGAAGAAGAAGAAGAAGAAGAAGAAGAAGAAGAAGAATAAAGGGTCTAGGATTCACTTCCACATACTCAATATAACTCAGCTTTTATTACAAAGGTAGAAAGATGGTTGCTGCAAATCTGTGACTAAAGAGAGTCGTATGCACGCTTACCCCTGTGCCTGAACTAGTGGTACAATTTCTTTCAATTAATATGGACTAGGAGACGATATTTGCCTCTGGTGTTCTCCTTACATCGACGTTTAACAAGCTGGAGAAAGCTAGTGACAGAAATTCGATGTCTCACTCGTTAGTATACGCCAAAGGAGTCAGAATTTCTGAGCTTGACCCAAACAGAAAAAAAGAAAGCCTAACGGTAAAGGTTATTAATTTCATCAAAGGACATGATAGAGAACAAAATTTTTATAGAATTAGAAGTCAGTCTGAAAAAATCTTTACAGAATATAAGTACTTTTTCATTGTAAAAAAATATTTGATAATTGGTATTCTATAGATGAGAAAACTGTAAATGCTATATGCAAATGTATTTTAAATATGGAGAGATATAAAAAATGTTAGTTGATAAAGCAAACACCAGGGGACGCGTAATTATGAGCATAAGGCCGCTTTCACACCAAAGTGGCACTTGGCACTCCAGTTAAAAACGAACACCCAGAAATATATGAAACCATTCACACAGAAGTGGCGTGACACGTTCCATGTGCCGCGTGCGACTTGTGTGTGTGTGTGTGTACTTACTTATATGTGCTTACGGGAAAGAGCCACATGTTCATAACTCCCCGTCTCCTGGTCGGTCCATTATTGTACTTTGTGTGAGTGCGTTTATTTCTTTATTTCTGTCTTTATTCATTTATTTATTTATTTATTTATTTACATATTTATTTATTTATTTATTTATTTATTTATTTATTTATTTATTTATTTATTTATTTATTTATTTATTTATTTATTTATTTATTTTACCTAATTGTGCTTACGGGAAAGAGCCCAAAGCTCGTAACTTCCCATCTCCTGATCGGTTCCATTTTGTACTTAGTGATACGTATCATACTTGTCCTTAAAACTATGGATTGAGTTAGCATTAACTACCTCCTCACTTATCCAAATCCAATTATCAACTATTATTACACTGCAAAGAAGTTTTCTTACGAAGCTTCAAATTATGACCCCTAGTTCTAGTGCTAGCCATATCAATATATCGATCCCTATCCACTCTCTCATAACCATGAAGGATCAAAATATCGATCCCTATCCACTCTGTCATAACCATGAAGGAATTTGAAAACCGTCACCATACCCCCTAATTCTTTTTAGCTTGAGTGATGGTAAGTCTACGTCCCTCAGCCTTTCCTCATAACTGAGACTGCGTATTTCTGGCACCAGTTTCGTGGCATTTCTTTGAACTTTTTCCAGCTAACTACATGCTTTTTCAAGTGTGGATTCCAAAAGGGGGCTGCATATTCAAGTTTTGGCCTCACATAGGTTACATAAATATTTTTGAACATTTCCTTGTCCATGTGCCTGAAGGCTACACTTACATTTGCTAATAAAGCACATGCTACCCCTACTATGCCATTTATATGCATTTCTGGAGACAAATCTGCCACTATGTTTACTTCTAGATCTCTTTCATTCTCTGTCTCTTGAAGTTCTGCTCCTGCCATTTGGTAGTCAAGCTTGGGCCTTCTTGCACTTGTACCCATTCTCATTAACCATACATTTAGAAGTATTGAATTTCATTAGCCACTTTTCTGACCTCTAATGTAGACAATTTAGGTCTTCCTGAAGTTCCCTACAATTGTTCTCGTCTCGAATTTTCTTCACAATCTTAGCATCATCTGTAAACATATTCGTGAATAAATTTACAGGCTCTGGTAGGTTGATTACATGTACAAGGAACAAAAGTGGCCCTAAAGGGGGATTTACACGGTCAACACGGTTCGTCGAACGCGGTTCGACAGACAAGTGTTTGAAGTGATGTTCGAACGTGTGAACGGGGTATTTGGTTGTCGGACACGTTCGACAAACGTGTTCTACAACCAAATACCTCGTTCACACGTTCGAACATCACTTCAAACACTTGTCTGTCGAACCGCGTTCGAAGAACCGCTTGACCGTGTAAACCCCCCTTAAAACTGAACGCTGTGGAACTCTGCTACTAACTCTTCCCCATTCAGACACTGAGCGTCTTACTCTAACCCTCTGTTCCCTTCCTTCTAAGTAAGTTTTTATCCATTCAAAGACATTTTCGTATGTGTGTGTGTGTGATTACCGTGTGTGTGTGTGTGTGTGTGTGTGTGTGTGTGTGTGTGTGAGTGCGTAAATCTCCTCTTGCTGAATATGTTGACACTGTGTGTTCTTGTTACTATTCTCACACACGAGTTAAAGATCTGTAGAGTATGCTGGATTTTAAATATTTTGATTAATATGAAGTCAGATTGATATCGTAATTAATATTATATGAAGCTCAATTTCAAAGAACAGGGACACGTAGGGATATTTTACTAACCTTTAGAGACACTTAGCGATAATTTGACGCTTTTATGATTTTTTTTTTCAGGCAAAATGCCACATTTAAGTTGGCAACACTGGCTTTCTTGTGGTGTCAGTCGCTTCATAAATTCATGGCAGTTGGGTGTGCATTAGGCGTCTCCAAGTTGCTTTGGAAATTGTTATTGTTTCTTGTGGTGCGTCGATTATCTATTATTATTATTATTATTATTATTATTATTATTATTATTATTATTATTATTATTATTATTATTATTAAATCTGCCAGAATGCCATGTTACCTTCATATATGTACTACTCAGTGAATTTGGTGATTAGCCATAGGTTACCATGAGGGGATGATATGACGTGTCTGAGTTTGTATTAACATGGTTGATTTAGGACAGGTGAACACAATTATTTTTTTTTTATTATTAAAGCTTATCTTTGCGCAGATTGTAAATTCAATAGTTCTCATTTTAAAACTTTCTTGTAATTTGTTTAAGTTTTTATTATATATATATATATATATATATATATATATATATATATATATATATATATATATATATATATATATATATATATATATATATATATATATATATATATATATATATATATATATATATATATATATATATATATATATCACCGACCACATTCCAAATTGCAGCCAGTGTTTTCTTCTATTTTCCATATATACAGGCTAAAAATGAGATACTCTAGTATTTTATCGACACGACTACATTTTATTAATGACGAGGCATCTCTCTCTCTCTCTCTCTCTCTCTCTCTCTCTCTCTCTCTCTCTCTCTCTCTCTCTCTCTCTCTCTCTCTCTCTCTCTCTCTCTCTCTCTCTCTCTCTCTCTCTCATATATATATATATATATATATATATATATATATATATATATATATATATATATATATATATATAGCAGGAAATCAAACAGATTTATTATGAGGAAAACAGAATAGTAGCTATTTTTGTCTATTAGTGACAGACTACGTTTACATCAAGAAAGCTATTCATTCCATGAGGTGAGCCAGAGAAATTATACTCATATTGATTTTTCAGTCATAATACTGTTGAACAGAGAAGCAAATGTAGCATTAAAAGATTAGAGAAGGGTAATTTTTTTTTTATATATATATTTTCTTATGTCAATAAAATCTATCACTTGTAAGTAAATATGGACGTTTTTTCCTTTCAATGATGCTGGTCTATATATAGAAGAGAGAGAGAGAGAGAAACTTTATTTCCATTTCATTACAATGGGTATTCGTCAGCCAGGGCAAGCCCCAACCCCCCACTGTGATGTCCAAAAAATTCTACCCTCATCAGGCCTGGGCACAAAGAAAACATTGAGAGAAACAGATGGGGAGTATTATGACTTGTCAGATGTGAAGGGATAATAAGACATGTGTAACTAATATCCAAGAATATTCGATGTTGATGTAGGCATAGACAGAGCACCGTAACTGAAGAAATACTTAACATCGAACTGTCCCGGACAGTCTTATTTAAGTCCACAAGACCCTTCAGCTGTAGTATTGCAACGGGCAGTTGCTGCAATGGTCCAACCCACTGTTCTGTTCCGGTTTTACGTCACGGACTCCCTTTTCTACCAAGGGCTAGGACGGTTGCCTTCTTGAGGAGGACTTGTTTTGGTAGATGTAATCGTTACCCTGAGGGCATGCTCTTGCTAACCTCAGACCGTGACTGGGCGCGAACCCTCGGCCTGACGCCTCAGAGTCGCAGACGCTACCGTTTGAGTCACGGTGGCTACATGGTAGTAAAAGTCGACGATTTTTTACCACTTAAATATCCTCTTCGCATATATTTGTCAAATGTGATTTATTTTTTTTTCTGGTCAGGTCCTATGTTCAGCATGCATGTTATTGAAACTGTATAATGTCCACCAAAGAATTTCTTGGCAATGGGAACGGGAGAGACATCGAGATGTTGCGTCTCCATCTCTCGCCAATCCAAACAAAGATCAGATCTTCGCCCAAATGGCTGGACCACTCCTTCCAAATGACACTCACCTTCTACAGTTAGTGAGCAAAAAGTATGTAGAGAGAGAAGGCCAGGAACTTGTCAATTACCTGCATAAATTGTTAGGTTAGGTTAGGTTAGGTTAGTTGAAGTCCCTAGTCGATGAGAATTATTCATAGAGCACCCAGGGGTTACGCCCTGAAAGCGTAGTCATGAATTCCTGTCCTGCGAGTACTTTTTGCGATCCGCTATGCGTAATTACTCTTTTTATTATCATTTTATTCAAAACATTATTATTTCTTCTCATTATTATTATTATTATTATTATTATTATTATTATTATTATTATTATTATTATTATTATTATTATTATTATCACTCTCCTTAACTAACATTATTTTTGTTCTCGCTTCTCTAACTACTAATTTTGTTGTTATTATTATTATTTATTTTTTATTATACTTTTTTATTTCAATTCTCTCATGATATATTTTCCCTCTGTATTACATTCTTTGATGCACTTCTGTAGTTTATGGTCATTCGTGATATTTTAACAGCTCTTACTTAGTCCATAGAACCGAGGTTTTTATTCTGATCATTATGATAGTACTATATATATATATATATATATATATATATATATATATATATATATATATATATATATATATATATATATATATATATATATATATATATATATATATATATATAGAGAGAGAGAGAGAGAGAGAGAGAGAGAGAGAGAGAGAGAGAGAGAGAGAGAGAGAGAGAGAGAGAGAGAGAGAGAGAGAGAGAGAGATTGTGTCAGCATAGGTCAGATAATTATAACAGTAGAACTTATTATGGATTTTTGTCTTCAAGAAATGCACAGACACTTCATTTTGTTCTCTATTAGATTACTAAAATAAAACTGGTTGAAAGAGAACTTTTCCCTTAGCCCCAAATGCTTTGCACATAATCTGTTATTTCCTTTTTCGCGATGCCGTTGAAATGTCTTAATAATCTTTCATAGACACTGCCGACTCATGAGTCTGATATACACACTAGTTCCATTAAAAAAAAGTTGTTGCTATAGTATTTGGTAGAACCTTTCCTTATGAGATTATATATATGGAAATAAAAAGAAACATACTATGCACCTTCATATAGCAGTAACAAAATTTGGCATCATAAATATAAAGAGAAAGTTTCCACGATGTCTTTTTCCGTTTTACAGGTACCTCGTGTCTCCGAGCAAGCATCCCTACGTCCTGAAAATGGACGAGAGAGGCTACCCTGACTCCGCTTATGCTACCTACCGCACACAGGTCTTTAGCTGGCCATTCCTCAATGAGGTGATAACCACCTTATTCAGAGATGAACCTGCAGGTTTCTTTGTGGAGGCTGGGGCTCTGGATGGTGAATATCTCTCCAACACTCTTGACCTGGAACGTTTACATAACTGGACAGGGCTTCTAGTGGAGGCAGATATCCAGTTATTCAGGATCATGCAAAAAAAGAATCGTAAAGTTTGGCTTTCACATTCTTGTTTGGCTGCACATCCATACGCACATCAGGTAAAAGGCATTAATATACAGTATAGTCTCTCAGAACACTGCAGTCAAGTTTTACAGAGTATTTACCCCATGAAAATCCACCAGTGTTATGTAAAATTTTAGTTATTATTATTATTATCATTATTATTATTATTATTATTATTATTATTATTATTATTATTATTATTATTATTATTATTATTATTATTATTATTATTATCATTATTATTATTATTATGATTATTATTATTATTATTATTACTATTATTATTATTATTATTATTATTATTATTATTATTATTATTATTTTATTATTATTATTATTATTATTATTATTATTATTATTATTATTATTATTATTATTATTATATATATATATATATATATATATATATATATATATATATATATATATATATATATATATATATATATATATATATTATGTGTGTGATTACCTAATTGTGATTATCTAATTGGGTTTACGGGAAAGAGCCCAACACTCATATCTTCCCGTCTCCTGATCGGATCCATTTTATACTTAGTGATACCTATCATACCTGTCCTTAAAACTATGGATTGAGATAGCATTAACTACCTCCTCGCTTAGCCAGTTCCAATTATCAACTACTCTTACACTGAAAAAGTATTTCCTTACATCCTGCAAAGAACTTTTCTTACGAAGCTTCAAACTATGACCTCTAGTTCTAGAGCCTGCCATATCAAAATATCGATCCCTATCCACTCTATTATAACCATGAAGGAATTTAAAGACTGTCACCATATCCCCCCTCACTCTTCTAGCTTCGAGTGATGGTAAGTCTAATTCCCTCAGCCTCTAATCATACCTGAGATTACGTATTTCTGGCACCAGTTTCGTGGCATGTCCTTGAACTTTTTCAAGCTTAGCTATGTGCTTTTTCAAGTGCGGATTCCAAAAGGGGGCTGCATATTCAAGTTTTGGCCTCACATAGGTCACATAAATATTTCTGAACATTCCCTTGTCCATGTGCCTGAAGGCTACACTTACATTTGATAAGAATGCATATGCTGCCCTTACTATGCCATTTATATGTATTTCTGGAGACAAATCTGCCAGTATGTTTACTCCTAGATCTCTCTCATTTTCTGTCTCTTGAAGTTGTACTCCAGCCACCAAGTAGTCAAGCTTGGGCCTTCTTGCTTGTACCCATTCTCATTACCTTACATTTAGAAGTATTGAATTTCATTAGCCACTTTTCTGACCATTCATGCAGAATATTTAGATCTTCCTGAAGTTCTCTACCATTGTTCTCGTTTCCTACTTTCCTCACAATCTTTGCATCATCTGCAAACATATTCATGAATGAATTTACAGACTCTGGTAGGTCATTTACATATACAACGAACAAAAGTTGCCCTATAACTGAACCCTGTGGAACTCCACTACTAACTCTTCTCCATTCAGACACTGAGTGTCTTACTCTAACCCTCTGTTCCCTTCCTTCTAAGTAAGTTTTTATCCATTCCAAGACAATTCCACCTATTCTAGTCATTGCTTGCAGCTTCCTAAAAGTCTCCCATGTGGAACTTGAACTTTTCAAGTCTTTTCAACACCTCCCCCTGCAAAATGACCTCCCCATCCTCATCATCTTTCAACCTCAAATACTCTGTTTCTTCCTGCTGATTCTCAGTCCTCTATCCTCCATCACTCTTCTCCACTCCTCAAGCTTCTCCTCCACTACATCTCGTCTGTTGCTACACAGTACGATGTCATCTGCAAAAAGCATACACCATGGTGACTAATCTCTAATACCCTGGGTTACTACATCCATGATCAGATCAAATAGATATGGGCTCAAAGCAGACCCTTGATGCAGACCAACATTTATTGAGAGACTTTTCGTCAAAGCCCACACTGCTCTTAACATTTGCCTCTGCTCTTTCATACATATCTTGGATGATTCTTACATATTTCTCAGGGAATCCCCTTTCTCTAATACACCTCCACACCTCTTGACAGGGCACTCGATCATATCCCTTTTCCAGGTCAATAAAGACCACATGCAGTTCTTTCTGTTTCTCCCGATGTTTTTCCATCATTTGTCTCAAGGCAAATATGGCATCCACTGTCCCTCTTCCAGGCATGAAGCCAAGTTGTTCATCCCCATTTGTTTTTTCCTTTTTGAGTCTCCTCGCTATGATCTTCTCTCATATCTTCATAGTATGCCTTAACAACTTTATACCTCTATAGTTTCCATACTCCTGAATGTCTCCCTTCCCTTTATAGATTGGCATGATTAGGCTTTCTCTTCACTCCTCTGGCATCTTTTCCTGACTAAATATCTTTTGCATTAAGTCCCACAAGATATCTATGCCAACCTCTCCAAGACTCTTCCATACCACCACTGGCATCTTATCAGGTCCTGTTGCCTTTCCAGTTTTCATTTTCCTTACTGCCCGCTCTACCTATCTTCTAGTCACTGCTGTTGTAACTGCTTCATTTGGAATTCCATTTTCACATACTGCTCTTGGGTTCTCTTCATTTAGTAATCCTTCAAAATAACTTTCCCATCTGCTTTTTATTCCATCCTCTTCTGCTAGAACTACTCCATGGTTATCTTTTATTTGTCTTACTTGGGTCAAGTCCTTGGATGCAGCATCTCGGGCCTTGGCAATTTGCAATATTTTCCTCTCTCCTTCTGGTGTTTCCAGCTCTTCATAGACTTCATTCAATGTCTCTGCCTTTGCTTTTGCTACAGCTCCCCTTGCCTCCTTCTTTGCCTGCTTGTACTCTTCTTTATCCTGCTCCAGGCCTGATAAATCTAACCTATTCTTGGCTTCTTTCTTGTTCTTCACCCATTCTTGCACTTCCTCATTACACCACCTTGACTCTTTATCATTTGGGGATTTCTTTCATGATGACTTTCCAAGAAACTCCTCGCCAACCCTCAAAATTACCCCCAATATTCTCTGTCCACCATTTTTGTACATCCTCATGCCTGGAAGAGGGACAGTGGATGCCATATTTGCCTTGAGACAAATGATGGAAAAACATCGGGAGAAACAGAAAGAACTGCATATGGTCTTTATTGACCTGGAAAAGGGATATGATCGAGTACCTTGTCAAGAGGTGTGGAGGTGTATTAGAGAAAGAGGATTCCCTGAGAAATATGTAAGAATCATCCAAGATATGTATGAGAGGGCAGAGGCAAATGTTAATAGCAGTGTGGGCTTGACGAAAAGTCTCTCAGTAAATGTTGGTCTGCATCAAGGGTCTGCTTTGAGCCCATATCTATTTGATCTGATCATGGATGTAGTAACCCACTGTATTTAGAGATTAGTCACCATAAAATTCTAATAAGTTTGTTACTATTGATCTACCTTCTCTGAAGCCATGTTGCCTCACTGTATGTGTGTGTGTATTTCCCAATATTAGAACTACTATTCACGAATAATAAATGTACAATAGTCAATGTGGTATGTGCCTATGCCCCACAAACTGGTTGTACAGCGGAGGAGAAGGGTGTATTTTGGGAGGAGATGGACCAGGAGCATAGAACAACTCCTATAAGGGAGAGGGTAATTTTGGGAGGAGATCTAAATGGCCACTTAGGAATTGGGAGGGCTGGGATAGGTAGAGTTTATGGGGGTTGGGGGTGGGCGAGAGAAATGAGGGGGGAGAGAGGGTGATTGATTTTGCAGTGCCATATGATCTGGCATTGGTCAACACCATTCTTTGAGAAAAAGGAAAACTGATTGATTACATACAGTGGTGGTGGGAGGGAGAGCCAAATAGATTTATTGTTGTGTAGGAGAGACCATCTGAAGGAGATTAGCAACTGTAAAGTAATAAATGGGGAGAATGTAGCAGTGCAACATAGGATAGTAAATTGATTGCAGGCTCAGGAAATGCAGGTAAAGTAAAAAGCCGAGGATGAACCCAAAGATAAGGTGGTGGAGATTGAAAGATGCAGAGCTGAGAGCTATGCTTAGGGGAAGAGTGTTGGAAGCAATAAGGTTGCATGAGGATGTACAAGAATGGTGGACAGAGAATATTGGGGGGTGATTTTGAGGGTTGGTGAGTAGGCACTTGGAAAGTCATCATGAAAGAAATCCCCAAATGATAAAGAGTCAAGGTGGTGTAATGAGGAAGTGCAAGAATGGGTGAAGAACAAGAAAGAAGCCAAGAATAGATTAGATTTATCAGGCCTGGAGCAAGATAAAGAAGAGTACAAGCAGGCAAAGAAGGAGGCAAGGGGAGCTGTAGCAAAAGCAAAGGCAAAGACATTGAATGAAGTCTATGAAGAGCTGGAGACACCAGAAGGAGAGAGGAAAATATTGCAAATTGCCAAGGCCCGAGATGCTGCATCCAAGGACTTGACCCAAGTAAGACAAATAAAAGATAACCATGGAGTAGTTCTAGCAGAAGAGGATGAAATAAAAAGCAGATGGGAAAGTTATTTTGAAGGATTACTAAATGAAGAGAACCCAAGAGCAGTATGTGAAGATGGAATTCCAAATGAAGCAGTTACAACAGCAGTGACTAGAAGATAGGTAGAGCGGGCAGTAAGGAAAATGAAAACTGGAAAGGCAACAGGACCTGATAAGATGCCAGTGGTGGTATGGAAGAGTCTTGGAGAGGTTGGCATAGATATCTTGTGGGACTTAATGCAAAAGATCATTAATCAGGAAAAGATGCCAGAGGAGTGAAGAGAGAGCCTAATCATGCCAATCTATAAAGGGAAGGGAGACATTCAGGAGTATGGAAACTATAGAGGTATAAAGTTGTTAAGGCATACTATGAAGATATGGAAGATCATAGCGAGGAGACTCAAAAAGGAAAAAACAAATGGGGATGAACATATTGGCTTCATGCCTGGAAGAGGGACAGTGGATGCCATATTTGCCTTGAGACAAATAATGGAAAAACATCGGGAGAAACAGAAAGAACTGCATATGGTCTTTATTGACCTGGAAAAGGGATATGATCGAGTACCTTGTCAAGAGGTGTGGAGGTGTATTAGAGAAAGGGGATTCCCTGAGAAATATCTAAGAATCATCCAAGATGTGTATGAAAGAGCAGAGGCAAATGTTAAGAGCAGTGTGGGCTTGACGAAAAGTCTCTCAGTAAATCTTGGTCTGCATCAAGGGTCTGCTTTGACCCCATATCTATTTGATTTGATCATGGATGTAGTAACCCAGGGTATTAGAGATTAGTCACCATGGTGTATGCTTTTTGCAGATGGCATCGTACTGTGTAGCAACAGACGAGATGTAGTGGAGGAGAAGCTTGAGGAGTGGAGAAGAGTGATGGAGGATAGAGGACTGAGAATCAGCAGGAATAAACAGAGTATATGAGGTTGAATGATGATGAGGATGGGGAGGTCATTTTGCAGGGGGAGGTGTCGAAAAGAGTTGAAAGTTCAAGTATTTGGGATCAACAGTAGCAGAGGATGGTGATCTAGAGTCAGAAATAACCCACAGAATACAAGCGGGATGGAAGAACTGGAAGAAAGTGTCTGGGGGTGCTGTGCGACTGGAGAATAGGGATTAAGTTGAAGGGTAAAGTGCATAAGACAGTTGTGAGACCTGCGATGATGTATGGAGCAGAGACATGGGCAATAAAAAAGACACAAGAGTAAAAGCTGGATGTGGTGGAGATGAGGATGTTGAGATGAATGTGTGGGGTCACAAGAAGCGATAAGATCAGAAATGAGGTAATTAGAGGTACCTCAAAAGTTAGAGAAATATCGGATAAGATACAAGAAAGTCGACTAAGGTGGTATGGTCATGTCATTAGAAGGGATGAGCAGTATGTTGGGAGGAGGGTGATGGAAATGGATATACAGGGTAGGAGAGGGAGGGGGATACCAGCGTAGGTGGATGGATTGCATCAATGACGACCTGAGGTCTAAAGGTTTGTTGGCTGATGAGGTATGGGACAGGAACATATGGAGAACGCTGGCCAGAAACATCGACCCCACATAAAAGTGGGAAAAGATGTAGACGAAGAAGAACTACTATTCACGAATTCAGGGTAACACCTATTTATAACAGACAGTTTGGAGTAATTACCCCGTAATTAGCCACTGGGATCTGCGTTGGTCCATAATTTAATGCCATAACATGGCAAGTACTCTGATGTGGGTAAATATTGTATTTGAAGGATTCAAATATTTTTTCTTTTATTTTACAGACTACACTTGTAAAATTTACAAACCATCTCAATATAAATACAGAATTTACCCTTGCTGTAAGAGGATTCAATGCTCTTCTGGAATCCAGAGATTTAGAAGAAAGATTAACAGAAGGTTTCCCCGTTTATGAGAATGTTCAATGTTTTCCTCTTCAAACACTTTTAATGGCCATAAATATCACTCACGTGAATCTGATTTCACTTGATGTTGAAGGTAAGATTCTAGCTCTGCTTAGATTCAAGCCTCAAAAGTTAAAAAGCTGGAAAATCACACAATAATACAGATAAATAACAATCGTTAATGCAACAAGTGTACACACATCTGAATATATAATCTTGTATAAGATAATAAAGAATTATTTTCCTAATTTGGTCACCTTTGAATAAGGAATTGGCCTTTCAATGTCATTTATGTCAAAGAATCCACTCAGTAACTAATGCATATTTTTTTATTTTCCCAGGTGTTGAAATGGGTATCTTAAAATCATTTTGGGGAAGCCCAATCACAGTAGATGTATGGATTGTTGAACACAGCCATTCAAATTTACTTCTGGAGAGCAAGGATTCTATGGATACTAATTTTATATACTGGTAAGTGTTCGGTACAAATTTCTGTGAGTGGTAAAGTGTGAACATATGATGGATCCATTTTCATTACTATTGAAATGGCTTTGCAAATATTCCCCCATTAATGAGAATGAATAAACAATGGAGGAAGATAATACTTCATTAGTTATTATTGAATTTGTGCTATTTTTTCATTAATTCACAGACAGTACTTATGACATTCAGTCCCACTTTACGCAGGTTCCAGTCAAAAGGCTATGCGCTATTTACCGCCAGTTTCTACACTCCCAAGGACTACATCTTTATTCGAAATGGGTCAAGTATATATGATAAAGCTTTTTCTCGGCAATGGCCAAAATTTAAAAAAGTTTATTGAATAGCCAGGTCCATACAGTATGCTTGGCTCTCATGGGTAATAACACATTAAAACTTTAAAAGACTGGAACTGGCTGTGATAAACATCATTTGGGAAATTTTTTATTTTTTTTCTTCAAGATATTTATTATATTCTCTCTGAAACGGCCTAAGTTTCATGCACTGTCTGTAAACTGGGAGCTCATCTAGAGTACTATCCGTTTTCATATGATTTAAAAATGGTTCGAAACACTAAAATGAGAATGGTCTTCTAAAGTCTTTTGCAAATATATGCTCTCTACCGCTTCAACTCTTATCGTACTAGCTGCAATTAAAACTCTTTCATATAATTTAGCTAATACTAACAGTTCGCATTTCATATCGATACATTAATCTCCTGCATACTGTATAAGACTGAAAGCAGCCTAGTCAGACAGGTTCTTGGGCAACCCTGTGGTTTATTAGTCTCCCTATTTCGATTCATCTACAGGCACTGGTTTACAGCCAAGAATGATTTGAAATCAAATGTAGCCTATCTTGACTACTTAGGAGTCACAGAAAACGGATTGCATTTTTAACTGCCACTTGATTCCGTGTATGCAGATTTAGAATAAAAATAGTTGAAACAGAGATTTTAATATTAAATTGACGCAATTAGGGTCTGCTAGCTTTCCAAGCAACATTAATAAAATGAAGAATTTAATAAGAATTTGAAACTGCATTAGTTTAGTTACAAGACTGCCTCATACATTTCCCCAAATTCATGTAGTGTATTCATGCCAAAATCTTCCTAGTTTTTACTTTTGATGTTGAATTTCTCATCAAAATGTAAGCTACACTGACTTGTAACTGAATGAACAGTGCAGCTAAGTCTTGTTAAGGTAAAGAGACTTTTGCATTAAAAACGTGCTGCTACCAATATCCCTAGGAAAGCCTACCACCTTAATTTTAGCTGTAATATTGGAGATCAGGACAAGAGTTAGGACCCAGTACTATTCTGCTGTCCATACATAAGAACGCTTAGCCTGCAGGTAAAAAAAATCTAAACTTTTTGCATAAGCAATGATGTGGATTCATCTAACATTATGTTTACAAGGTGACTCGTAGCAGGAATTGTACTTGCAAGATGGGAGACATCCCCAATATGGCAGTTTCTCACGACAAAAGGTTACCCAGTCCTGATCTCGTGCTTCTATTCTGTAGACAAGGACGAGAAGAATGACAACGTAGGAAGCTCATGATGCTTCACCTCACAAAAGCCTGACTTTGAATATAACTTGACATATTTTAATCTTCTCATGACTACTCAGAAAGAGTTAGGTGACAAACATATTCAGAACTTGAAAACTGTGATTACCGACTTGTTTGCTCTTGACGAAGTTGATAGTGATATATCATAAGAGACCTTATGTGAATAGATGTGCTTTGTTACTGACTTGTTTGTTTTTGACAAAGTTGATAGTGATGTATCATAAGAGACATGTGAATAGACGTGCTTTGTTTTTAGAGGAAGCTTTGTGTTCATAGTAGGCCAGCCAACTATGGAAAGTATGCAGAGATTACTTAGCAGTGCAATGCGTTTTGTATTTAGTTTTGTTTACTGTATGACATTATTTCAAAAAGAAAATGTTTAGAAATAGGTTATAATAATAATAAGGTAATAATGTGTGCTATAACGGTTAAAACTCTGAACAGTATGACTTAACATAATACACTCTTTGTGACCGCAACACTGAGTCCCTATCTACCATTTATTTTCCCAATGCTTAAATGCTCCAACTTATTGGGCAGCTTGAACCAAACCCGGTCATACAGTACTGAGGAGATTACCTGTACATGATTGTTCTATAATTGTACAAGCATAGATAAAGAAACATAGAAAACTTCATTTTTTTTATTATACTGAACTCTAATTACAAAATCACCACAACTTTTAACAATTGATTTGACACAGGAACCAAACATACAAGAGATCAGATCTACGGTAGTACCGAGACATAAATGTTGAGCTTGTAATATTCTTTTAGTTTAGAAAAGAAACGAGACTAACTGATAATATTGCTTCAAAAATGTATGCCTACTCTTCTTTCTGTAGTATAACCACAATCAGAATCTACTTTTCTGGCTTTGTTGAGGTTAGCTATTAAACTCCTATTTAGTCACCTCAAACAATAGGCAGAATATTCGAAGGAAAACTTATGAATTACACCATACATCAAGGAAACTGGAACTTACAAGAATTAATATATTAAATATTAAGCAAAAATACAAATTTGGAGAGGTTATGAGCAGGTTATAATCCCCCACTACCATGTTTGATACCTCCCACAACCTTAACTAATAAATTGGAGCATAAAAATTAAATCATATTCCTTCCTCAAATCTCGTCTATAGAATCGTCTTAGGAAAGGAGAACATGGTAGCTTTCCAAAGACTGACATCAGAGTTAAAGATTGTCACCCAGATGGATTTTGCATTTTACAGATAAGAAAGAAAGACATCATAACAGTTAATCATATAAAAGATTTTCTTTTCACCTCTGTACTAAACAGTATATTATCTTCTGGCACCCTAGGGATTCTTAATACAAATAATGCCATAAATGTGACGCTTCATCAGTAACTAAAAATAAATGAAACAAGCCTAGGGTGGGGAGGAGGGAAGACATGTTTTTTATTACAACAAATGTGTATTAATCAACAGAGACTCATTACTCGTAAATCAAACTTCATCCATCCTCAGAAGAAATAAAGTTATAATATGGAGATACAAGTATCTTCATACTGCAAATGATGCCCTTTCCGAGAAAATAATGAAAAAGTTTACTTTACAAATGGAAAAGCAAGATGGTTTCGCTTTTCTTTGAACATCTACCAAAGACAAAAAGCATCAATAAAACACCCATTTTTCAAAGGAATACTGTAATACTGATTATTTGATACACAGTGCATATCATTGCAAATTTTAAAACTAAGATATCATAGATTTAAGAATTTATTCAGGAATTTAATTTTCAATTGCTATATTATTAATTAATAAACTTTTTAAATATTCCTTTAGTAGATATGCTAACTAGGTAGCAACACTATTTGCAATTACATTAACTAAGAACCACAGGCCAATTATGAATACAGTGTTGTATATGCCATACTTACAGAATATTCTCAGCATTTACAGAAATAAAATAATTACAATTCTGTTTAATAACTGTAAGAAATCTTAATATTTATGTAAAATAAAGTTTAACAAATATATATTATACGTTAAATTTGCGAAAAGACTCTTAGCACCTTTCAGGGATGATTCAGCTAAAAGAATATAGGTCATTAAACTAGGTTCCAATTGTTATATTTTTCAATATATATATTTTGTGTAATCCACAGCAATCCACTGTGGGCAGGAAAGACAAAACCTAACAGATATTTACACTGGTATCTCGAAAAACATTAACACTTACATACAAAGTAATGAGAGTAATGAAACGTAGGCCCTCAATTACCGGCATCTAAAAAATTTTAGTTTTAATTATCACTAGTTTTAATTTTATTGCAAATACTTGAACATAATAAATAAGTTTATAATATGTTTCATTACACATAGAAAAAATAAAATAAAAGGTGAGGATGACTTTTAGAAATACACTTGCATATAACTTAAGGACGGAAACGACATAAATCTATTTACAGGCAGAAGGTACATATTACCAAATAGGCATAGAAATGTCATTTGAAATTACTTCTCCTGAAGCATCCAGCAGCATTCCATCATAAACTTGACTACCTTAGAGCATATAGAAAAATATAAAATTAATTCTCATTAATTTTGACTTTGTTCAAGAACAGACGAGTGTACATTTGGAAAAGATTATTACTGGTGATATATAGACAGCTACCACTTGCCTCTCAATGTTATTTTTCTTAACCACAAAGAGGCCACATACTGCAATGAGTACTTTGCTATTTATAAGTGAGATGGAAACTACAAAATAAGAATGACTTCTCTCATTCTAGGAACATATAACAAAGTAAATGTGAGTGATTACTGTAATGTAATGCTTAAGAGACCATAAGTCTCAATAATAGGTGATTAGATATGTATAATATAAAATTATATATCTACATTTATACAGACAAACACACACACAAGGAGTAACAGTTACTTACGCTTCACATTCTGGAATTTTTCTATTTACAGAAAGTACAGTAAAATGAAGAACTCTCCCCTCACATACATAATTCTCAGAAAAACAAACTTTTATACAGTGATAAAGAGAAACCTGTGCCTCCAGCATTCAAGATGAGCTTTTAGAAATGGAAAGGAAATAAACGGAAGAGAAAGGCTGATTATTGGCAGAGAAGTGACTTATATATCTAACTGTACAATCATTAAACTAGAAGAATGCCAGCCTTAGGGTAATGGAGGGTTGGGTAATCTTGTTTGTAGAATCCTTATCTGCTTGTATATTTTTAGAGCTGGCCCAAGTTTCAAGTTTAGTCCTGTTAAGACATCTGCACGCGTTAGCATGAGAAGAGCTGTTCCATCTATATCCTGTGGAATGGACAAGTCAAGAATTATGGGTGCTGCTTTAGCGTGTGGTCTACCAAAGAATCCATAGTCTATGCTGTAAACTGACCGTTAGCATGCAGTCTACCTTTCATGGTATGAATTCATTACCTGTGCTTACCTTTTTTTACCCTTTTCACCTCAGTACTTGTGACAGGTGTATTAATATGATTTTATTAATCATGCTAACCTAGCCTAATGTTAGGTTGAGTTAGGTTATACCCTGCAGTATAAAGTTCTTGCAGTGGAGGTAAGCTGCATACTGGTGTATGTGTGTGTGTAAAAGTGCAAGTAGATTGTATGCTGAAATGTAAAAGGGCAGAGAAACAGCACAATAGTGTAAATGGCTTGGTAGGCCGCACGCTAAAGTATCACCAAATTATGTATGAGCTTGAAACAACTCGGCATTGAGTGATATAATATAAATACTGAAGATTAATAAGTTTCATTATAATTAAACATTCATGTATGACAAAATATGGCCCTCAAGATGTTGCACAGCATGACTGGCTCTCATATACTACGATATATCAGTGATAAGTGAATGAGTCGGGAAGGACCTAATGCAGGTTCAAGCCCACAGCTAGGCATTAGGAAGGGCATGCAGCTTTAATCCACCAGGTCAAATATGCCTCTGACCACCCACACTGGGAAGGGAACTAGCTGTTACAAACAATATTGCTTATAGTTTTAATTTTCTTTCTAATTATACAAAATCTTTGGTTGGAAAAATCTATTCTATTAATTGCTGATATGTGATAATTTTTTGACAAATTGTTGTGTGCAAATCATCCACAGATGCCTATTCCAATCATGGTACACTGGTGAGTGATGATTGTTGCATTTAAGAGACTTAATATCAAAGTTGTTTTTCTTGTGACAAGTCACAACACTCCACAAGTGTGTTTCTCTTTCTTTTACTTAAATGTTTTCTTGGTTACCGCACCTGATATGGGAAATGTATTTGGCCGGTCTGTCAACTCACTGCTGCATTATTTGTTTCAGGAGAAAGCCGTACTTTGCAAGAATCTAACCACCATAAATCTGACTGTTATGAACCTATTATTGATAAAAAGCAACGGTAGCATCTCCAAAAAATTATGACAAAGCAATTAAACATCTCCAAGTTAAAAAAAGTCACTAACCTGATCTCTAAACACTTGTGTAAATTCAGTGAATCCTTTTCCATTGAAGTGTTCCATGATCTGTTCAACTGTCCAGTGCGTAACATTTGGGATATCAGGATCATATATGTTGTTATCCCAAGATCCACTTGAGCCTCGACTTTCGTCATCAGGTACAGGAGAATCGCGCGGAGTTGGAAGGCCGGATAAAGAGTCATACGCTGAAGTAAGATAAATACAGTATACAAAAATTAAATCTTTTGGGAAGACAGTTCCTGGAACTGTTTTATATCAAAATGATCTTTTCCAGTACGTTACTACTGCCACAGCAGCAGTACATCTGGGTTTCATATATAATATTGATTTTTAAGCATTTTGAAGCTACTCTAGAATTGGTAGTACAAATGCAAAAAGACGAACAAGGCACCTTAGCTCAGTTGAATAACTATAACAATTCAGCTAAAAAGTCTACTGTAACTGTATTCACACTTTAATATTTAGCTTTAAAATACAACTAATACTAGATAAATATTAAGCTAGAACTGCAGGGTAAAGTAATGTAATGATATGCAAAACTCAAAATGCAATGAACACTTTAAAAACATTTATCCAGAAGAGTTGTGTTTCTCCGGGGTTCTCTGTGATTTGCCATATCAACATTTCTGTTAAAGTGATACTTACAAGGGTCTTTTAAGAAGCAGTCAATTCAAGCTAAAATTTACAAGGAGCTGATTTACACTTAATGCTTTAAAAAAATAATTACTTTATAAATTTCTTATCTTCTCCAAGTTTTAGGAAAGTATTACAAAGTAAATAAAAAAATTAAAAGTGCATATATAAGTTGTGATAATCATAAAAACAATAATTGGATGGTAACTGTAACTAAAGTGATTGCAAAATTTGTAAAAGTTTTCAACAATCAACATACAATTACATTAAGCTTATAAAAAGTGACATATGCTAATAAAGTTATACAAATTGTTCTTTGTAATAAATACAATTTCAAAAATTATAGAACATGTTCTTTGCAATATGCAAAGACACAAATACTTCACAAGATTTTAAACAAAAATTACTCTCTCCAGTCATCAGGCAAACTAAAACAATATCATTTCTATACTTATATCCTGCCTTTACTCACCGTTTTATATACTGTATAATGCTTTTACTCATTTTCTATTAGGTTATAAAAAAAAATGAATTAGCCTCTTTAATAGTAAACATCGCCCAGTTACATTTATGCACACAAGCAAGACAGACTCAAAGCAATGACAGTTAATATTGATTACTGACATGTATGAAGACCTCTCCTGGGTGAGGCATCACACATCCCATCCCTACATCTACTGCTTGGCCTATCTCTAGGTTCTAATACAAGGAAAACTTAAATCTATAAATTCTCTTCAAAATTATTCTCTACTGGTTATTCTTAGGTTCAGTCCAGGTAAGCTGTTTATATTCTGCTTTCTCCATTAGACAATTCCTGTCCCGAAATATCCCGGAGGAAGTAGCTGACCTTTATAAAATCAGGTATGAACTTTTTCAATGACATACTAATTTTTATTTCTCTACTGCATTTAGAGTTACCATATACCATATTACTGGGGCAGCTATTTCATTATATAATCCATACTTAGTCTGCCATGAAAAGAATCTTTCCTCCTACCGAACCCAGTAGATGCCTATCCTCTTCTAGTCTTTGCTTTACCTTCATTCCATGGTTTCCAACTACCTTTTTATCAACTTCCAATATGAGAACCAATCAATATCCTTAAGTACCTCTAAATTTCACCCACTTCCATTTACTACAGCTAAGCAACTTATTCTTTAATCTAACATGAGCTCTTAGATTCCGCAACGCACATACCCAACAATACTCTGGTTCAAACCTCTGCACACACATTTCTGCTTGTTGAAAATAGTGAATATGAATAATATATTACAGTTTGTGATATATTATTGCTTTTTATTCCAGGTTATCTATCTCTTGTACACCTGCCGCCTCATGAATGTAAAGGCTCCTTTTAAACAGACTCTCCCTCATTGAACCTCTCCTCCTTGGCATAACTCTAGCAACTTTACTTCACCCACTTCCAGTTTTCCATCATCTCTAAGTGTTCAAAGTTAAATATCAATATTTTCCTCCTCACTTCCAAACACATCTTTAATTCTCTAATCACTCTGTGGAGCCAAAAGGCTCTATAAATCCTTTATCAGTCTCCCGCATTTTAAAGTGCAAAACACATTCACAGTCTTCTGTATAACGCTTTTGAATTATTTCATTCTCAACCTTATTAAATTTTTCCCTCTGTGGTAAACTCGTGCCCACAATCAAAGAAAAGAAAAACAGCTTTAATCTATCCTCTAGTCAATTCTTAAAGTTAAATCATTCTTATATACTATAGAGCAATTTAAAACACTTATAGCTCTGAAAATATTCATAATATCGTCCTAAAAACTACATTTCGCACCAAAATTAATGTAAAATTACCTAATATAAATCATTTACACTGCCAGAGCAATACTAATACTTACGATTCTGATTATTTTGTGGAGCACAGGCAAAACATATCCAAGAGCCTTGTGGTTGTTTCTCTTTAACTATGGGTGGTTGATGGCATGTTAAATGATAAGCACGATCGCACTCGTCACAAAATATGAGTGTGCCCTGCGTGTAAAAAAAAATCCATGTCATACATTAAGAGTACACACACCAAGCATGGAAGATTCAAATTCTTTAGGAAATTGGATATGATCAAAAGAAGAATAACAAAATATCTCCCAAAGGCAAAAAGTTACTAAATTTGGAGTATGTACAGTATATGAAAGCTCATTCTCATGCATGATCACAAAGAGGAATTGGTTCCACTATGTTTAAACTTACAAAATATACAGAAAATATATGATAAATGAAAAAAATATGGCAGAGGATACGCAGTACATACATATTTAATATAACAGTGTACTCATTATGGCTTTTATACTGAGAGGGGGTAGTTGATCCCGTATCCACAACTATTTCCTTAACATCCTATAGTCGACTTACGAGAATTCCCAATTATTCACAAAGAACAATATGGGCTTGAAGTCAGGTTCTTTAAGATGGGTTAACCTGTATTTTAAGCCATTAAAATATCAAGTAAATACATATTACAAAAACAATTTCATATACTAATCATGAGCCTTACAATTGTGTGATCCATCTGACAAACAGCACAGTGTTTGCAGTCCATACACGTCCATGGTCCATGACGACTTTTAACTGCCAATTCCTCACTGTATCCTAGGCAACTTGGATGAGCTAGAAAAGCGAAATATGTAGATTACATACGTAGATTTTTTAATATCTTTAATGCATTCATATAACAACAGTTCATAACTTCTAGTTATTATTTTACTCAGTTTCTTGTTGTCTACATGAAAAACGAGTGTTATGAAGCTACTTCACACCTATTCAGCATATTGCCAATTTTGAAGACGATAAGTTTGTCAGGTATCACCACAGGTGGTGAATATACCCAGATATATCCACCAATCCACATAGAGAAGAGCTAAAGTATCATATGTATAAATGACATAACAAATGAAGAGAATAGTGTGCATGTTTTTTAATCACTCATGTTATCTTTAAAGTTGCACTCACTAATCCAAACTCAAGTTCCACTATCACAGACATTATATTAAAGTCATAAAATTAAACAACAACTTGCTATAACAGTGAACTATAACTATAACTAAGGAAGCTGCACTACCAAAAATAAATATATCAGCTCACAATAATAATATCATTAGAAACAGTATATATAAAAATCTCACTCTTTGAATTACATTTGCAATACAAGGATACAAGTTTCTCTACTGTCTCTTCTCTAGTTGCAATAAGAATACATATTTGTCAATTACGTGGAATTAATTAATAACACCACACACACACAGGATGTAAGGAAGTACTTTTTTAGTGTAAAAGTAGTTGATAATTGGAATTCGCTAAGCGAGGAGGTAGTTAATGCTAACTCAGGCCATAGTTTTAAGGACAGGTATGATAAGTATCACTAAGTAAAAAATGAAATTGATCAGAAGACGGGAAGATACGAGCTTTGGGCTCTTTCCCGTAAGCACAATTAGGTAATCACACACACACACACACACACACACACACACACACACACACACACAGGTATGATAAGTATCACTAAGTATAAAATGGAACCGATCAGGAGACGGGAAGATACGAGCTTTGGGCTCTTTCCCGTAAACACAATTAGGTAATCCACACACACACACACACACACACACACACACACACACACACACACACACAGTCTTTAAATTCCTTCATGGTTATGATAGAGTGGATAGGGATCGATATTTTGATATGGCTGGCTCTAGAACTAGAGGTCATAGTTTGAAGCTTCGTAAGAAAACTTCTTTGCAGGATGTAAGGAAATACTTTTTCAGTGTAAGAGTAGTTGATAATTGGAATTGGCTAAGCGAGGAGGTAGTTAATGCTATCTCAATCCATAGTTTTAAGGACAGGTATGATAAGTATCACTAAGTATAAAATGGAACTGATGAGGAGACGGGAAGATACGAGCTTTGGGCTCTTTCCCGTAAACACAATTAGGTAATCACACACACACACACACACACACACACACACACACACACACACACAGAACTGTAGTAATCTCAGGCATAAGTGAATCCCAGGAGCCAACATGGCAGGGGAGACTTGAAGAAAATAAAGCTAGCGTTGTAGACCTGATAAGTAAGCTTGGAGTAGTATGTGGTCCTGAGGATATTGTAAACATACACCAGCTAGGTAAATATTCGAGGGAAGGAAAGCCGAGACCAACAAAAGTAACCTTTGAGAGAGGGGAAACATGTAGGGAAATATTGTTGAGAAAAAAGTCTAAAAGACCTTCAAGAATGCAAAGAAGTGTTCATTAGACGATACAGAACACAGGAAGAGATGGGAAAGATCAAAAACTTGTTGCAAGAGGCAAGAAGTTAAATGATGAAAGAAATGAAGAAGAGAAGAAAAATTTTCGTTACAGAATACTTCCAGACAAAGGGGAGATAAAGAAGATAATGACAGAAGATCAGGGGATGGGGCCTCATTAAGATTGTTATACACAAATGCTGATGGATTAGCTGGTAAGGCAGTAGAATTAAAAGATAGGATTCACAACAGTAAGGCAGATATACTAGCAATTACAGAGACTAAGTTGAGTGAGGACATAAACAGTGTCACAGTTTTTCCTAAGGGCTTCAGAATACTAAGGGTTGAAAGATCTGAGAGGACTGGTGGAGGGATAGCACTGCTCATAAGTGAGAGGATTCAAGTTGAAGAAATAAACTTGGCTATAGAAAGTGAGTTCAGGGAATTTCTTGTTGCTCGCATAAATACTGGGTCAGAGAGCATTATAATAACTGTTGTATACAACCCACCAAGGAACCAAAATAGGCTTGAAATTTATGAGGAAAGTCATATAGGTACTATTGAAGTCATAAACTCAGTTGTTAACATGGCACGGGAGAAAAAATGTAGGATTTTGATTATGGGAGACTTTAATCATGAAGAGATAGATTGGATAAATCTTGACCCACACAGTGGTGAGGACTCATTTGGGGCAAGATTCCTAGATTGCGTACAAGGGAATTTCCTACACCAACATGTAATGGAACCAACAAGAGCCAGGGGTGGGGATGAGCCATCACTACTTGATCTAGTGTTCACAGATAATGTGTTGGATATTGAAAATATTGAGTATGAACCACCAATTGGAAAGAGTGACCACTGTGTGTTGTTGATGGAGTATATCATTGAAGACATTCTTCCTGAGAGTAGAGGCACTGAGGACATGAGGAGGAACTATCCGAAAGGAGATTACATCAAAATGAATGAGCTTTTTGCAGTTATTGACTGGAGAACCTTATTTTACAACAAATCTGTACAAGAAATGTATGACATCTTTTGTGAGAAATATGGGAAGATAGTAGATTGCTGCATACCTGTCACCAAAGTAGGTGTAATTCATGCCAGAGAGAAATGGTTCGATAATGAGTGTAAAAGAGCTAAGGAGTGGAGAGACAAATGCTGGAAAAGGTATAGGAGGAGAAAAAACATAAATGCCTGGCAAACCTACAAAAGAGCAAGAAATGACTACCTAAGTAAAAGGAGAGAGGCAGAGAGAGATTATGAGAGGGACATCACCAGGAAGGCTAAAGAAAATCCCAAGCTTTTCCACAGCTTTATCAGAGGAAAACTGAAGGTAAAAGAACAGGTTTTAAGGCTAAAGAGAGCGGATGGAAGCATCACTGAGACGGACGAAGAGATCTGCAAAGAATTGAACAAGGAGTTTCAGTCAGTATTTACAGTAGAAAATACCCCACCCCCTCAGATTGCAGTGATAGAAGCTCAAGGGCCGGTATTAGAGAACATCAACCTTACAGCCACAGAGGTATGCAAAGCGCTGATGGATTTAGATGTTCATAAAGCTACAGGTCCTGATGACATATCCCCTCATGTGCTTAAAAAATGCGCAAACACAATATCAGTGGCACTAAGTATCATATTTAAGGAGTCACTGGAGTCGGGGGAGATTCCAAGATGCTGGAAACAAGCAAATGTGATACCTATCTTCAAAAAGGGAAGGAGGGATACGGCTCTGAACTATAGACCAGTTTCCTTGACCAGCATAGTTTGCAAACTTATGGAGAAACTACTAAGGAAACATATCTCTCTTCACTTGGAATCCTTCAACTTTTTGTCAGTGAGGCAACATGGCTTCAGAGAAGGAAGATCAACAGTAACAAACTTATTAGAATTTTATGATGAGGTAAGCCAAATCTTACAGGAAAGAGAGGGCTGGGCAGATTGCATATTCCTAGACTTCCAGAAAGCGTTTGACACTGTTCCACATGGGAGACTTATTAGGAAGCTGCAATCAATGGCTAGAATAGGTGGAAATGTCTTGGAATGGATAAAAACTTACTTAGAAGGAAGGGAACAGAGGGTTAGAGTAAGACACTCAGTGTCTGAATGGAGAAGAGTTAGTAGTGGAGTTCCACAGGGTTCAGTTTTAGGGCCACTTTTGTTCCTTGTATATGTAAATGACCTACCAGAGTGTGTAAATTCATTCATGAATATGTTTGCAGATGATGCAAAGATTGTGAAGAAAGTAAAAAACGAGAACAATGGTAGAGAACTTCAGGAGGATCTAAATAATCTGCATGAGTGGTCAGAAAAGTGGCTAATGAAATTCAATACCTCAAAATGTAAGGTAATGAGAATGGGTACAAGTGCAAGAAGGCCCAAGCTTGACTACTCGGTGGCTGGAGTACAACTTCAAGACAGAAAATGAGAGAGATCTAGGAGTAAACATACTGGCAGATTTGTCTCCAGAAATACATATAAATGGCGTAGTAAGGGCAGCATATGCATTCTTATCAAATGTAAGGGTAGCCTTCAGGCACATGGACAAGGAAATGTTCAGAAATATTTATGTAACCTATGTGAGGCCAAAACTCGAATATGCAGCCCCCTTTTGGAATCCGCACTTGAAAAAGCACATAGCTAAGCTTGAAAAAGTTCAAAGACATGCCACGAAACTGGTGCCAGAAATACGCAATCTCGGTTATGATGAGAGGCTGAGGGAATTAGACTTTCCATCACTCGAAGCTAGAAGAGTAAGGGGGGATATGGTGACAGTCTTTAAATTCCTTCATGGTTATGATAGAGTGGATAGGGATCGATATTTCGATATGGCTGGCTCTAGAACTAGAGGTCATAGTTTGAAGCTTGGTAAGAAAACTTCTTTGCAGGATGTAAGGAAATACTTTTTCAGTGTAAGAGTAGTTGATAATTGGAATTGGCTAAGCGAGGAGGTAGTTAATGCTATCTCAATCCATAGTTTTAAGGACAGGTACGATAAGTATCACTAAGTCTAAAATGGAACCGATCAGGAGACGGGAAGATACGAGCTTTGGGCTCTTTCCCGTAAACACAATTAGGTAATCACGGACACACACACACACACCACACACACACACACACACACACACACAGGAAGCAAATAAAGCACAAGGGCAGGAGAGAAAGGAACTAGAAAAAAGAATAAAGAAGCTGGAAGGGGAAAAGAGTCAACTAGAATCTAGAATTTCTAAACAAGAAGATAAAAACAAACAGCTAAATGACAACCTAAAGGAATTAGATGTTAGTTCACTGCTATCTTCTGAGAGAGACGAGATTGCTGCTTGGAATGTTCAGATTAAGGAAAACATTGAACAGTTCAGAAAAGAGTTCCAGGAGCTGAATATGGAAAATGATGCCATGAAAACGTCCTTTGCTGATGCACTAAAGGGGAATGTGGCAGTAAAAGAGGCTGTAAAGGTGGTGGCACTGGAAAACATACAAACAGTTGACTATAAAGAGACAGTAATCGAAAAAATGAAAGACGTTGTGATGGAAAGGGCAAACCCACTCATCAGACAGGCACTTGATAAGGAGAAGACAGTGGTAATCTCAGGCATAAGTGAATCCCAGGAGCCAACATGGCAGGGGAGACTTGAAGAAAATAAAGCTAACGTTGTAGACCTGATAAGAAAGCTTGTAGTATGTGGTCCTGAGGATATTGTAAACATACACCAACTAGGTAAATATTCGAGGGAAGGAAAGCCGAGACCAACAAAAGTAACCTTTGAGAGAGGGGAGACATGTAGGGAAATATTGTTGAGAAAAAAAAGTCTAAAAGACCTTCAAGAATGCAAAGAAGTGTTCATTAGACGATACAGAACACAGGAAGAGATGGGAAAGATCAAAAACTTGTTGCAAGAGGCAAGAAGGTTAAATGATGAAAGAAATGAAGAAGAGAAGAAAAATTTTCGTTACGGAATACTTCCAGACAAAGGGGAGATAAAGAAGATAATGACAGAAGATCAGGGGATGGGGCCTCATTAAGATTGTTATACACAAATGCTGATGGATTAGCTGGTAAGGCAGTAGAATTAAAAGATAGGATTCACAACAGTAAGGCAGATATAGTAGCACTTACAGAGACTAAGTTGAGTGAGGACATAAACAGTGTCACAGTTTTTCCTAAGGGCTTCAGAATACTAAGGGTCGAAAGATCTGAGAGGACTGGTGGAGGGATAGCACTGCTCATAAGTGAGAGGATTCAAGTTGAAGAAATAAACTTGGCTATAGAAAGTGAGTTCAGGGAATTTCTTGTTGCTCGCATAAATACTGGGTCAGAGAGCATTATAATAACTGTTGTATACAACCCACCAAGGAACCAAAATAGGCTTGAAATTTATGAGGAAAGTCATATAGGTACGATTGAAGTCATAAACTCAGTTGTTAACATGGCGCGGGAGAAAAAATGTAGGATTTTGATTATGGGAGACTTTAATCATAAAGAGATAGATTGGATAAATCTTGACCCACACAGTGGTGAGGACTCCTTTGGGGCAAGATTCCTAGATTGCGTACAAGGGAATTTCCTACACCAACATGTAATGGAACCAACAAGAGCCAGGGGTGGGGATGAGCCATCACTACTTGATCTGGTGTTCACAGATAATGTGTTGGATATTGAAAATATTGAGTATGAACCACCAATTGGAAAGAGTGACCACTGTGTGTTGTTGATGGAGTATATCATTGAAGACATTCTTCCTGAGAGTAGAGGCACTGAGGACATGAGGAGGAACTATCAGAAAGGAGATTACATCAAAATGAATGAGCTTTTTGCAGTTATTGACTGGAGAACCTTATTTTACAACAAATCTGTACAAGAAATGTATGACATCTTTTGTGAGAAATATGGGAAGATAGTAGATTGCTGCATACCTGTCACCAAAGTAGGTGTAATTCATGCCAGAGAGAAATGGTTCGATAATGGGTGTAAAAGAGCTAAGGAGTGGAGAGACAAATGCTGGAAAAGGTATAGGAGGAGAAAAAACATAAATGCCTGGCAAACCTACAAAAGAGCAAGAAATGACTACCTAAGTAAAAGGAGAGAGGCAGAGAAAGATTATGAGAGGGACATCACCAGGAAGGCTAAAGAAAATCCCAAGCTTTTCCACAGCTTTATCAGAGGAAAACTGAAGGTAAAAGAACAGGTCTTAAGGCTAAAGAGAGCGGATGGAAGCATCACTGAGACGGACGAAGAGATCTGCAAAGAATTGAACAAGGAGTTTCAGTCAGTATTTACAGTAGAAAATACCCCACCCCCTCAGATTGCAGTGATAGAAGCTCAAGGGCCGGTATTAGAGAACATCAACCTTACAGCCACAGAGGTATGCAAAGCGCTGATGGATTTAGATGTTCATAAAGCTACAGGTCCTGATGACATATCCCCTCATGTGCTTAAAAAATGCGCAAACACAATATCAGTGGCACTAAGTATCATATTTAAGGAGTCATTGGAGTCGGGGGAGATTCCAAGATGCTGGAAACAAGCAAATGTGATACCTATCTTCAAAAAGGGAAGGAGGGATACGGCTCTGAACTATAGACCAGTTTCCTTGACCAGCATAGTTTGCAAACTTATGGAGAAACTACTAAGGAAACATATCTCTCTTCACTTGGAATCCTTCAACTTTTTGTCAGTGAGGCAACATGGCTTCAGAGAAGGAAGATCAACAGTAACAAACTTATTAGAATTTTATGATGAGGTAAGCCAAATCTTACAGGAAAGAGAGGGCTGGGCAGATTGCATATTCCTAGACTTCCAGAAAGCGTTTGACACTGTTCCACATGGGAGACTTATTAGGAAGCTGCAATCAATGGCTAGAATAGGTGGAAATGTCTTGGAATGGATAAAAACTTACTTAGAAGGAAGGGAACAGAGGGTTAGAGTAAGACACTCAGTGTCTGAATGGAGAAGAGTTAGTAGTGGAGTTCCACAGGGTTCAGTTTTAGGGCCACTATTGTTCCTTGTATATGTAAATGACCTACCAGAGTCTGTAAATTCATTCATGAATATGTTTGCAGATGATGCAAAGATTGTGAAGAAAGTAAAAAACGAGAACAATGGTAGAGAACTTCAGGAGGATCTAAATAATCTGCATGAGTGGTCAGAAAAGTGGCTAATGAAATTCAATACCTCAAAATGTAAGGTAATGAGAATGGGTACAAGTGCAAGAAGGCCCAAGCTTGACTACTCGGTGGCTGGAGTACAACTTCAAGAGACAGAAAATGAGAGAGATCTAGGAGTAAACATACTGGCAGATTTGTCTCCAGAAATACATATAAATGGCGTAGTAAGGGCAGCATATGCATTCTTATCAAATGTAAGGGTAGCCTTCAGGCACATGGACAAGGAAATGTTCAGAAATATTTATGTAACCTATGTGAGGCCAAAACTCGAATATGCAGCCCCCTTTTGGAATCCGCACTTGAAAAAGCACATAGTTAAGCTTGAAAAAGTTCAAAGACATGCCACGAAACTGGTGCCAGAAATACGCAATCTCGGTTATGATGAGAGGCTGAGGGAATTAGACTTGCCATCACTCGAAGCTAGAAGAGTAAGGGGGGGATATGGTGACAGTCTTTAAATTCCTTCATGGTTATGATAGAGTGGATAGGGATCGATATTTCGATATGGCTGGCTCTAGAACTAGAGGTCATAGTTTGAAGCTTCGGAAGAAAACTTGTTTGCAGGATGTAAGGAAATACTTTTTCAGTGTAAGAGTAGTTGATAATTGGAATTCGCTAAGCGAGGAGGTAGTTAAAGCTACCTCAATCCATAGTTTTAAGGACAGGTATGATAAGTATCACTAAGTCTAAAAATGGAACCGATCAGGAGATGGGAAGATACGAGCTTTGGGCTCTTTCCCGGAATCATTTTATACCCCGACCGGGACTCGAACCTAGGACTTACTACTAAGTCAAGGCGCTACCACTACACCACAGAAGATTAAAAGGAATCCAACCTTATAGCTTATATCTGCAATACTTAGGAATGAAAGCATTCTAACTGAATGCCACTATGTTCATATTACAGATTCCCCAACCTCACTCGTGGCTTCATTTTAGCATTTAATTCAATTCCCAATCTCATTCTGGCCATGAAATTATACAATAAGCACATTACATATGTGAAAACATGAATCATTTTTTACCCCCACCGGGACTCGAACCTAGGACTTATGATTACTAAGTCAAGGCGCTACCACTACACCACAGAAGGTTAAAAGGAATCCAACCTTATAGCTTATATCTGCTATACTTTGGAATGAACGCATTCTAACTGAATGCCAGTATGTTCATATTACAGACGCCCTAACCTCACTCGTGGCTTCATTTTAGCATTTAATTCAATTCCCAATCTCATTCGGGCCATAAAATTATCCAATAAGCACATTACATAAGTGAAAACATGAATCATTTTTTACCCCGACCGGGACTCGAACCTAGGACTTATGATTACTAAGTCAAGGCGCTACCACTACATCACAGAAGGTTAAAACATGATTCATGTTTTCACATATGTAATGTGCTTATTGGATAATTTCATGGCCCGAATGAGATTGGGAAATGAATTAAATGCTAAAATGAAGCCACGAGTGAGGTTGGGGAATCTGTAATATGAACATAGTGGCATTCAGTTAGAATGCGTTCATTCCCAAGTATAGCAGATATAAGCTATAAGATTGGATTCCTTTTAACCTTCTGTGGTGTAGTGGTAGCGCCTTGACTTTGTAATCATAAGTCCTAGGTTCGAGTCCCGGTCGGGGTAAAAAATGATTCATGTTTTCACATATGTAATGTGCTTATTGGATAATTTCATGGCCCGAATGAGATTGGGAATTGAATTAAATGCTAAAATGAAGCCACGAGTGAGGTTGGGGAATCTGTAATATGAACATAGTGGCATTCAGTTAGAATGCGTTCATTCCTAAGTATAGCAGATATAAGCTATAAGGTTGGATTCCTTTTAACCTTCTGTGGTGTAGCGGTAGCGCCTTGACTTAGTAATCGTAAGTCCTAGGTTCGAGTCCCGATCGGGGTAAAAAATGATTCATGTTTTCACATATGTAATGTGCTTATTGGATAATTTCATGGCCCGAATGAGATTGGGAATTGAATTAAATGCTAAAATGAAGCCACGAGTGAGGTTGGGGAATCTGTAATATGAACATAGTGGCATTCAGTTAGAATCCGTTCATTCCTAAGTATAGCAGATATAAGCTATAAGGTTGGATTCCTTTTAACCTTCTGTGGTGTAATGGTAGCGCCTTGACTTAGTAATCATAAGTCCTAGGTTCGAGTCCCGGTTGGGGTAAAAAATTATTCATGTTTTCATATATGTAATGTGCTTATTGGATAATTTCATGGCCCGAATGAGATTGGGAATTGAATTAAATGCTAAAATGAAGTTACGAGTGAGGTTGGGGAATCTGTAATAAGAACATAGTGGCATTCAGTTAGAATGCGTTCATTCCTAAGTATAGCAGATATAAGCTATAAGGTTGGATTCCTTTTAACCTTCTGTGGTGTAGTGGTAGCGCCTTGACTTAGTAATCATAAGTCCAAGGTTCGAGTCCCGGTTGGGGTAAAAAATTATTCATGTTTTCATATATGTAATGTGCTTATTGGATAATTTCATGGCCCGAATGAGATTGGGAATTGAATTAAATGCTAAAATGAAGTTACGAGTGAGGTTGGGGAATCTGTTATAAGAACATAGTG
>JAXCGZ010000035.1:0-62500 GCA_037179515.1 Halocaridina rubra
CAGGGATAGGATCAAGTATGATGAAAACAAGGTTAATACTCTCCAAGAAGGTACAAATGAGAATTTAGAAATGGTTGCAAATGATATTATCCTGGTAACAAGATTAGGTATTGAAGGGTTGCTTTCCTGTATGATAAGTTTTCTCTAATTTGTATCTTAACGCCCTCCATACTTTTCAATAGTTGGCCTCATTTCACATGTCACCTGTAGCTAAAAAGTTGAGGGGGGATATGGTGACGATTTTCAAAATCCTTCATAGTTTTGACAGAGTGGATAGGGATCAATATTTTGATATGGCTGGCACTAGAACTGGAGGCCATATTATGAAGTTTCATTAGAAATCTTCTTTGCAGGATGTAAAGAATTACTTTTTTAAGTGTAAGAGTAGTTGATGATTGGAATTTGCTAAGTGAGGAGATAGTTAATGTTAACTCACTCCATCGTTTAAAGGACAAATATGATAAGTATCACTGAGTGCAAAAATGAAACCTACCAGAAGATATGGAGTTACGAGCATGCGGCTCTTTCCCGTAAGCACAATTAGGTAAAATAATTAAGTTCTGTTCCATTACAAATCGTATCACTCATCCATATTTACCATGTTGCAGTGATTTGGAACTTATGCGTTGGGTACTGATATGACGGCATGGCCACCTCTTCCAGACTTAGCTAAGCAACATCCTCCAGGCTTCGTGTCACGGTCGTCTTGCCAGCTCTTCGTTACAGCCATAGGTTGCAAGCAAGCCAAACTCGGATCACGGTGACCCCAGTAAAAGTGAACATCGCCCCTTCTCCACGTGTTTCACGGGCACCTCATGTTGTGATGTCTTCTGCTCTGGAGAAATGTGAGGTCGAGATGTCTTCTGCCATCTTCAGGATATGGAGGCTGTCCATAGAAACCTGGGTATTTCATAACACATGGTCTGACCTAGAAGCTGTCATGCATATCCGGCCCAACTGCATGCCAGCTCTTCAACAAGCCTTAGATTCCAGGTATACAAGGGAAATGTAGATGAATCTCACTCCAGTGCAAGCTTTAGACATTATTGAGGCATTAGTACGAGTCTCTTCTAATCAGGTGGTACTGTGGAGGGATTTATTTTAGTGATTTTCAGGTTCCTGATGAGCCTGGATGTTGACTGATGGCTCTAGAGTGTGCTTTTAAGTGCCATAAATGTAGTCATAATCTGAGTGCTTATATGTCTTTTCATAATTAAATAGTAGGTTTAAGTGATCCAGTGCTAAAAATAGAAATTTATCAGAATTTCCTTTTGTACAACAGTGTAGATAAGTTTAGATCTAAGTTTTTGGCCTTTCAAGCTGTGGCAAGAGATGCGGGTATTAGTGGGTCTTTTTCAAGCCAAAATTCACCTACACAGGGTGGAACAGTAACAGAGGATGACGATGAGATAGCCATCAGTGCCATATGTGTGACGCCCCTGCCATATCCCACCAAGCCCCGTGGAAATTGCAGGAACTCACACATGAATAAGAGCTCCTGCCTTGCCAGGGCCATAACCTGCTCTAATTGCCAAAAGGTTGGGAACTTCAGAAAGTATTGCAGGAGTAAAAAAAATGCTCCCTCAGCAGAAGTATCTAGTGCCATGGTGGAGGTATCTACTACTTCTCCCAACCCCTCCTGGTTTTGTCCATCTCATCATCCAATGAAGGGTTGGCCCTCCCCACCAATGTTCTAGCTGACACGAGTGCTCAGATATGTTTTTTTTTTATGAGTGTGACACCAGGACAGGCAAAAAACTGGCCTCATCAATAAAGGCTCATTGCAACTTCCTCCAGCCCAGCTTGCACGTCGACAAGATTTGAAGGATGTAGTGGGGCGCCACCTGCAATGTATGGGCGTTGCAGAATGCCACATTACATTGGATGGTGTGTTGGCAGTATAGGAAATTTATTTTGTGGAGTTAGCCTTGTACCTATACTTATCTCTTGACTGCTTGTAAGAGCTTTGGGCTGGTTCTCGACTTCTTTCCAACCATATATCCATTGTGGCTATGAGGATTCTTCACTAAGTTGGTGGCACCAGAGCAGTTGTCAATGGACAGTGGAACCAAATTGGGGAGTGAGGAAATTCTAGTGCTTCTCAAGAGATGGGGGTCTCAGTCTGCCTATCTTCTGCACACTACCCCCGCATAGCCAAAGTGGCTGTTAAGTCGGCTAAGAGGATTCTTTGCTTGAACACAGGTGCTAACGGCAGTTTGGACACAGAAAGGGCATCCCAGGCTCAACTCCAGTCCCTAAACACGCAGCTGACAGACATACACAACTCCCCTGCACAGTTGGCAATGGGAAGACAGTTCAGAGATGGCTTATCAACGGTACTGGCATCACACTCTGTCAGCGACAACTTCAAATGGCCCTTGCTGGGGACACACCTACATTTCCCTCAGGACAAGTTGTCTGCCAGCTAAAACCTTTGCTAGTGGCCTCTCACATCAGGATACAGAATCCCTCATCAAAGTGGTGGGACAGAACTAGGGTCATTATGGCATCACGCTCTCATTAATAATATATTGTCAGGCTAGACAGAAGTGGCAGAATATCTCTCTTCTAGCTTCCAGTCATGGTAAGTCTAATTCCCTCAGCCTCTCATCATAACTGAGATTGTGTATTTCTGGCACCAGTTTCGTGGCATGTCTTTGAACTTTTTCAAGCTTAGCTATGTGCTTTTTCAAGTGCGGATTCCAAAAGGGGGCTGCATATTCGAGTTTTGGCCTCACATAGGTTACATAAATATTTCTGAACATTTCCTTGTCCATGTGCCTGAAGGCTACCCTTACATTTGATAAGAATGCATATGCTGCCCTTACTATGCCACTTATATGTATTTCTGGAGACAAATCTGCCAGTATGTTTACTCCTAGATCTCTCTCATTTTCTGTCTCTTGAAGTTGTACTCCAGCAACCGAGTAGTCAAGCTTGGGCCTTCTTGCACTTGTACCCATTCTCATTACCTTACATTTTGAAGTATTGAATTTCATTAGCCACTTTTCTGACCACTCATGCAGATTATTTAGATCCTCCTGAAGTTCTCTACCATTGTTCTCGTTATTTACTTTCTTCACAATCTTTGCATCATCTGCAAACATATTCATGAATGAATTTACAGACTCTGGTAGGTCATTTACATATACAAGGAACAAAAGTGGCCCTAAAACTGAACCCTGTGGAACTCCACTACTAACTCTTCTCCATTCAGACACTGAGTGTCTTACTCTAACCCTCTGTTCCCTTCCTTCTAAGTAAGTTTTTATCCATTCCAAGACATTTCCACCTATTCTAGCCATTGATTGCAGCTTCCTAATAAGTCTCCCATGTGGAACAGTGTCAAACGCTTTCTGAAAGTCTAGGAATATGCAATCTGCCCAGCCCTCTCTTTCCTGTAAGATTTGGCTTACCTCATCATAAAATTCTAATAAGCTTGTTACTGTTGATCTATCTTCTCTGAAGCCATGTTGCCTCACTGACAAAAAGTTGAAGGATTCCAAGTGAAGAGAGATATGTTTCCTTAGTAGTTTCTCCATAACTTTGCAAACTATGCTGGTCAAGGAAACTGGTCTTTAGTTCAGAGCCGTATCCCTCCTTCCCTTTTTGAAGATAGGTATCACATTTGCTTGTTTCCAGCATCTTGGAATCTCCCCCGACTCCAGTGACTCCTTAAATATGATACTTAGTGCCACTGATATTGTGTTTGCGCATTTTTTAAGCACATGAGGGGATATGTCATCAGGACCTGTAGCTTTATGAACATCTAAATCCATCAGCGCTTTGCATACCTCTGTGGCTGTAAGGTTGATGTTCTCTAATACCGGCCCTTGAGCTTCTATCACTGCAATCTGAGGGGGTGGGGTATTTTCTACTGTAAATACTGACTGAAACTCCTTGTTCAATTCTTTGCAGATCTCTTCATCCGTCTCAGTGATGCTTCCATCCGCTCTCTTTAGCCTTAAAACCTGTTCTTTTACCTTCAGTTTTCCTCTGATAAAGCTGTGGAAAAGCTTGGGATTTTCTTTAGCCTTCCTGGTGATGTCCCTCTCATAATCTCTCTCTGCCTCTCTCCTTTTACTTAGGTAGTCATTTCTTGCTCTTTTGTAGGTTTGCCAGGCATTTATGTTTTTTCTCCTCCTATACCTTTTCCAGCATTTGTCTCTCCACTCCTTAGCTCTTTTACACCCATTATCGAACCACTTCTCTCTGGCATGAATTACACCTACTTGGTGACAGGTATGCAGCAATCTACTATCTTCCCATATTTCTCATAAAAGATGTCATACATTTCTTGTACAGATTTGTAGTAAAATAAGGTTCTCCAGTCAAGAACTGCAAAAAGCTCATTCATTTTGATGTAATCTCCTTTCGGATAGTTCCTCCTCATGTCCTCAGTGCCTCTACTCTCAGGAAGAATATCTTCAATGATATACGCCATCAACAACACACAGTGGTCACTCTTTCCAATTGGTGGTTCATACTCAATTTTTTCAATATCCAACACATTATCTGTGAACACTAGATCAAGTAGTGAAGAGGAGGAGGAGTTTTTAAGATGTTCTGGCACTTTTTGCTCGCCTCCACTCCTTAGCAGTTATTTTTTTCTTCTATTCATTCATTTTATACGTATCATATTTAGTTTAAAAATAATTAACTGAAGTGGCATTCATAAGTTTAAGTAACTACTCTTTGAGAGAGAAAAAAAAATTTCTGATGTTCTATGAGCACTATTTCTTGTAAATCATACAATTATGACCCCTTTCTCATATTAGGTTTTCTTCTGAAATAGAGTATCGACATTTATATGTTATAAGCCTTTTATTGTTTTAAATACCTTATGTCTCCTTTCAAACCCTTTCTCCTCTAATGCTGTAATCCCAAATCTTTTGCATATTTCTGCATAAGGCAGATTACGTAATTCGGGTAGTATTTTAAAAAAGTAAAAACAAAGTTAAAGTTTGCGGTTTTAACCCTCCTATCAGAGGCATCGCCCCTGCTCTGGCGGTCGTCAGCCGGTGCAAGCCCCAACCCCCCACTGAGGTGTCCAGCCACAGTGGCTCTTCTCCGAAGTCTTTCAATATCTTCTATATTATTTCGGAGATAAGGTGAGCATAAGCTTGTACTTGCATACTGAAGATGGGGTCGCACATATCCTTTATATAATATTTTCAGCTTCTCTGTATTCATATATGCAAATAATTTTTTTTATAATTTCTAGCATTTGACTTGCCTGCTTTGTAAATGTTTTAATATTATCTGCCATTATCAGACCTGAAATTTGCATACACTTTCAATCTTGTTCTTGTTCTGTGACAGCCAAATATTTGCAATTTTAAGTTTCAAACACCACAATGCATAACCTTACATATTTCAACACTGAAGAGTAGCATCTAGTCCTACGACCATTCTGTCAATCAGCCATGCTTTCCTGTAAAATGGCTCCTTCTCCTGAAGACTATACACCTATACATTTTCGTATCATCAGCAAAGATCTTACATTTGCATTGTAATGAATGGGGCAAATAATTTTTATATATCACAAGAAGAACAGGGCCTAATACTGATCTTTGAGGTACCCCGCTACCTACATCTTCCCGTCTTGATAATTTTCCATTAACTGCCACACATTGCATTCAGTTATTTAGAAAGGCTTTACTCCATGTCAGGATTTTCCCTTGGATACCAATTCTCCATACCTTATATAATAATATATGTAATGGTACACTGACAAAAGCTTTTCTGGAGTCAGAGGTTTATTTGCATCTGTGTTCGGTCCTTCAGTGCTTTCAGTAAGTTTGATAAACATGACCTACAGGGCAAAAATCCATGTTAACTATCTGTAAAGTCCTTATTTTTGATAATGAACTCTATCATCAACCCTCTCATAGAAAATTCAAGGATTCTAACTACTTGTGAAGCTAATGATTTCAGTCTATAGTTGCTGGCCTTTTTCCTATCTTCTTTCCAACACATCGCAGTAACAATAGCAGTTTTCTAATCAGATGGTAGACTTCTTCCATTAGGGATTTACTGAATAAAACTGCGAGTGGCATTGCTATAACACACACACAAGCTTGACTACTCGGTGGCTGGAGTACAACTTCAAGAGACAGAAAATGAGAGAGATCTAGGAGTAAACATACTGGCAGATTTGTCTCCAGAAATACATATAAATGGCATAGTAAGGGCAGCATATGCATTCTTATCAAATGTAAGGGTAGCCTTCAGCACATGGACAAGGAAATGTTCAGAAATATTTATGTAACCTCCCGTAAACACACTTAGGTAATCACATAGCTAAGCTTGAAAAAGTTCAAAGACATGCCACGAAACTGGTGCCAGAAATAAGCAATCTCAAATATGATGAGAGGCTGAGGGAATTAGACTTACCATCACTTGAAGCTAGAAGAGTGAGGGGGGGATATGGTGACAATCTTTAAATTCCTTCATGGTTATGATAGAGTGGATAGGGATGGATATTTTGATATGGCTGGCTCTAGAACTAGAGATCATAGTTTGAAGCTTCGTAAGAAAACTTATTTGCAGGATGTAAGGAAATACTTTTTCAGTGTAAGAGTAGTTGATAATTGGAATTGGCTAAGCGAGGAGGTAATTAATGCTATCTCAATCCATAGTTTTAAGGACTGGTATGATAAGTATCACTAAGTATAAAATGGAAGCGATGAGGAGACAGGAAGATACGAGCTTTGGGCTCTTTCCCGTAAACACAATTAGGTAATCACAATTAGGCTTTACTCCATGTCAAGATTTTCCCTTGGATACCAATTCTCCATACCTCATATAATAATATATGTAATGGTACACTGGCAAAAGCTTTTCTGGAGTCAGAGGTTTATTTGCATGTGTTCAGTCCTTCAGTGCTTTCAGTAAGTTTGACTCTGTTCCACATGGGAGACTTATTAGGAAGCTGCAATCAATGGCTAGAATAGGTGGAAATGTTTTGGAATGGATAAAAACTTACTTAGAAGGAAGGGAACAGAGGGTTAGAGTAAGACACTCAGTGTCTGAATGGAGAAGAGTTAGTAGTGGAGTTCCACAGGGTTCAGTTTTAGGGCCACTTTTGTTCCTTGTATATGTAAATGACCTACCAGAGTCTGTAAATTCATTCATGAATATGTTTGCAGATGATGCAAAGATTGTGAAGAAAGTAAAAAACGAGAACAATGGTAGAGAACTTCAGGAGGATCTAAATAATCTGCATGAGTGGTCAGAAAAGTGGCTAATGAAATTCAATACCTCAAAATGTAAGGTAATGAGAATGGGTACAAGTGCAAGAAGGCCCAAGCTTGACTACTCGGTTGCTGGAGTACAACTTCAAGAGACAGAAAATGAGAGAGATCTAGGAGTAAACATACTGGCAGATTTGTCTCCAGAAATACATATAAATGGCATAGTAAGGGCAGCATATGCATTCTTATCAAATGTAAGGGTAGCCTTCAGGCACATGGACAAGGAAATGTTCAGAAATATTTATGTAACCTATGTGAGGCCAAAACTCGAATATGCAGCCCCCTTTTGGAATCCGCACTTGAAAAAGCACATAGCTAAGCTTGAAAAAGTTCAAAGACATGCCACGAAACTGGTGCCAGAAATACGCAATCTCAGTTATGATGAGAGGCTGAGGGAATTAGACTTACCATCACTGGAAGCTAGAAGAGTGAGGGGGGATATGGTGACAGTCTTTAAATTCCTTCATGGTTATGATAGAGTGGATAGGGATGGATATTTTGATATGGCTGGCTCTAGAACTAGAGGTCATAGTTTGAAGCTTCGTAAGAAAACTTGTTTGCAGGATGTAAGGAAATACTTTTTCAGTGTAAGAGTAGTTGATAATTGGAATTGGCTAAGCGAGGAGGTAGTTAATGCTATCTCAATCCATAGTTTTAAGGACAGGTATGATAAGTATCACTAAGTATAAAATGGAACCGATCAGGAGACGAGAAGATACGAGCTTTGGGCTCTTTCCCGTAAATACAATTAGGTAATCACAATTAGGTAATCACACACACACACAGCTGCCTTATTTTCTTCATTTTTTTTTGCTTTTCTTTTAGCTTTCTCTTTTACTATTTTTTTTTATTTTGTATATATATTGAGTTAAATGTAAAGTCTAATCCTGTGATAACATATCTTGGTTAGCAAGTGAGTTTATCAGTTAGGAAGAATATATAGCAGAAACAGGTGGGTGCCACCTCAGACACAGGTTCGAGTTTTTCCTTCAGGTTTGACTTTTGTTTTGTTGCATTTTTTTTCTTTTTCTTTTTATCCTTAAATTACCATGGTCAAGTTTTTAAGTTAAGATGTGTGTTACCAGAAAAGAGATAAACTGAGTCACTAAATAGCACTTATATGGAGATATAAAAATTCTGTGTGAAGCTTAATTAAAAGTTTTTCTTTTTTTTTTTCCTCATTCTCGTCTTCTTTCTATATTCTGTGAGAGGGAGAACATAAAAATGACGCCATCTCTGTCCCAAACCTCTCCCATCCATGGGTCGGTAGGAGGGGTAGCCATTAGGAGACTTAAACAGAAAATCAAGAATTTAGAGGAAATGGTTATAAGCCTTGATGATAAAATTCGGAATATGGATGGAGAAATGAAAGAGAATGAAACACTCAGAGAGCAAATAAGATCTTTGGAGGAAGCAAATAAAGCACAAGGGCAGGAGAGAAAGGAACTAGAAAAAAAAAAATAAAAAAGCTGGAAGGGGAAAAGAGTCAACTCTTCAGTGTTGAAATATGTAAGGTTATGCATTGTGGTGTTTGAAACTTAAAATTGCAAATATTTGGCTGTCACAGAACAAGAACAAGATTGAAAGTGTATGCAAATTTCAGGTCTGATAATGGCAGATAATATTAAAACATTTACAAAGCAGGCAAGTCAAATGCTAGAAATTATAAAAAAAATTATTTGCATATATGAATACAGAGAAGCTGAAGATATTATATAAAGGATATGTGCGACCCCATCTTCAGTATGCAAGTACAAGCTTATGCTCACCTTATCTCCGAAATAATATAGAAGATATTGAAAGACTTCGGAGAAGAGCCACTGTGGCTGGACACCTCAGTGGGGGGTTGGGGCTTGCACCGGCTGACGACCGCCAGAGCAGGGGCGATGCCTCTGATAGGAGGGTTAAAACCGCAAACTTTAACTTTTTTTTACTTTTTTAAAATACTACCCGAATTATGTAATCTGCCTTATGCAGAAATATGCAAAAGATTTGGGATTACAGCATTAGAGGAGAAAGGGTTTGAAAGGAGACATAAGGTATTTAAAACAATAAAAGGCTTATAACATATAAATGTCGATACTCTATTTCAGAAAAAAACTAATATGAGAAAGGGGTCATAATTGTATGATTTACAAGAAATAGTGCTCATAGAACATCAGAAATTTTTTTTTCTCTCTCAAAGAGTAGTTACTTAAACTTATGAATGCCACTTCAGTTAATTATTTTTAAACTAAATATGATACGTATAAAATGAATGAATAGAAGAAAAAAATAACTGCTAAGGAGTGGAGGCGAGCAAAAAGTGCCAGAACATCTTAAAAACTCCTCCTCCTCTTCACTACTTGATCTAGTGTTCACAGATAATGTGTTGGATATTGAAAAAATTGAGTATGAACCACCAATTGGAAAGAGTGACCACTGTGTGTTGTTGATGGCGTATATCATTGAAGATATTCTTCCTGAGAGTAGAGGCACTGAGGACATGAGGAGGAACTATCCGAAAGGAGATTACATCAAAATGAATGAGCTTTTTGCAGTTCTTGACTGGAGAACCTTATTTTACTACAAATCTGTACAAGAAATGTATGACATCTTTTATGAGAAATATGGGAAGATAGTAGATTGCTGCATACCTGTCACCAAGTAGGTGTAATTCATGCCAGAGAGAAGTGGTTCGATAATGGGTGTAAAAGAGCTAAGGAGTGGAGAGACAAATGCTGGAAAAGGTATAGGAGGAGAAAAAACATAAATGCCTGGCAAACCTACAAAAGAGCAAGAAATGACTACCTAAGTAAAAGGAGAGAGGCAGAGAGAGACTATGAGAGGGACATCACCAGGAAGGCTAAAGAAAATCCCAAGCTTTTCCACAGCTTTATCAGAGGAAAACTGAAGGTAAAAGAACAGGTTTTAAGACTAAAGAGAGCGGATGGAAGCATCACTGAGACGGATGAAGAGATCTGCAAAGAATTGAACAAGGAGTTTCAGTCAGTATTTACAGTAGAAAATATCCCCACCCCCTCAGATTGCAGTGATAGAAGCTCAAGGGCCGGTATTAGAGAACATCAACCTTACAGCCACAGAGGTATGCAAAGCGCTGATGGATTTAGATGTTCATAAAGCTACAGGTCCCGATGACATATCCCCTCATGTGCTTAAAAAATGTGCAAACACAATATCAGTGGCACTAAGTATCATATTTAAGGAGTCACTGGAGTCGGGGGAGATTCCAAGATGCTGGAAACAAGCAAATGTGATACCTATCTTCAAAAAGGGAAGGAGGGATACGGCTCTGAACTATAGACCAGTTTCCTTGACCAGCATAGTTTGCAAAGTTATGGAGAAACTACTAAGGAAACATATCTCTCTTCACTTGGAATCCTTCAACTTTTTGTCAGTGAGGCAACATGGCTTCAGAGAAGGTAGATCAACAGTAACAAACTTATTAGAATGAGGTAAGCCAAATCTTACAGGAAAGAGAGGGCTGGGCAGATTGCATATTCCTAGACTTCCAGAAAGCGTTTGACACTGTTCCACATGGGAGACTTATTAGGAAGCTGCAATCAATGGCTAGAATAGGTGGAAATGTTTTGGAATGGATAAAAACTTACTTAGAAGGAAGGGAACAGAGGGTTAGAGTAAGACACTCAGTGTCTGAATGGAGAAGAGTTAGTAGTGGAGTTCCACAGGGTTCAGTTTTAGGGCCACTTTTGTTCCTTGTATATGTAAATGACCTACCAGAGTCTGTAAATTCATTCATGAATATGTTTGCAGATGATGCAAAGATTGTGAAGAAAGTAAAAAACGAGAACAATGGTAGAGAACTTCAGGAGGATCTTAATAGTCTGCATGAGTGGTCAGAAAAGTGGCTAATGAAATTCAATACTTCAAAATGTAAGGTAATGAGAATGGGTACAAGTGCAAGAAGGCCCAAGCTTGACTACTCGGTGGCTGGAGTACAACTTCAAGAGACAGAAAATGAGAGAGATCTAGGAGTAAACATACTGGCAGATTTGTCTCCAGAAAAACATATAAATGGCATAGTAAGGCCATGCGTATAAAGTACAGAGGCTCAATGAGCCGAAGGCAAATTAAGAATTTGGAACTATAGCCTTTACTCACTGTGCATCCCACGTCAATATAATAATAAAGCTGCTCGAAAACATCCTAATATAGTGGACTTTAAAAAGAAACAGAAAAATGGTTTATTTCCAGTAGGTGCTACTTTTTAGAAGATAAAATCAATGACAAATATAAAATTAAACTTAATCAATGAAGCCGTTGGCTGTGTGAGTACACCTAAAGAGTGGATGATGCTGCACCATAAATACACCACAAAGTATCTTCTAAGTAATTACCTAATTGTGCTTACGTGAAAGAGCCCTGCCCTCGTCACTTCCCGTCTCCTGATCGCTTCCATTTTCATATTCAGTGATACTCATCATATTTGTCTCTAAAACTACGAATGGAGGTAGCGTTAACTACCTTTTGGCTTAGCGATTTGGTTACGTGAAAGAGCCCCATGCTCTTAACTCCCTGTCTCCTGGTCGATACCATTTTTGTACTCAGTGAAACTTGTCATACATGTCCTTAAAACTATGGATTGAGATAGAACCAACTACCTTCTCGCTAAGAGAATTCCAATCATCAACTATTCTTACACTAATGTTTAAAAAGTACCTCCTTAGATCCTGCAAACAACTTTTCTTACGAAGCTTCAAACTATGACCTCTACTTCTAGTGCCAGCCACATCAATATATCCATCCCTATCCATTCTGTCATAACCACGAAGGAATTTAAAAACTGTCACCATATCCCCTTTCATTCTTTTTGCTTCGAGTGATGGTAAGTCTAATTCCCTTAGCCTCTCCTCATAACTGAGATTGCATATTTCTGGTACTAGTTTTGTGGCATGTGTTTGATCTTTTTCCAGCTGAGTTATGTGCTTTTTTAAGTGTGGATTCCAAAAGGGGGCTGCATATTCAAGCTTTTGCCTCATATACGTTACATAAATAGTTCTGAACATTTCCGTGTCCATGTGCCTGAAGGCTACCCTTAAATTTGCTTGGGAAACATATGCTGCGCTTAACATGTTATTTATATGCATTTCTGGACACAAATCTGCCAGTATGTTTACTCCTTGATCTTACTCATTCTCCGTCTCTTGAAGTTCTGCTCCTACTATAGATTATCCAAGCCTTTAGCCTTCTCACACTTGGAACCATTCTCATTACCCAATTTTCTGACCACTTGTGCAGACTATTTAGATCTTCCTGAAGTTCTTTACCATTGTTCTTGTCTCTTACTTGCTTCTCAATCTTTGTATCATCTGCAAATATATTCATGAATGAATATACACTCTCTCGTAGGTAATTTACTTATACAAGGAACAACAGTGGCCTTAAAACCGTACCCTGTGGAACTACACTATGAGTGTCTTACTCGAATCCTCTGTTCCCTTCCTTCTAAGTAAGTTTTTATCCCCAAAACATGTCTACCTTATCTCGCCATTGCTTACAGATTCTTAATAAAGCCCCTGTGTGAGGCCATATCAAATGCCTTCTGGAAGTCTAGGAATATACAATCAACCCAGCCCTCTCTTTGCTATTATATCAGGCTTACTTCATCATAAATTTCCAATAAGTTTTTTACTGTTGATCTACCTTCTCTGAAGCCATATTGACTCACTGACAAAAAGTTGAAGGATTCCAAGTGAAGAGGGATGCGTTTTCCTTGTAGTTCCTCCATAACTTTGCACACTGCGCTGGTCAAGGAAACAGGCCTATGGTTTAGTGATGCATGTCTCCTTCCCTTTTTGAAGTTAGGTACCACGTTAACTTGTTTCCAGCCTCCTGAAATATCCCCAGAGCCATTGACTCTTCAAATATGATACAAATGCCACCGATATTGACTTAGCACATTTCTTTAGTACATAAGAGGATATATCATCAGGACCTGTAGCTTTATGGGCATTTAACTCCATCAGTGATTTGCATAACTCTGTGGCTGAAATCATGATGTTCTCTAATACAGGCCCATGAGCTCCTATCTCTGCAATCTGAATGAGTGGTGTATTTTCTGCTGTAAATACGGACTGAAACTCCTTGTTCAATTCTTTTCAGATCTCTTCATCCGTCTCAGGGATACTTCCATCCGCTCTCTCTTAACTTTAAAACTTGTTTGACCTTCAGTTTTACTATGATAAAGCTGTGGAAAAGTTTGGAAGTTTATTTAGCCTTCCTGGTGAAGTCCCTTTCAGAATCCGTCTTCGCCTCTTTTTTTTACTTAGGTAATATTTTCTTGCTCTTTTATAAGTCTGCCAGGCATTTATGTGTCTTTTCCTCCTATACCTTTTCCAGCATTTGTCTTTCCACTCCTTAGCTCTCTTACACTCTTCATTGAATTGTTTCTCTCACATTCAATGTGTGCAGTGCACATTTCTAATATTCCTTATCTCATGGTGTTTTCTTTGTAGTTCCTCCATAACTTTGCAAACTGTGCTGGTCAAGGAAACAGGTCTAAGGTTTAGAGATGCATTCCTCCTTCCCTTTTTGAAGATAGGTACCATGTTTGCTGGTTTCCAGCATCTTGGGATCTCCCCAGATTCCATCGATTTTTCAAATATGATACACAATGCCGCAAATATTGATTTTGCACATTTCTTAAGTACATAAGGGATATATCATTAGGAACTGTAGCTTTATGGGCATCTAACTCCATCAGTGCTTAACAAAGTATCAAAATTGAGCCTAACAAGTGCCATACCATTTGATGAATTCTGTGATGCAGTCAAGGCCTGTAACCGTCAAGATATTTACTTGCAGGAAGTATATGAAGCGTATGGGATTGTACAGGCTATTTTAAGTACTCCTGAGATGACAGACAGTCACAGCGAGGAATGCGATTTCAAGCTAGTTAGGACATCTGAGTTCCTTTTCATAAAACTGAAGAAGGTATGTGCATATATTTTCTCCATTATTAGGATACTTCCATTAATTTGTGAATGAAGTTACTTTGGTTAGCAAATGCTGCTTCAGCAATAGTAAAAATAAATACTCAATTCTTCCAAGTCTTCATTTTTGCAGAAAGAAAGCATGTATGTAGTATATAATGCATTTTAAAAATTCATTTTAGAAAATACACAAAATAGCACTCATCACATTATACTAATATTTGACAAATTCTCCAAAGTATATTTCTATGGCTATTATATACTTCAACTCATCATAAATATGTTTGATTGAAGTTAAAATTTACGCCTCATGAAGACTTTGGTAATTAATGCCTCAGGCTAGTATAGTGGTAACGCCTTGGCTTCGTATTCATGAGGTTGGCAGATTGAACCTCGTCCAGGTAAGAGCTTAAGCTGTTTAGTGTTAGGTTATTGCTGTGGCTGGGCACCACAAGTGGGGGGTTGGGGCTTGCCCCGGCTGAAGTTCTGAGGAACATCTCAGATGGATAACGGAACTGAAACCTGGCAACCTTTACATTTAATTTGTTAAGTACTATATATTTGTAATTTTGATTATTTTTAAGTAAAAATGCATATTCAATTTGTATATGTATACATAGCTGCCAACCTACCAAAAATACGTATTGTATATACTTGCAGCTTTTGGAGTTTTAGTGGACAACCTTTATTATTATTATTATTGTGGCAGCTGTGGTAGTGTGCACAACTTTGCTTGTCAGTTTGAGACCCACCATTATCTGTTACAAGGGGTAACAGTCATAAACTGCCAATACCATAGTCCTTTATAAGGAGGCACTGTCCTAGCCTTACTAGAATAGGGAGTGTGGCATAAAATCGGATCAGTGGACCCTCAACTTACGCTATTAATTGGTTCCACCACTAACTACATAAGTATCTATTTCCAACCTTCTGTATTCTCTGAATTATGCATCTGTAATTGTACTCTACTTAAAATTTGCCAAATATAATTGTAATTTATGTAAAAACAATACTGTACTTGTTGTAATGTGTTTTCTAGGGGGGGTTGAAATTTTATGATTTTTTTTTTCCAACCACTGATAGTCAAAACTGCCCTATTTAATACTGTGTAAAATGAGGAACAACTGAATTATTATTATTACTGGAGAGAAAGAAAGGAACTATTCAAATAAATCTCAGAGGGGTTGTAAATGCATAGGCTTCTCCAAGCAGAGAGAGAAGGAAATGGAGAGGTAGCTAGATAGTGATAAAGTATGAGAGAGAGGTAGAGATAAAGATGCCTGATAATGCTTTCATGGCCAGTTTTCAGGAGTTTTTCATGAGCTTTAAATTACTTTTTTTTACAGTTCCTTCATCTTTTCACTTCACAAATAAAAGTGGCTAGACATTTAATTATTCAATAACTTGTCAAGATTACTCATAAAATCAATTATACTAATACTTATTATATTCACTGCATACCCACAAATATTTGTTTTTGCTTAAATGAATGAAAACATTTCCACAAAATCAAACAGAGTACGAGTGCACATAATTATGACAAAAAAAAACCTGTAGAACACAGGTTCTCTACGAGGGAGGAATTCCCTCCTGGGGGAGAATTTCGGGGCGTCAGGGGGGAATTGGGACCACAGATTGGCAGACTCAAATATGTTAGAATCTTGATCTTTGTATTGCTTTTGAGGTCCCCCAGGGCAGGTTAAACGCTGCAAAATTAAATGTTGCAGCATTTGACAGCACTGGAAAATTATTTCAAACGATATTTTTCAGAACTCAGTGATGATGAGTTAGATTTAGTGAAAAATCAATTCAAACTGTCAGTTGAAAAAGTTCCTGATGATTGTCAAGATGAAGCTGAAAACTGATTCGGGAGCGAGACATATGTTCGACGAGAAATCAATCCCAGAATTTCGGCCCTTGATATACGATTTCTACTCAAAAGTGACAAAAAGAGCAATCTGTGCATTGTTCCATTTGTGTCAACATATCTTTGTGAGCCAGACTTCAATTTTGTTGCAAATTAAAACAAAAACGTAATAGATTATAGGTTGAAAATGATCTGTGCTGTGCCCTATCAACCACTCCTCCACGTATCCCAGAATGCTACAACATACTATATATCATTTTGCATATTCTATTCAGAAATGCCAGACTCTACTAAAGTCGTTTCTTTGTATAAAAGAATATATCAGGCCGTTAAGCACAATTAAGTGTCATTTCCCGTTATGAGATACAAGTCTGATTCAGTTAAGGCTATCTAGTAATTTAAAACTACTGAAATAATGAGACAATTATCAAGCTTGGTATTGTCCCATACAATACCAATGAAAATGATGATTTGGAAGAGATATTCTTGCCAAACAGTGACACTTAATTTAATCCATTTTCTCCTCCTATCCACTTTAATTGCATTGAAAGTATTAAGAAAAGTAAAGAAGAGGGACAGCAATCATCATGTTTCTTTATCATTCTACTTACCTGCTAAGACATGTTAAGAATACAGAATCAATATTTAGCAAATACGAAAGGAAACAACTAACATACACTGTTAAAACTTGTAATACACAACACAATTCAATACCATTAAAACAAATGTAATATGATCTATAACATATATACTTTGCATATCATGACCATACGTCCTGTAAATATCTTCTCTCTACTTGCAATTGAGCTATAATTCTCCTTGCCTCAGTAGCAGACAAGTCTCTGTGCACTGATATTATAGACACAAAAGCTTCAAAGACTTCTTTAGCCATGTTTTTTGCATCTCCACATACATATATGCGAGCACTTTTTTCCATAATAAGAGAACATAACTCGGCACCATGTAAACAAATACTTTCTTGAACATACTTTGGATGATTATTAAAATTTTCTCTGGAATAGCTCACATAAAGATGATCTAATATATGCTCTTTAAGAAAGTGTTCCATCTCTGCCTTATACAGATAATCCCTATCTTTATGGCGACATCCATAGAAAAGCCATGATTCACCTAAATTTGTTTCTGTTTTTGAAAGAATTGCCTGACGATGCTTTAGAAAACCAATAAATGGAGCAACACCCGTTCCAGGGCCAACCATTATGATGGGAAAGGAATTGTTCCCAGGTAAGTGAAAAGTCTGATTACTCCTTAAATAAATATTAATATTATTCAAACGATTTTCTTCAACACTTAAGCTACTCAATGAATCAGTTAAGACATCTTTGCTTGTATTTATATGGTTATCAAAAGATGCCAGCCAGCCAGTACAAATACCTTTACGAGAGAAAGTAATAGTATCAGCTTTATCAATTTCCACTACATTGAAAACAAATGAGATTTTGCCAGGATGAGTCAATGGTGATGAGGTAACAGAATAAGATCGAGCTTGAAGTTGAGGTAAGTTCTCTAAGAGAACCGTAACTGGAGGTTTACACGATTGAAAAATAAGCAATAAATCTAAAATGGACAAACGTGACTCCCGCACATACTTAGTGTATTCACTAGAGCCTTCTTTACTAATTAGTTCTTTTAAACGTCTCTGTTCAACTTGGTCATATGTATATTCAACTAGAGTCCTAAGTAATGCTTTCTTAGGTACACTTCTAATGTCAACACAATTTTCAAGTACATATCGAAGGGTAGATCTACAAGGTATAAAATTTGACAAAATTGCAGATTTCTTTTTAGTGGTTTCTGAAATACTGAGTTCATACATTTTATCTGCAACTGCTGATATTTCTAAAAGAGCTAGCATTACTTCTACCTCTGCCTTTGGATTTTGTACAATGATTCCAAATGAGTCTCCAGGTTCATAGTCAAACACATCACTTCCCTCTGAAAATTCCAGTGTTGCTTCCATGGCTCTCTTGACAGCATCATGTCTGGTAAGAGTTTTCAAAGACACCAAATTTGTTTTGGTAATGCCTGAGGCAGAAGACGAAGTAGGCATCGAAAAGTTATTTGTTTTTTCTTCTACATAATCATCTAAAATATTTATGGATAAATAAGTTAAAGGCTGAACTGGTAATGTCAGCTTTGTATCCTCTGGAAATGCTAAAGCTTTTAGAGGAAGACCACGCATTTCTTCTAATGATAATATATTCAAGCCATATTTCTCAGCAGTCACTCTGGCATTATTCACAGCATTACTTCTGAATACCTCAGAATACACAGCACCAGAATTTACAAAATTTCTTTTATTATAACTTTCTTCACTGATACAAGATGTCTTATCATTTGGGTTATTGAGCACTTCATCAACATATCCTGTAATGGAATTTTTTTGGTGTTCATCACTCTTGAGGTCACTTCCATTGTGAGTCTTTAATAAATGGTTCTTCAGGGATGGAATTAATCCAGCAATCCACGGTTCAACAACAGTTTCTAAGCCTGTACCATCATCAGCCCATCCGCATGAATAAAACCTGTGAAACAGATTAGATTGCTTTACAAGTAAACTACATGATAGAGGAAGGAGAAAGACTACTGTGGCATTAAGCAAGTTGTCAAAAACGATGTTCATATTAAGGTAGTCCAAGACAACATTGAATATCGAAATGCTTACTCCTATAGTCTCACATGGTAGTTCTGAACATAGAATTATAAATAGAAAGTCTGACGGAAAAAGTGGAATGAATATGATTTACTTGATTTTGACATCTATATAGGATATACAGAAAAACATGAAGTCCATCCTCCAGCAACTCTGGAAACGTCGCAGAGATACTGAATCTTTCTGGTGAATATATATATATATATATATATATATATATATATATATATATATATATATATATATATATATATATATATATATATATATATATTTTTTTTTTTTTTTTTTTTTTTTTTTTTTTTTTTTTTTGTGACACCAGGATGGGCAAAAAAAAAAAAAATCCACCCTCATCGGGCCTGGGAACGAAGAAAACAAAAGATAAACAGAGCTGGGGAGTATTGTGACATGTCAGATGTGAAGGAATAATAAGAAATATGTAACGAATATCCACAACTATTCGGTGTTCATGTAGGTATGGAACGAGAACCGTAACTGAAGGAAGACTTAACGTCTAACTGTCCTTGTCAGTCTTGTTTAAGTCTACAAAATCCTTCAGCTGTATATATATATATATATATATATATATATATATATATATATATATATATATATATATATATATATATATATATATATATATATATACAGTAACCCCTCGCTCTTTCGCGGTTCACCAATCGCGAATTCAGTGCATCGCGGAGTTTTTGTTGCAAGAAAAAAATAAATAAATAATAATAAATAAAAAAATAAATAAGATGATTGTGACACCAGGACGGGCCAAAAAATTATAAAATAAAACAGCCTTTATCAGGCTGTAAAGAGAAGCAGAGATGGAGAGTGTGATGACCTGTCAGATGTGAAGGGATTATAAGAGATGTGTAATGAATATCCAATTCTCTGCTGGGTTTTAATATACCTCTGCATTACTTTCATGATGTCTATTTCAAAAATTCTCCTTAGATATTATTATATTATTATTATTATTATTATTATATTATTATTATTATTATTATTATTATTATTGGCGACAATAATTTTCCTTTGATGATAATTGTGGATATTATTAATATTATTATTATTATTATTATTATTATTATATTAAGGGCTCATCATTGTTTGTATGTCTGTGGGTTTATTTACTTTAATAACTGTGTACAGTTCCCCTCCCTAGATGGGTGGGACAAAGAGAGTGTGGGGGGTTGGGTAGAATAGAATGTTGAAGAGAGAGAGAGAGTGAGAGAGAGAGATGCATCCTTTTAAAGGTCCATCAGGAAATGAAGACAGAGAAAGAATTAAAATGGAGGGAAATTTATTATTAGATTTCTCTCTCTCTCTCTCTCTCACTTTGTTTGGGGTTTATCTAATTTTCAAAATTATAGTATTATTAATATTCCTCGGGTCTAAACACTATTTTATCTATCTGCACGAAATCTTAACATAAATAGTGTCAACTGAAAGAAAAAGAAAACGTATACAATTAGTTCAAAGAAAACGTATATCATACTGTATTCATAGGAAACTTAAATGAAATACCTGTACAGTATATATATATATATATATATATATATATATATATATATATATATATATATATATATATATATATATATATATATATATATATATATATATATATATATTCTCTACACGCTATTTCCCTGATGATATTATATCGAAAGTTGGTTTGCTGTTTGAGAGAGAGAGAGAGAGAGAGAGAGAGAGAGAGAGAGAGAGAGAGAGAGAGAGAGAGAGAGAGAGAGAGAGAGAGAGAGAGAGAGAGAGAGAGAGAGATAAGAAAAAAAAGAGAGAGAGAGAAACATCTTTAATTAACTCTTGTTCAGTCAACCAAAACTACTTTATTTATTGTAAAAATAATGATTTAATTACAAATTCGCAATAATAATAATAATAATGATAATAATAATAATAATAATAGTAATAATGATAATAATCTCCACAATCATCATCAAAGGAAAATTATTGTTGCCAATAATAATAATAATAATAATAATAATAATAATTATAATAATATATAATAATAATATGTAAGAAGAATTTTTGGAATAGACATCATGAAAGCAATGCAGAGGTATATTAAAACCCAGCAGAGAATTGAATATTCATTACACATCTTTTATAATCCCTTCACATCTGACAGGTCATTAAACTCTTCTTCTCTGTTTCTCTTTACAGCCTGACAAACTGTTTTATTTTCTCATTTTTTGGCCCATCCTGGTGTCACAATCATCTTCCAAAAATAATAAATAAATAAATAAATAAATATATATATATATATATATATATATATATATATATATATATATATATATATATATATATATATATATATATATATATATTTTTTTTTTTTTTTTTTTTTTTTGTAGGTTTCCACTTTGTGGAAATCCACCTATCGCGGCCGGTCCCAGAACCGAACCCCAGCGATAAACGAGGGGTTACTGTAGATACACAGTATATATATATATATATATATATATATATATATATATATATATATATATATATATATATATATATATATATATATATATATATATATATATATATATATATATACCTACCTAGTTCTTGGAATAATGCAAAGATAGGTTCTCAGAAGTGACAGGTAATGCGAAAATCGCATAATGTAAAGAGTCATTTTCCATAAGAAACAATGATAATGGCATAGTTACGTTTCACAACCGTACACAGACACACTATGCCAAAGATATAAGATAAGTAAAGCATATTTTATAAGTAAATAACAGAGCTGAAATACCTGTGGTTATTTATATTAACATGCAAACAGTGTAGACTATAAAAGATATACAGATTTACTGTACAGTAAACAAATTAATGCACTCTATTATGCGGTGGGCAACAGGTATAGTTTGGGACGTGCATGGTGGCGGTGAGCACAAGGATGTGAGAAAGCGAACCTCTATCTGCAAACGTTTTTGTTCTCGCACGCTTTTCCCTGACGATATTATATCGCAAGTTTGTTTGCTGTTTATTCTTAATGCTTTTTTTACATTCTCTCCATAATATCCAATCGCATTAAACAGTAGCAGAGGAGGAGGATGCGGGAAAACGAATCTCTATCTGCAAACGTTTTTCCGCCTCCGTATCAGCTGATGCACTCTCGCACGCTATTTCCCTAATGATATTATATCGCAAATTTGTTGCTGTTTGTTCTTAATGCTCATCCACGTACTTAGCATTTATTCCATTCTCTCCATAATATCCAATCGCATTAAGCGGTAGAAGAGGAGGAGGATGCGGGAGAACAAACCTCTAATTGCAAACATTTTGCTGCCACCGTATCAGCTGATGCGCTCTCGCACGCTTTTTTCTGACTATATACAAACCTTAACACAAACACAGTTAGAACAAGCGATATATCCACGCAGTATGCTGGGTAAAGAGAGACTGAAGCACATGGCAGCATGGTGGAAAAGTGCCTCAGAGGCGGTCGATTATTTACTAAAATGAAAAAAGAAATTTCGAAGTTTTTCATGGGCGTTATTCGTGTATATCGTAATTTTTTACTATTATTTTGTAAGGGGCGTTATTTAAATTTTGCTGATTATAAGCACGCATAAAAAGCGAACTAGGTGTATATATACACATTGTTCCTTTTTTCCTCGTTTTTTTAACTGCGAAATTGCAGTAACGCCCCAAAAAAGATAATAGTAAAAAAATACGAAATTCGCAAATAATGCCCATTAAAAAAATTTTTTTTTTTTTTTATTTTAGTAAAAAAATCAACTGCCTCGGAGGCACTTTTCTACCATCCTCCTCCTCTTCTACCCCTTAATGCAATTGGATATTATGAAGAAAATTTAAAAAAAGCATTAAGAACAAACAGCAAACATATTTTCAATATAATATCGCCAGGGAAATAGTGTGTGAGGGTGCATCAGCTGATATGGAAGTAGCAAAACGTTTGCCGATAGAGGTTAGTTCTTCCGCATCCTACTCCTCTTCTACCGCTTAATGCGATTTAATATTATGAAGAAAATTGAAAAAAGCATTAAGAATAAACAGCAAACACTTTCGATATAATATCGTCAGGGAAATAGCGTGCGAAGGTGCATCAGCTGATACGGAAGTGTGACAAAACGTATGCATTCTCGTTCTCACCACCACCATCAGTGTTGCCAGAATAAATGAATGAGAGAAATTATAAATATAAAAAATATACATGTAAGCTGATAAGTTCTTTCAAGTATCTTAAAGATGAAGAACATTTTTACTTAAATTACAGTACTACCATCTTGTAATTAATATATATCTTAAAATGTACCATACATTTGAAAATAAAATCATCCACTTTATCTGGCAACACTGGCCACCATGCACGTCCCAGTGTAAGCCTGTTGCCAACGGCATAATAGAGTGCATTAATTTGTTTACTGTACAGTAAATTTGTATCTTTTATACTGTACACTATTTGCATGTTAATATAAATAACTACAGGTCTTTCATTATAGCTCCTATAAAAGTGAAAAGTGACTGTGACAGTGGCATTAGAAAAGCCTAAACATATTACAGTGGAGCAAAAAAAGAAATAATAGCTAAACATGAGAACGGTGTTTGTGTTTCTGATCTCGCCATGCAGTATAACATGGTGAAATTGACCATCTGTACTAGTTTAAAGAATAAAGAGGTCTTAAAGGCGGCTGCAATGGCTAAAGGAGTTACTATTGTTAGTTTGCATAAATGAAAAAGAGCTTGTTGGAGACTATAATATGCATGAAGGCTCTACAGTCACACCATGATTTAGTAACGAACACTCCGCTATTCCAATTTAAAGCAAGTAGAGGATGGGTTGAAAAATATTGTCGACAAACTGGAATTCAGAGTGTTATTAGGCATGGAGAGGCAGCTAGTTTGAACCAAAAGGCAGCAGATGCCTATGTGCAAGGATTCGCTAAATTTATCAAAAGTGAAGGTTTTTAACTGTGATGAAACAGGTCTGTTTAAAAAAAAAAAATGCCTAAATGGACCTACATAATCCAAGAGGAGAAGGCACTGCCAGGCCACAAACCAATAAAGGACAGGCTTACACTTTTATTGTGCTTATGCAAGTGAGGATTGAGGATTGCTAGATTAAGCCTCTATTAGTCTACCACTCTGAAAATCCACATGTTTTTAAGCGCATAAATGTGTTGATGGCTAGATTTACGGTAACGTGGAGGTCAAATAGCAAGGCTTGGGTAACAAGTGTCCTATTCAAAGAATACTTGACTGAAGTTTTTACACTAGCTTTCAAGAAATGTCTTGAGAAAAAAGGTTTGCCCCTAGTGTCTTCTGATAATGGACAATGCTCTTGCCCATCCTCTAGGTCTGGAAGAAGACCTTGCTATCAAATACGACTTCATAAAAGCCAAGTTTCTGCCTCCAAACACTACTCCTTCTCCAGCCCATGGACTAGCAAGTCATTTCAAATCTTAAGAAGCTATATACAAAGGGTCTTTTTGTAAGGTGTTTCCAGGGCACCAACAACACGGATATGACCCTGGGTGAATTCTAGAGGGAACAATTCAGTATACTCCACTGCATAGGAATTTGACAAGGTATGAAAGGAGGTCTCTTACCACACGTTGCAGTCCACCTGGAGGAAACTTGGGCCAGATTGTGTGGCTGACAGAGATTTTGAGTTTCAAGCAGTAGACATGTTAACATAGAGAACAATATTGTGGTCAAGGGCAAAAGTTTGGGCCTGGAGATCAACGAGGAGGATGTGGAGGAGCAGGTGAAGGACCATAAACAAGAACTCACCACAGAAGAATTGATCAAGTTGAAACGTGAACAGGTGAAGACTATCCAAAAGGAGTAATCAGTGTAGGAGGGGGATGAGAGGATGGAGGTTTCAAGTGAAAAGTTTAAAGATATTATTAGTAAGTGAAGTGATGTGCAGGCTTTCATTGAGACTCATCACATGGACAAAACTGTGAGCAACAGAGCAGTGAAAATTTTAAATGACAATCTGATGTCTCATTTTACAAAAATCTATTAACAATAAAAAAGCAAATTTCTCTGGATCAGTCTTGTGCCAATACCAACCAGAGAACCATCTTCCAAGAGAGAACATATGTAGAGAGAAAACACCAGAAATATAGCCTGTACCTGAACAGTTACCCTACGCTTTATATAGAAGGGACTCTCCTTCGAAGTAGTCCTCCTCCTGCTCCACCACCATCCACATGTGCAAGCAACAATCAACCACAAAGGTAAATAATGTATGATGTTTTATTTTAGTACAGTTGAATTTCTTTCTATAAGATTATTTTCCTATCATTTATACATTTTTAAAACATAAAAACCCATAAAACAAAAATTTAAAAATGTAAATTTCTGGGGCTGGGGAACAGATTTTTTTATTAGTTTTTATTAGTTACGAACATATTGACTAACGAATGGGGTTACAGAACGGATTACATTCGTAACTAAAGGTACCACTATATAGTCAACTCGGTTTTTACGCATTGCTATAACGCGCGAAATTGGAATGTAAATCTGTATATCTTTTGTAATGTACACTATGTATATCAATATAAATAACTACAGGTCTTTCAGCTTTGTTATGTACCTATAAAATATGTTTTACTTACCTTATATCTTTGGCATAGTGTAATTATGTACGGTTGTGGAACGTACATATGCCTATAATCATTGTTTCTAATGGTAAATGACTGGTTACGTTATGCGAATTTTACATTACACGTCACTTCCAAGAACCTATCCTCGCGTTGTTCCAAGAGGAGAGTGTAATATATATAATATATATATATATATATATATATAAAATATATATATATATATATATATATATATATATATAATATATATATATATATATATATATATATATATATATATATATATATATATATATATATATATATATATATAGTGTTACCTCGGTTATTCGCGCTTCTTGGTTCGCGTTCTCACTCTATCGCGGTTTTTTTTTGGATAAATTATTATTTTATTTTATGGGTATACGCAAAAATATTAAAATATTGAAGAAAAAAAATTTCAGTATTTTCATTTTTTTTTTATTTACATTGCATGCTGTTATTTATAATGTAAAGGGTGTTTTTTTAACAGTGCAGGGAGGGTTTATACAGTTCGTAAACGAAAAAATAATTGTAAAAGAGTATGTGTGTCACGTCATCATCACCTCATTCATGGTAATTTTATCTATCACTTTCATAAAAATTTACGTTGCTTGCTGTTATCTATAATGTAAAGGGTGTTTTTTTAACAGTGCAGGGAGGGTTTATACAGTACGTAAACGAAAAAATAATTGTAAATGAGTATGTATGTCACGTCATTATCACCTCATTCACCGTAATTTTATCTATCACTTTCATAAAACTTTACGTTGCTTGCTGTTATTTATAATGTAAAGGGTGTTTTTTTAACAGTGCAGGGAGGGTTTATACAGTGTAAACGTAAAAATATATTAAAATATCTATGTACATATAGGCGGATCCTACTTCGCGGATTTCCTGGTTCGCGGCGGGTCCCAGAGCCGAACTACCGCGATAAGTGAGGCAACACTGTATATATATATATATATAGATAAGTACAAACTGTTAGCATACAGCACTAAATAGTAAGGAAGCCCATCAGTGAAACAAAACTTATAAAACAATGCTATATTTCGGATCCTAACTGGAGCCCTTCTCAAGCACAACTGAGAAAAAATAACAAAGGTGGAGGAAACGTAAACAAAAGGACTCAAGAGACCTGAGGGATTAAAAATTTTTATGATAACAGGACAGGCCTAATCCAAACGAATTATCCTCAACAAAGAAGCCGCCAAGATCATTAAATCATTAACAAAGGAAAATGTTAATCCTTAAAATGATAAAGGATCTGGAAGAAGATAACCCCCCAAAAATTTTTAGAATTAAAAAAATATTAATAAAAATGCACATATAGATATATACATATAACAACATCTGTCCACACATCCCCATATACAAGAGCATACATAATGATATACATATATAAATGCTAATACAACCAAAATACACAATAACGACTATACTGTGGTTGAGGGTTTATCTTGAGGGATAACTTCGTTGAGGCAGCACTTCACGAGGGCTTTATCAATTATGTCAGCGGTCCATTTCCCCCTAGATAGATTGAAATTGTCCTTCATTTCAATGAGGGAAGATTCCACAATTTTCCGTTTGAATTGACAGGAGGTGCCACTATTCTATTTAAAAGTACCTGTCAATTCAAACGGAAAATTGTGGAATCTTCCCTCATTGAAATGAAGGACAATTTCAATCTATCTAGGGGGCATACAGTCTGTACTGCACACTGTGTATATTCCAAACAATCACCAAACCAAAAAACAGCCATCGATATCTGACAAATTGATGAGGGTGGAGTCATGAAGCTCTGAATTAATATTTTTATGGGCATCCTGGAAGGGGTGGAGTACACAGACATGATTATTTCAGAGTTAGTTTAAAGAAAGTGTATTTTAATGGACACAGTACATTCCTTGTCTAGTACAGTGGTATCGCGCTGGCTTTGCATTCACGAGGTCGAAAGATCGGTTCCCGTCCAAAACCAAGAGTTTAAGCTGTTTCCTGGCAGGTACTGCTGTGGTTGGGCACCACAGTGGGGGGTTGGGGCTTGCCCCGGCTGACGAATACCCATTGTATAATGGAAATAAAGGGTTTTTATTATTATTATTATTATTATTATTATTATTATTATTATTATTATTATTATTGTCTTTAAAAAGGAAACTATAATACCTGTGAGCACCAAGACTTTTGAGTCTTTGATCAATCGTTTTGCCAAAGTTACAAAAGTTCGTATAGTTGGTATCACCAAGACCTAGGACTGTGTATGATATATGACTGAGACTATTCGAGTCATTGTCTTTTGCATTCAACAGGCGCCAAAATTTTCTAGCTGTATCAGGAGGGTCACCATCACCTGGCAATAAAAAGAGAAGACATTACACAGAGGGAATGCACGTTAAGATACTACAATGTGATCTATAATTATCAAAGAATCTAAGATTACATAGGCTAAACAAATGCACAGTGCACCTGGGTAAAGAAGACTGTTATGTAAAAAAAAATTATACTTATTAAAATGCTTCTCCGCAAAATACCATTCAAATCTGTTCTATACTAAGCATCCAAATGTACCAGACAATAAATTGGGGGAGACCGAAGACCTAGTAAAAAAATAAGATTTCATTACAAAATTTATAAGCTTTTAGATATTGGATATGAACATTCACTTTTATTCAATATTATAATGTTTCCAAAAAGAAAACAAACTTTTTCTATGGAAATGGCCATATGTATCCTTCTGAGTATACCAGTAATATTACTAAGGCTCAGAGCTTCTGCCTCCTCCTTACTATGAAAGATCTGATCCAAGCTAATGCCCTTCACTTAATACTCAAACTTTCTATTTGTTTCAGAGCTTAACCAATAGGTATATTGTCCAGTATTCATAATAATCTTAGCATGGCAAATCTACAAGTATACCATAGGTCAATGATTCAGTCCAAACATCAAATACTGAAATGAGATGTGCTACAGCACTGCATTCTCTCATATTCCATGCATTTCCCGTTTATAAAATAATTTGCTTTTTGGCACTTTATCATTGCTTTGCTTCAGTAATCTGATCTATACTTTGCTAATCACTAATAAGTAAAAATAATTGTCAAAAGGCCAATTTTACGTGCTTCCCTCATCAGTTCTGCTATGACTGAAGTACCTTTTCAACAGGACATGCAAATTGGCAGTACTCACACTGCTGGTTTATGAATATTATGGGTTCACTGATGGTTCAAAGTGAGCTCTTGAATCCATCCAAACACTTAGTGAATTAGCAATTTTAAAATCTCTGAACAGCTCCTACACAGATTCTTTACTCACTGTAAGGTCTCTCAGAGCTTCAGTAATCAACAGCTTCTCTGCTACGTCATGCTCACACTATTTTCCTTAGTCAATGTAAGGCTTCATATTCAGATTAGGTTAGGTTAATATGTATTTTATTATGGTAAATTGGGTGTTTGTACAGCAGGATGTTCATTTCAAGAATTGATGTTGTTCGTCTCTCCAGTATACAACGGCAGGCTACCACATGCCTTAAATTATTTACATGTAACATTTAACCATTAGTTTATTTGAGTAATTATTACTAAAGTGACAATTTTCCAGGAGTGAGTGACGTGAGTTTTTGACATATATATCAAAGAACTAACTATTTGATGAGGTACTTATACATGTTATGAAGGGGTGCATAAAACGAGTCTTTTCCTTGTCCTCCTAAAATTTTTGTATACTAATAAGTATTTTGCCTGGTATATAGCATAGTAAATGCCTACTGGTAAGTTTCAATTTCACACACTAAAAAAGTGAAATGAAAATAAAGAACAAGGAAAATATTTACAAAACAACTAAAAAAAATATAAGGTAAATATTCAGAAGAGATTATTCTCTTACAATAACAAAACTGCATTTTACTGATAGTTTTCTTTGTGAAATAAACAACTCTGAAATCCATTTCTGGCATAAAACACTTAATGTAGACTTCCTTGCCCCCTCCTATCCCTAATAATTAGAAGGGGAAGCGTTGGAAATTGGGGTTTTGGGTGGGGGGGAAAGCAAAAATTAGCGATATGTAGCAGAAATGAAGCACAAAAACCTTTATTCCACAGAGAAAAGTTTCAAAAAGACACATTTTTCGTGGGTCCTAACCTAACTAATCCTGGTGGAATGCGTCTGGCCTAATTGGGGGCTTTGCCCCCAGACCCCCTTAGGATTATTTTTCCCAATTCTGGGGGAATGCGTCTGACCTAATTGGAGGCTTCGCTCCCAGACCCACTTAAGATTATTTTTTCCCTAAGCGGGGGGCTAGGCCCCCCAGACTCCACTTAAGGGGGGTTTACACGGTCAAACGGTTCGTCAAACCCAGTTGTCGAACCTGCTTGTGAAACGGTTCGAAGAGGTGTCAGACAGTCAAACCAATTGTACATCAAACCTCAGTGTGACTCGCGTTGGAGCAAAGTGACCACCGCCTCCCTTATGCCTCTCGACCAGGACGATTTGATTGCCATTGGCTTAGCAGTGGCACTAAGAAGGAAAAAGAAATCAAATTGGACGAAGGACTGGTTGCTAAAAAGAGATCAACTTTCACACACCAACTTGCTTGTTGATTTGAAATTTGAGCCAGATGACTGACGTAATTATTTGCAGATGGATGAAGAAACATATACTGATCTACTGAGGTGTGTCACCCCTTTCATTACGTATGAAGATACATCTATGAGAAAGGCCATAACTCCACATGAAAGACTGAGTGTCACTTTACGTTATTTAGCAACAGGCAGGTCACTTAATGATCAGAAATTTTCAGCAGTCATTTCCACCAGCTCTTTATCATTAATCATACCAGAAACGTGTGATGCTCTCTACAAGGTTCTTCAAATGGACTATCTAAAGGTAAGAAATACTTATTAACAATTGTTTATTTCTAAGTGTTTACTGAAAACATATTATGACAGAGCTGAAATGTAGTAAAACCCATATATATTAAGGTTGGTAAAAAAAAATAAAAAAAGTACAGTTGGGGGCATGTGCTATGCGCTATTAAGGTTGAAAATGTGCAAAATAATGCGACATCTCAGAGTCATTGGTGTTGCTACTACAACTATAAACAGAGGTATTCGAAGGGATTGGTAGTGGTACTGTCTCTTGGGATGTTGAAATAACTCTAGATGAAGAATTCAAGTTTCCCATCTCTGCCTCAAACAATACATAGTTAATTAGCTTTCGAGTTATTATTGCCGTACGTTGATCCATTGAATGTATTCTACGTGCAACGTAGCTCCCGAAGAGATCAATACTAGAATCATCTTTATGTACAGATTTGTCTAATTTTCTTTTCATGGTATCCAATATATGATCAGATTTAGATAAAGTTTTGCATTGAAATTTAACCTGCTGGTTTGTGCAAGGTGTAGCATCTTCCGTTTCATCAGCTTCTGCAATCTGAAAGTAAAGATGCCTAAAATTAAACTAATAGTATATATATATATATATATATATATATATATATATATATATATATATATATATATATATATATATATATATATATATATATATATATATATATATATATATATAGGTAGATATGTGTGTGATTACCTAATTGTGATTCTTTAATTGTGCTTACGGGAAAGAGCCCAGAGCTCGTATCTTCCCGTCTCCTAATCGGTTCCATTTGTACTTAGTGATACTTATCATACCTGTCATTACAACTATGGATTGAGTTAGTGTTAACTACCTCCTCGCTTAGCGAATTCCGATTTTCAACTACTCTTACACTAAAAAAGTACTGTGTGATTACCTAATTGTGATTACCTAATTGTGTTTACGGGAAAGAGCCCAAAGCTCGTATCTTCACGTCTCCTCATCGGTTCCATTTTATACTTAGTGATACTTATCATACCTGCCCTTAAAACTATGGATTGAGATAGCATTAACTACCTCCTCGCTTAGCGAAGTCCAATTATCAACTACTCTTACACTGAAAAAGTATTTCCTTACATCCTGCAAACAAGTTTTCTTACCAAGCTTCAAACTATCACCTCTAGTTCTAGAGCCAGCCATATCAAAATATCCATCCCTATCCACTCTATCATAACCATGAAGGAATTTAAAGACTGTCACCATATCCCCCCTCACTCTTCTAGCTTCCAGTGATGGTAAGTCTAATTTCCTCAGCCTCTCATCATAACTGAGATTGCGTATTTCTGGCACCAGTTTCGTGGCATGTCTTTGAACTTTTTCAAGCTTAGCTATGTGCTTTTTCAAGTGCGGATTCCAAAAGGGGGCTGCATATTCGAGTTTTGGCCTCACATAGGTTACATAAATATTTCTGAACATTTCCTTGTCCATGTGCCTGAAGGCTACCCTTACATTTGATAAGAATGCATATGCTGCCCTTACTATGCTATTTATATATATTTCTGGAGACAAATCTGCCAGTATGTTTACTCCTAGATCTCTCTCATTTTCTGTCTCTTGAAGTTGTACTCCAGCCACCGAGTAGTCAAGCTTGGGCCTTCTTGCACTTGTACCCATTCTCATTACCTTACATTTTGAAGTATTGAATTTCATTAGCCACTTTTCTGACCACTCATGCAGATTATTTAGATCCTCCTGAAGTTCTCTACCATTGTTCTCGTTTTTTACTTTCTTCACAATCTTTGCATCATCTGCAAACATATTCATGAATGAATTTACAGACTCTGGTAGGTCATTTACATATACAAGGAACAAAAGTGGCCCTAAAATTGAACCCTGTGGAACTCCACTACTAACTCTTCTCCATTCAGACACTGAGTGTCTTACTCTAACCCTCTGTTCCCTTCCTTCTAAGTAAGTTTTTATCCATTCCAAAACATTTCCACCTATTCTAGCCATTGATTGCAGCTTCCTAATAAGTCTCCCATGTGGAACAGTGTCAAACGCTTTCTGGAAGTCTAGGAATATGCAATCTGCCCAGCCCTCTCTTTCCTGTAAGATTTGGCTTACCTCATCATAAAATTCTAATAAGTTTGTTACTGTTGATCTACCTTCTCTGAAGCCATGTTGCCTCACTGACAAAAAGTTGAAGGATTCCAAGTGAAGAGAGATATGTTTCCTTAGTAGTTTCTCCATAACTTTGCAAACTATGCTGGTCAAGGAAACTGGTCTATAGTTCAGAGCCGTATCCCTCCTTCCCTTTTTGAAGATAGGTATCACATTTGCTTGTTTCCAGCATCTTGGAATCTCCCCCAACTCCAGTGACTCCTTAAATATGATATTTAGTGCCACTGATATTGTGTTTGCGCATTTTTTAAGCACATGAGGGGATATGTCATCAGGACCTGTAGCTTTATGAACATCTAAATCCATCAGCGCTTTGCATACCTCTGTGGCTGTAAGGTTGATGTTCTCTAATACCGGCCCTTGAGCTTCTATCACTGCAATCTGAGGGGGTGGGGTATTTTCTACTGTAAATACTGACTGAAACTCCTTGTTCAATTCTTTGCACATCTCTTCATCCGTCTCAGTGATGCTTCCATCTGCTCTCTTTAGCCTTAAAACCTGTTCTTTTACCTTCAGTTTTCCTCTGATAAAGCTGTGGAAAAGCATGGGATTTTCTTTAGCCTTCCTGGTGATGTCCCTCTCATAGTCTCTCTCTGCCTCTCTCCTTTTACTTAGGTAGTTATTTCTTGCTCTTTTGTAGGTTTGCCAGGCATTTATGTTTTTTCTCCTCCTATACCTTTTCCAGCATTTGTCTCTCTACTCCTTAGCTCTTTTACACCCATTATCGAACCATTTCTCTCTGGCATGAATTACACCTACTTTGGTGACAGGTATGCAGCAATCTACTATCTTCCCATATTTCTCACAAAAGATGTCATACATTTCTTGTACAGATTTGTTGTAAAATAAGGTTCTCCCTGCAAAAAGCTCATTCATTTTGATGTAATCTCCTTTCGGATAGTTCCTCCTCATGTCCTCAGTGCCTCTACTCTCAGGAAGAACATCTTCAATGATATACTCCATCAACAACACACAGTGGTCACTCTTTCCAATTGGAGGTTCATACTCAATTTTTTCAATATCCAACACATTATCTGTGAACACTAGATCAAGTAGTGATGGCTCATCCCCACCCCTGGCCCTTGTTGGTTCCATTACATGTTGGTGTAGGAAATTCCCTTGTACGCAATCTAGGAATCTTGCCCCGAATGAGTCCTCACCACTGTGTGGGTCAGGATTTATCCAATCAATCTCTTTATGATTAAAGTCTCCCATAATCAAAATCCTACATTTTTTTTCCCGTGCCATGTTAACAACTGAGTTTATGACTTCAATAGTACCTATATGACTTTCCTCATAAACTTCAAGCCTATTTTGGTTCCTTGGTGGGTTGTATACAACAGTTATTATAATGCTCTCTGACCCAGTATTTATGCGAGCAACAAGAAATTCCTTGAACTCACTTTCTATAGCAAAGTTTATTTCTTCGACTTGAATCCTTTCACTTATGAGCAGTGCTATCCCTCCACCAGTCCTCTCAGATCTTTCAACCCTTAGTATTCTGAAGCCCTTAGGAAAAACTGTGACACTGTTTATGTCCTCACTCAACTTAGTCTCTGTAATTGCTACTATATCTGCCTTACTGTTGTGAATCCTATCTTTTAATTCTACTGCCTTACCAGCTAATCCATCAGCATTTGTGTATAACAATCTTAATGAGGCCCCATCCCCTGATCTTCTGTCATTATCTTCTTTATCTCCCCTTTGTCTGGAAGAACTCTGTAATGAAAATTTTTCTTCTCTTCTTCATTTCTTTCATCATTTAATCTTCTTGCCTCTTGCAACAAGTTTTTGATCTTTCCCGTCTCTTCCTGTGTTCTGTATCGTCTAATGAACACTTCTTCGAATTCTTGAAGGTCTTTTAGACTCTTTTATCTCAACAATATTTCCCTACATGTTTCCCCTCTCTCAAAGGTTACTTTTGTTGGTCTCGGCTTTCCTTCCCTCGAATATTTACCTAGTTGGTGTATGTTTACAATATCCTCAGGACCACATACTACTCCAAGCTTTCTTATCAGGTCTACAACCCTAGCTTTATTTTCTTCAAGTCTCCCCTGCCATGTTGGCTCCTGGGATTCGCTTATACCTGAGATTACCACTGTCTTCTCCTTATCAAGTGCCTGTCTGATGAGTGGGTTTGCCCTTTCCATCACAACGTCTTTCATTTTTTCGATTACTGTCTCTTTATAGTCAACTGTTTGTATGTTTTCCAGTGCCACCACCTTTACAGCCTCTTTTACTGCCACATTCCCCTTTAGTGCATCAGCAAAGGAAGTTTTCATGGCATCATTTTCCATATTCAGCTCCTGGAACTCTTTTCTGAACTGTTCAATGTTTTTCTTAATCTGGACATTCCAAGCAGCAATCTCGTCTCTCTCAGAAGAGAGCAGTGAACTAACATCTAATTCCTTTAGGTTGTCATTCAGCTGTTTGTTTTTATCTTCTTGTTTAGAAATTCTAGATTCTAGTTGACTCTTCTCCCCTTCCAGCTTCTTTATTCTTTTTTCTAGTTCCTTTCTCTCCTGCCCTTGTGCTTTATTTGCTTCCTCCAAAGATCTTATTTGCTCTCTGAGTGTTTCATTCTCTTTCATTTCTCCATCCATATTCCGAATTTTATCATCAAGGCTTATAACCATTGCCTCTAAATTCTTGATTTTCTGTTTAAGTCTCCTAATGGCTACCCCTCCTACCGACCCATGGATGGGAGAGGTTTGAGACAGAGATGGCGTCATTTTTATGTTCTCCCTCTCACAGAATATAGAAAGAAGACGAGAAAGAGGAAAAAAAAAAAAGAGAAAAACTTTTAATTAAGCTTCACACAGAATTTTTATATCTCCATATAAGTGCTATTTAGTGACTCAGTTTATCTCTTTTCTGGTAACACACATCTTAACTTAAAAACTTGACCATGGTAATTTAAGGATAAAAAAAAAAGAAAAAAAAATGCAACAAAACAAAAGTCAAACCTGAAGGAAAAATTCGAATTTGTGTCTGAGGTGGCACCCACCTGTTTCTGCTATATATTCTTCCTAACTGATAAACTCACTTGCTAACCAAGATATGTTATCACAGGATTAGACTTTACATTTAACTCAATATATATACAAAATTAAAAAAAAAAAAATAGTAAAAGAGAAAGCTAAAAGAAAAGCAAAAAAAAAAATGAAGAAAATAAGACAGCTGTACTACTTGGCAACTTAACTCAGTACTGTTGACAGGTGGATATTTTTTTTTTTTTTAATTATTCAATTATTTCGTGTATCAAACTAACTAACAAGTTAATATAAATGGGAAGGATACTGATTTTAACAATATATGGAACCACAGGATCAGGTAAACGGCTTAAGAGCCGTGTGTGTCTGTGATTACCTAATTGTGTTTACGGGAAAGAGCCCAAAGCTCGTATCTTCCCGTCTCCTCATCGGTTCCATTTTAGACTTAGTGATACTTATCATACCTGTCCTTAAAACTATGGATTTAGATAGCATTAACTACCTCCTCGCTTAGCGAATTCCAATTATCAACTACTCTTACACTGAAAAAGTATTTCCTTACATCCTGCAAAGAAGTTTTCTTACCAAGCTTCAAACTATCACCTCTAGTTCTAGAGCCAGCCATATCAAAATATCGATCCCTGAACAATTTAGCACAATAATGAACTACCACCTTCCACACAATTATGCATTTTTTCTTTCTTTTTTTTCACTTTCCTACCTCAGTGGGTGAGTGGCAAATTATTGGACGAGAGTTTGAGTCAAGATGGAACTTCCCGAACTGTCTCCAGGCGGTTGATGGCAAACATGTACGGATCACGCCACCACCAGATTGCGAATCATATTTTTGGAACTACAAAGGGTACAACAGCCTTGTTTTATTGGCAGCGGTTAATGCAAACTATGAATTCACCATGGCTGACATAGGGACGAACGGCCGTGTATCAGATGGAGGAGTTATTGAAAACACAGAATTTGGAAAACGGCTTTCAAATTCTGGTTGTAATTTGCCTTATGTTTTTGTAGGAGATGAAGCATTTGCACTGAGACCTAATTTTATGAAACCATGTCCTCAAAAGGATTTGAATGCAGAGAACAGGATTTTTAACTATAGACTGTCTAGAGCACGGAGAGTGGTTGAAAATGTTTTTGGAATAATGGGTTCTAGATTTAGAATTTTCTATACACCAATAAATCTGAAATTATCAAGTATTGAAAAGGTTGTTATGGCGTGTGTTGTCCTTCACAATTATTTAAGAAAGACTTGCCCTTCAAAATATTCTCCTGAAGAATGCTTCCATAGGGACGATATTTCAAACAGAATAATTGTACCAGGGTTATCACTTGATCCGAATTCTGTTGCAGGCTTAGAAAATGGTCAAGGAACACATAACTATTCCCAAATTGCTAAAGAAGTAAGGGTAAAATTTAAAGAATATTTTGCTAATGAGGGTGCAGTACCATGGCAAAAAGACTTCGTGTAAATAAAATAATAAAGTGTACTGTTTTGTGTAAATAAATTCTACAACTGTGAAAATAAAGATTTTGTACTACTTTGTCAAGATAAAGTAATTGTAAAAGAATTACACTGAACTACTTTCTGTTAATAAAGTAATATAAAATATATGAGCTCGTTATCACTTACCTCAGCATCCAATTTATTTATATCGTCCAGATTAGAGCAGCTCTCTCATGGCACGCTTGATCTAAAACAAACATCATCTCCTCAAAATACCAAAGAGTAGATGTATATACATCATCCGGTGAGGTCCCAGACTTCTTCGAATTTTCAATTTTCCTGTACTCTCTCCTGAAAGAGCCCCGTAGGCAGTTGATTTTCTTGATCACGGCGTTCCTCGTGCAGTCTGGCTCAAGTTCTTTCAATATGTCCTGAAGAGCTGATATCCCCTTGCTTATGGCTATTTTATTAGAATATTCCTTTGATTTCACCTTCCATAAGGCTGGATGATCTCTGTAGGTTTGTATGAATTGCAGTAAGACCTTCCTCTCGTTCCTTTTTCCATTGATGTCCTCCATATTTCAGTCCTAGGTTGATGCGTTCACTCCTTGGTTTGAAGCACAACTGAGGTTTGACGTTCGACTCGCGTTCACACATTCAAACGGTTTGTGGACAATGAAGCCCCGCCCACAAAAGTCAGGCTTGAACAGACTTTCTTCGAACCGTTCGACAACCAAATACCCCGTTCACACGTTCAAACATCACTTCAAACACTTGTCTGTCGAACCACATTCGACGAACCGTTTGACCGTGTAAACCCCCCTTTACGGGTACATATCATTATAAGGTTAAAATGTACTCACACCTTAATCCCAAACTTTATGTAACCAGTGAATGACAAAAAGAAGTTTCCAAGGTTGTAAATGAGAATGGTCCAAGAAACTGCCCTTATAATCACTAACTATATAACCACCCCTCACGTTTTTTCTGCCTTGGAACCGGCAGAGAATTAGGGCAATACCACAAATGATTTTCCTTAGTGAATAATAATTTAGAATTACACTGCAGGCAGTTCAAAGATATTGGTAGAGGGCCGTGCTCACGAAAAAATGTTATTGCTTGCCCATCTATACCGTAATATTCACCATGGAATTTAGCAATTATGGAAAAATAATCGTAACTACTGCCAGTACAAAAACGAATCGGGAACACCTACAGTTTTGCGGGCCCTACCAATGTTCAAAAGCTACCGATAGATGGCGATAGGCTTTAACTAGAGAACTGGCGGATGAATACACAACAAAAATGGCGACAATTGGCATACGAAACAAATTTTTACTATCCTAACTAAAAATACTTACCTAACCTCTTAGCCAGGGGGGCTTTGCCCCCCTGGAAACCCCCATCATACTATCCTAACTAAAAACACCTACCTAACCTCTTACCTTATTTGAAATCAGATTCGTCAGACTAATCTGGCAAGTCGATCCTTATTCTTTTGCTTGGGATAGCGGGAACGGGATATTCCATTTGAACAGCGACGTCACGTTTTGTTTGGTTTTGTTTCAACTGAATCTCTTTTTCTGGGAGTTGAATCGACTTTATCTAAAGGATATGTCAGTTTTATGAGTTCGAGAAACACTTTAAACGGACATTCATCATCAATTAGATTTTTATTTTATGCTATACATCGAGAAATAAGTGTTATACAGGGTTTTAACAGTAACGCTTCTAGGTAGAACGTTTCTATTCAAAACACGCCAAGTAGATTCGATAGTATTTGTGTGATGTTTTTGTCGTTAGGATCTACGAAATGAAGTGAATGATTTATATTAAGATAGTCTTTAAAATGTTGGTTCAATGTATGATATGCTTTTCAACAATCTGAAATTACTATGGAAACTGGATGGATATTTTCGATTAAAATTGGAATCAGAATTTCAGTTGATCTGTCGGGAACCACTTGATTTTTCCCTTATTATATTTCCTTTTACCGAATTTGGTCTCGTCAATTTCAACAACGTGGCCTGGTCCTCCGATTTTGCGATTGTCTTTCACCAAAATGTCAAGACAAAGTTCCCGGCAAAAATTGTACCAATCGACGATTGTATTAGGAGAACTGATTTTCAAAGTCATTAGTATATATTTCTGAGGAAGCTCGTGAATCCATCCACGGATAAGAAATAAAATTGTGCTAAAGTCTTTTCATGAGATAGAGATGGAATTCAAATTCATCATCACATAATTTAACCAAATCGATAATAATTACGGGATTTGCAGCGGCAAATTGATCATGAGAAGTTTGGGAGCACGCCATGTTGACTAATTGAAGTCTGAACTAGGATGACTGTGGGTGGCGGGTCGAGGTCAGGTTATAATAATAATAATAATAATAATAATAAGACTTTATTTCCAACGTACATTGGGTATTCAAATATGGGTGTACTATTAAAATTTACAAGTAAAATCTTCCTTTAAGAGTAACTTCTTAAGATTATATTTAAAAGTATACACTGAACCAGCATTTTTTAGTTCTCTGGGAAGCTGATTATATAAATGAGGTCCACGAATGTTTATATCTCTTGAGCCAATATCAGTTTTAGACCTTCGTACTAATAAATCTTCCCCTTGACGGGTAGTTAACCCGGTAACTGAGCTTACTGTAGAAAAATTATACAAGCAATCAGGAAGATTGTTTCTTAGTATATTAAAAACAAAGGTACATATATCAAAAACATATTTATCTCTAATCTTTATCCATTCTAGATCTTTTAAAACAGGAGAGATGTGCTCGTATTTCCTTACATTGCCAACAGCCACTCGTGCTGCAAAGTTTTGTAACTTTTGTATTCTTTGTAATTGAGTCTTATTTGTACATCCCCAAACTTTGAGACAGTAATTAATTAAACTCATAGCTAAGGACTGGACAATTATTATACGAGTTGATGTTTCAAATGAGTCTTTTACCCTATTTAGATATATTAGAGTACCCATTACTTTTTTATAAATTTCATCTATATGCATTTCAAAATTCATGTAACGGTCAAAATAGACACCTAGGTTCTTTACCGAGTTCATTGGCTTAATGATATTACCGTTAAAATTTATATGAAGATTGTCATCAACTTCTGATAATAATTGTCTGGATCCGATAAGAATAGATTGGGTTTTAGTTTCATTAAGTAACAGACCATTTTTTAGAAAGTAACGTTTAGCCATATACAAAATTTCTTCTGCTCTACGAATAATATTTTCTAAATCATTAATTTCTCCTTCAATTAAGATTTGAGTATCGTCAGCATATTGAATGACATAACAGTTAGGTAAATATTTTACTAGATCGTTTACATATATTAGAAAAAGTATAGGTCCTAGGATCGATCCCTGAGGGACCCCAAACAATACCTTCTTGCGACTTGAAACTACATCTTTTATTCTGACTGACTGGTAGCGGTTTTTTAAATAGTTCTCGAACCAGCTTGGGTTAATGTTCATTTTTTTGCATTTTTCTAATAAGATGGTATGGTGTACACTATCAAAAGCTTTAGAAAGATCGAGTAGTAGTAGCAATGATATTTTCTTATTATCTATATTTTTGTATATTTCATCTGATATTTTCAATAAGGCAGTTTCAGTTGATAATTTTGGCCTGAAACCGTGTTGACTTTTTGCAATAAGTTTATTTTTTTCAAGAAACTCACTTAACTGATTTGCAACAATCTTTTCAAGTATCTTTGATAAAATTGGTAGTAAAGAGATTGGTCTATAGTTAGAGACGTCGTCAGGATTTCCATTTTTAAAACCAGGAATTACATGGGGATTTTTCCATAAATCTGGGTAAATATTGGTAACTATGGAAGTATTGATTATTACCGTCAGATAATATGCTATTACAAATAATGAATCTCTAATAAAACGAAAACAAATTCCATCTGATCCATATGCATTAGAGTCTTTCAGATTTTTTATTACTAAGATTACTGTATTACAATCTACTGTAGTAGGGTTAAAGACATCATTACTTCTATTGAATGCACTATGTTCTTGAAGATTAACATTATTATTATTATTACTACCATCATCACTATTATCATTACCATTACTACCACCATCATTATTATTTACACCATTATCAACATTTCTATTATTATTACTACTACCATCATCATTATTATTACCACCATTACTATTATTGATTTCATTTATTATTTCTTTTTTTGTTTTTTCAAAGGTTTTTTTCCCCACTTCAGCAAAAAAATGATCGAACTCTTCTGCTTTAGCACTTACATCTACCTCATCAGGTATAATTGATATGTTACTTACTTGAGCGGAGGGGTGAGGTCATTAAGCGGCATGGCCCGCAAAACTGTAAACTACCCACTCGGATCGGCCATGATACAAAATTTAGTAAAAAAAATTTAAAGAAAGAACTTCCGTGATTAGCTGAAAAGGACCAATGAACATAAAGACTATATATATATATATATATATATATATATATATATATATATATATATATATATATATATATATATATATATATATATATATATAGTCTCTAGTCAGCCCATAATGTATCAAAAAAAATAAATAAATAAATAAAGAAACTCATCAAAAGTCAACTAATCGTATCAGGAGCTAATATGTATGAGTGTTAACGATACGGACTATGTAACAAACCAAAAATGGCTTATTTTCTTCAAAATTCGTCCCTTCATTATTGAGAGGCGGCACCGGGTAAATAAGGGGTTTATTATTATTATTTTGGTGAAACCTATAATTCTATTTATATAATAAAGCCATATTACATTAACCCCCTCTTCTACAATAATACCAAATATATTATAAAGGTAAAATTGCATATGCAATAATACCTATTATAAATAACTCAGTTATTAATTGATATAAATTACCTTACCAAACTTAATCATTCCATATGCAATTTTTTATAGTGTTACTTCTACCATGATAATATATAATAAATTTACTCACCAGTAGTCGATCCAACTAAAACCATACTGGAGATATTCTCCAGGGGATACGTCTTTCCAATTTCACTTACACAACAGATATCGCACACTAGTCCCGAAGACACACATTGTTCCGATAAATCTTCAGCAATAGCCTTCGCATTTCCAGTTTGAGAGGCATAAAATAATACAAATTTGGAATAACTCGCAACACGAGTTGTACTTCCCATCGTCAGCAGCTGATGAATGAAGGAAATTTTACACATGCTGTGTGTATTTATTCACATATGTCAGATTGAGTTGCCAGTTATTCATTTTTATAACAACAACATGAATGAGTTACCATTTAGTAATTTCTTGATCTACATTCTCTTTGAGTTGCCACTTATTTTTTTGTATATCCAGTACAAATTTCGGAAAATATCGCATGATTCATCTTCCCCGTATATAGCACATATCATAACTAAACTAAGTACATTCATCTTTCAGTGACTGCCGATTTTGTAAATTCTGATTATTTAGCCTTGAATATATACGTGTTAAATAGATTTTTAAAACCTTTATCAATAACTCATTTGGTGGCGTTCACTTTTTGTCGTTGCTACCTAAAACTTCAAATATCAACTTTGGAAGCTAATAAAAGTTTCAAATTGAGAAAAAAAAAAAGTAAATGTATTCAAATAATTATGTGCATATTTCGAGAATATCCAACCATCATATACCAGGGTGTCTTAATAATGTACTCATATGTGAATATATTTAAAAAAAAAATTCACTCTTTAAAGGTTAATAAAGGCATTGTTAATTTTATTGGGAGTCAAAATGTATTCGCACTTTCACTCCCCATGTCATAAACAATGCATTTATTGCCCTTTAAAGATTGAGTCCATTTTTGGAACATCCTCATTTAAAGTCTTCTCTTGAGAACTTTTCATATATATATATATATATATATATATATATATATATATATATATATATATATATATATATATATATATATATATATATATATATATATATATATATATATATATATATATGGATACTGCTACCCAAGGAAATTGAAAGAAATTTTTGAGATCCTTAGTACTTAGTACTTTCAAGTGTATTACTTACCTTCAGATAAGTAATACACTTAAAAATACTAAGTGCTAAGGATCTCAGAATTTTTTTTTTTTCAATTTCCTTACGTTATTTTTTATATGTGTTGTTTCACTTAAGGGCTTCCTTACCATGTAGTGCTGCCCGCTAACAGTTTGTGCTTACTCATATATATATATATATATATATATATATATATATATATATATATATATATATATATATATATATATATATATATATATATATATATATATATATATATATATATATATATATATATATATATATATATATATATATATATATATATATATATATATATATATATATATATATATTTTATATATATATATATATATATATATATATATATATATATATATATATATTTATATATATATATATATATATATATATATATATATATATATATATATATATATATATATATATATGGACATCTAACTCCATCAGTGCTTTGCATACCTCTGTGGCTGAAAGGATGATGTTCTCTAATACTGGCCCTTGAGCTCCTATCTCTGCAATCTGAGTGGGTGGGGTATTTTCTACTGTAAATACTGACTGAAACTCCTTGTTCAATTCTTTGCAGATCTCTTCATCCATCTCAGTGATGCTTCCACCCGCTCTTAAGCCTTAAAACCTATTCTTTTAACTTCAGTTTTCCTTTGATAAAGCTGTGGAAAAGCTTGGGACTTTTTTTAGCCTTCCTGGTGATATCCCTTTCATAGTCTCTCTCTGCCTCTCTTCTTTTACTTAGGTAATTATTTCTTGCTCTTTAATGGGTCTGCCAGGCATTCATGTTTTTTTTCTCCTTCTATACCTTTTTCAGCATTTGTCTCTCCACTCCTTAGCTCTTTTACACTCATTATCAAACCATTTCTCTCTGGCATGAATTACACCTACTTTGGTGACAGGTATGCAGCAATCTACTATCTTCCCATATTTCTCACAAAAGATGTCTTACACTTCTTGTACAGAGTTGTTGTTAAATAAGGTCCTCCAGTCAATAACTGCAAAAGATAATTCATTTTGATGTAATCTCCTTTCGGATAGTTCCTCCTCATGTCCTCAATGCCTCTACTCTCAGGCAAAACATCTTCAATGATATACTCCATCAATAACACACGGTGGTCACTCTTTCCAATTGGTGGTTCATACTTAATTTTTTCAATATCCAACACGTTATCTGTGAATACTAGATCAAGTAGCGGTGGCTCATCCTCATCCCTCCTTGGTTCCAGTATATGTTGGTGTAGGATATTCCCTTGTACGCAATTTAGGAATCTTGCCCTGAATGAGTCCTCACCACTGTGTGGGTCAATATTTATCCTATCTATCTCTTTATGATTAATATCTCCCATAATCAAAATCCTACATTTTCTCTCCCAAGACATGTTAACAACTGAGTTTATGACTTCAATAGTACCTATATGACCTTCCTCATAAACTTTTAGCCTATGTTGGTTCCTCGGTGGGTTACATACGACAGTTATTATAATGCTCTCTGACCCAGTATTTATGCGGGCAACAAGGAATTCCTTGAACTCATTTTCTATAGCCTAGTTTATTTCTTCAACCTGAATCCTCTCAGTTAAGAACACTGCTATCCCTCCACCAATCATTTCAGATCTTTCAACCCTTAATATTCTGAAGCCCATAGGAAATAGTGTAACACTGTTTATGTCCTTTCTCAACTTTGTATCTGTAACTGCTACTACATCTGCTTTACTGTTGGGATTCCTATCTTTTATTTCTACTGCCTTACCAGCTAATCCATGAGCATTTGTGTATAACAATCTTAGTGAGGCCCCATCCCCTGATCTTCTATCATTATCTAGTGTGTGTGTGATTACCTAACTGTGATTACTTAATTGTGTTTACGGGAAAGAGCCCAAAGCTCGTATCTTCCCGTCTCCTCATCGGTTCCATTTTATACTTAGTGATACTTATCATACCTGCCCTTAAAACTATGGATTGAGATAGCATTAACTACCTCCTCGCTTAGCCAATTCCAATTATCAACTACTCTTACACTGAAAAAGTATTTCCTTACATCCTGCAAAGAAGTTTTCTTACGAAGCTTCAAACTATGACCTCTAGTTCTACAGCCAGCCATATCAAAATATCGATCCCTATCCACTCTATCATAACCATGAAGGAATTTAAAGACTGTCACCATATCCCCCCTCACTCTTCTAGCTTCGAGTGATGGTAAGTCTAATTCCCTCAGCCTCTCATCATAACTGAGATTTCGTATTTCTGGCACCAGTTTCGTGGCATGTCTTTGAACTTTTTCAAGCTTAGCTATGTGCATTTTCAAGTGCGGATTCCAAAAGGGGGCTGCATATTCGAGTTTTGGCCTCACATAGGTTACATAAATATTTCTGAACATTTCCTTGTCCATGTGCCTGAAGGCTACCCTTACATTTGATAAGAATGCATATGCTGCCCTTACTATGCCATTTATATGTATTTCTGGAGACAAATCTGCCAGTATGTTTACTCCTAGATCTCTCTCATTTTCTGTCTCTTGAAGTTGTACTCCAGCCACCGAGTAGTCAAGCTTGGGCCTTCTTGCACTTGTACCCATTCTCATTACCTTACATTTTGAAGTATTGAATTTCATTAGCCACTTTTCTGACCACTCATGCAGATTATTTAGATCCTCCTGAAGTTCTCTACCATTGTTCTCGTTTTTTACTTTCTTCACAATCTTTGCATCATCTGCAAACATATTCATGAATGAATTTACAGACTCTGGTAGGTCATTTACATATACAAGGAACAAAAGTGGCCCTAAAACTGAACCCTGTGGAACTCCACTACTAACTCTTCTCCATTCAGACACTGAGTGTCTTACTCTAACCCTCTGTTCCCTTCCTTCTAAGTAAGTTTTTATCCATTCCAAAACATTTCCACCTATTCTAGCCATTGATTGCAGCTTCCTAAAAAGTCTCCCATGTGGAACAGTGTCAAACGCTTTCTGGAAGTCTAGGAATATGCAATCTGCCCAGCCCTCTCTTTCCTGTAAGATTTGGCTTACCTCATCATAAAATTCTAATAAGTTTGTTACTGTTGATCTACCTTCTCTGAAGCCATGTTGCCTCACTGACAAAAAGTTGAAGGATTCCAAGTGAAGAGAGATATGTTTCCTTAGTAGTTTCTCCATAACTTTGCAAACTATGCTGGTCAAGGAAACTGGTCTATTGTCCAGAGCCGTATCCCTCCTTCCCTTTTTGAAGATAGGTATCACATTTGCTTGTTTCCAGCATCTTGGAATCTCCCCCGACTCCAGTGACTCCTTAAATATGATACTTAGTGCCACTGATATTGTGTTTGCGCATTTTTTTTAGCACATGAGGGGATATGTCATCAGGACCTGTAGCTTTATGAACATCTAAATCCATCAGAGCTTTGCATACCTCTGTGGCTGTAAGGTTGATGTTCTCTAATACCGGCCCTTGAGCTTCTATCACTGCAATCTGAGGGGGTAGGGTATTTTCTACTGTAAATACTGACTGAAACTCCTTGTTCAATTCTTTGCAGATCTCTTCATCCGTCTCAGTGATGCTTCCATCCGCTCTCTTTAGCCTTAAAACCTGTTCTTTTACCTTCAGTTTTCCTCTGATAAAGCTGTGGAAAAGCTTGGGATTTTCTTTAGCCTTCCTGGTGATGTCCCTCTCATAGTCTCTCTCTGCCTCTCTCCTTTTACTTAGGTAGTCATTTCTTGCTCTTTTGTAGGTTTGCCAGGCATTTATGTTTTTTCTCCTCCTATACCTTTTCCAGCATTTGTCTCTCCACTCCTTAGCTCTTTTACACCCATTATCGAGCCATTTCTCTCTGGCATGAATTACACCTACTTTGGTGACAGATATGCAGCAATCTACTATCTTCCCATATTTCTCACAAAAGATGTCATACATTTCTTGTACAGATTTGTTGTAAAATAAGGTTCTCCAGTCAATAACTGCAAAAAGCTCATTCATTTTGATGTAATCTCCTTTCGGATAGTTCCTCCTCATGTCCTCAGTGCCTCTACTCTCAGGAAGAATATCTTCAATGATATACTCCATCAACAACACACAGTGGTCACTCTTTCCAATTGGTGGTTCATACTCAATTTTTTCAATATCCAACACATTATCTGTGAACACTAGATCAAGTAGTGATGGCTCATCCCCACCCCTGGCCCTTGTTGGTTCCATTACATGTTGGTGTAGGAAATTCCCTTGTACGCAATCTAGGAATCTTGCCTCGAATGAGTCCTCACCACTGTGTGACTTTAACGTACATTATCCTATTCCAGTTATCCCAATGGAATAAATTTATATAAAAAAAAAACTGATTGGAAAGTGCCCCTCTATCCTATCCCAATTATTAGTATCCGTTTCTTGACTTGGATGGGTTATGACATGTAGATACTAGTCTCTAGTAGTACCTCAGTCGGTGTACTGGCATGATTCTGTATTTTGCAATGAGAGGTCGAGTCCCCTAATAGTCTGGAATGTATTTCGTTGGTAATTATATTGTTGATATCACGGTTTCACTGTGATTGTATATAATTAAATTTCAAGCACAATTGCAATAGGTTGACATAGTAGACCAACAGGAAAGTGCATGTTTGATCTGGTTGGGTTATGATATGCAGATTTTTGTCCGTCGTTGTAGCTCAGTTAGTATGGTGACATGATTCAGTAGCTTGCAAAGTGAGTTCGAGTCCTCTGAGGTCTAAATTGCGTGTATTTGTAGTTTAAGTTTTTTTTAAGATGGCAACATCTCTCTCTCTCTCTCTCTCTCTCTCTCTCTCTCTCTCTCTCTCTCTCTCTCTCTCTCTCTCTCTCTCTCTCTCTCTATATATATATATATATATATATATATATATATATATATATATATATATATATATATATATATATATATATATATTTCTACCCCGACCGGGATTTGAACCTGGATTAGTAATTATAAGTCCCAGGTTCAAGTCCCAATCGGGGTAAAAATTATTCATATATATATATATATATATATATATATATATATATATATATATATATATATATATATATATATATATATATATATATATATATATATATATATATATATATATATATTGAAAAAACAATATTTTCCTTTCTAATAATATTGAAAGCAATTCTTTTATGCAAAATAATATATATATATATATATATATATATATATATATATATATATATATATATATATATATATATATATATATATATATATATATATATATATATATATATATATATATATATATATATATATATATATATATATATATATAAATATATGTTAGAAATAATGATGGAACTTTCAGTGACGTCATTAGTTATCTGACTTCTTCGAAAAGACCAAGTTTTCAAGTTTGGTGAAGTTAGCTGTCAGGATGGGACTATTAATTATCGTATAAATACATATATGAAATCAAGAGTCCTTTGGTTATGTTTTCATCTGTGCAAGCATTATTTTTGTATGATGTGAACTGCTTGAGTGATAAGTGCCGTAGTGAGAGCGAATTAGAACAAAATGTAGCTAAATTGAAACTCAGTTGCTTGAAGTTGTTGACAGAATTTGGCGCGCAAACTGAGAAGGGAATTGAAGTCGTCCGATGGCGCGATGAATATTATGATTCTTTGCTCTACAAACCCGATACCAATCGTAAGGGATTTGTGGATTTCAATAGGAATTCTTTCGAAGAATTTGGAAATCACATTACAGATGTATTCTGTAACGCCTTTGATAAGGCACCACACTCGAGTGATGATAGATCTGCTGGGGATGCTAAAGAGAAAAATACTCGTCATTCTCACGCTTTTATTCTTAAGAAAGCCTTACAAGAGATTTTGCTGGACTATAATTGGGATCGACCCGATATAAGCTCACCCGTAAAACCTGTGAGGAGGAGGAGTTGCCGAGGGAAAAACACGAAAATTTCCCAGGAAGATTCTTCAGTTTCTTATAACACTGTTGTTGTCTTAACAAATATCCCTCAGAATGCCGAAGAATTTAATGAATTCTGTGGCATTTCTAAACGTAAATCCTTCAGTGATGATTTTCTGGGAAATGTATTGGATCCTGCAATGCTGAAAGGATTCCAGGAAGAAAAGAAAATCCACTTGAATATAGTTGATCTAAATAATTTGGCTTTGTCAAGCGTCAAAGAATCGGCGGAAAACAAGATTTACAGCAGCATAAATGCGGGACTGGCAAAGCTCGGTGGTGGTTTACACTTTATTAACGCTCTTGTGGAGACCTCAGCTTCTCTGGAGGCCGACCGAAAGGCCATAATAAAAAATGAAGCTCAAACGACATTTCAAAATGTTTTCCCCAAGTCGGTTAATTTTGAGTCACTTCGAGTCAAGACGCCATGGTGGCGAAAAAAATCCAGAGGAACCCGACCTCGTCGTCCACAAAGAGGCCCTCTTCTTATTTGGGAAGATTTAGAGGGTATTTCACATATCCAAGTGGCATTGGAAGTACTGGCAGTCAATGGAAGGTTAGAGTACTTTTTCTTTTGTTAATGCCGTACAGTTACCACAGGATAAGCAACATTTTCATTATCTGAGATTGAATGGCATTTACTTCATACACTATGGTGTGGTTAAGTCTGCTTACTTAATAGTTACCACTTGAGATGCCAGTGCCTTTTCATTATCCATAATAGGTTGTAAGGAAGTTGTTGTTCCCTAAGCACTACTTTCCTATGGAAGTTATGCTTATCATTTTCTATCAAACTTTGGGAGTTACTCTCTAGACATCCGGAAAAACTGAGTGTAAGCCTCTTACTGGTAAGCTGAGCATTAAAGTGGATAGGTAAATGCATTTGAAGTACAAATTTTGCAAAAGAAACCCATTGAAAGCATGTAAAATAACTATTTAATCCATGTAATGATATACAGAAATGCGCAAAAATAATTTTCATTGAGATTTTAGGTTGCTTATATTGTACTCTTAAATTTATTCTGAAAATTACCAGTTTATAGTCTTAATCCCAAAGAATTTTCAAGATTAAGATTAGCAAAGCAGAACAGTGAAATTTATGCTTTTGCCATGTCAGATTTTATTTTAATTTATTGTTTTGTGCCCATTATAATTCAGTATGAGAGACTGTTAGAGAAATATAAAGAGGGGGATGACAAAGGGGGTGCCAAAGATATTCACATATCATTTTTCAGAAAATATAATTTTTCATCTTCTCTGTAGCTCAGTTGCCATATTCCTGTAAGTGATTTCCTGGAAATTTATGGCCAATGTAATATTTTATGATCAGTCATTCCATTTTTATATATCTGGAGACTATAAACTGTTATATCATATTTTAACTTTTCTAAATCTGTATTAAGATTTACTTACTGTGCCTTGTTTCTGAGTTTCTAAGCACTTTCATTTCCTTTCCTATCAGATCTTGTTATATAGTCTCTCAAAGAAATATTATTTTTAAAGCTCTGGATTTTGTCGCTTGTAATTCATTCTTTTGCCAAGTCCCCACCGCTTAGGGTATAAAGTTGTTAAGTCATACTATGAAGATATGGGAGAAGATCATGGAGAGGAGACTCAGAGAGGTAACGACAATTGGGGATGAACAGTTTGGCTTCATGCCTGGAAGAGGGACAGTGGATGCCATATTTGCCTTGAGACAAATGATGGAAGAGCATCGGGAGAAACAGAAAGGACTGCATATGGTCTTTATTGACCTGGAAAAGGCATATGATCGAGTACCACGTCAAGAGGTGTGGAGGTGTATTAGAGAAAAGGGAGTCCCCGAGAAATATGTAAGAATCATCCTAGATTTGTATGAGAGGGCAGAGGCAAATGTTAAGAGCAGTGTGGGCTTGACGAAAAGTCTCTCAGTGAATGTTGGTCTGCATCAAGGGTCTGCTTTGAGTCCATATCTATTTGATCTGGTCTTGGATGTAGTAACCCAGGGTATTAGAGATCAATCTCCGTGGTGTATGCTCTTTTCAGATGACATTGTACTGTGTAGCAACAGACGAGAGGTAGTGGAGGAGAAGCTTGAGGAGTGGAGAAGAGTGATGGAGGATAGCGGACTGAAAATCAGCAGGAAGAAGGCAGAGTACTTGAGGTTGAGAGATGATGAGGATGGGGAGGTCAATTTACAGGGGAAGGTGTTGAAAAGAGTTGAAAAGTTCAAGTATTTGGGATAAACAGTAGCAGAGGATGGTGACCTAGAGTCAGAAATAACCCACCGATTACAAGCGGGATGGAAGAACTGGAAGAAAGTGTCTGGGGTGCTGTGCGACAGGAGAATAGGGATTAAGTTGAGGGGTAAAGTGCATAAGACAGTTGTGAGACCTGCGAAGATCTATGGAGCAGAGACATGGGCAATAAAGAAGACACAAGAGAAAAAACTGGATGTGGCAGAGATGAGGATGTTGAGATGGATGTGTGGGGTGACAAGAAGAGATAAGATCAGAAACGAGGTAATTAGAGGTACCTCAAAAGTTAAGAGAAATATCAGATAAGATATAAGAAAGTAGACTAAGATGGTATGGTCGTGTCGTTAGGAGGGATGAACAGTATGTTGGGAGGAGGGTGATGGAAATGGATATACAGGGTAGGAGAAGGAGAGGGAGACCAAAGCGTAGGTGGATGGATTGCATCAATGATGACCTGAGGTCTAAAGGTTTGTTGGGTGATGAGGTATGGGACAGAAACAAATGGAGAAAACTGGCCAGAAACATCGACCCCACATGAAAGTGGGAAAAGATGTAGACGACGAAGAAGAATTGTCATGCATTCGAGCAGCATTGTATTTCATATTATGGACAGGGCTGTTATAATGCATTATTACTGACTTATTGAAAGGTATAGCGTGTAGATATTGCTATAATCTTATTGATTTCAGTTGGTCAGTGAACTTATTGAGGGATTTAGCAAGTAATTTCACTATAAACTTAATAATTTCAGTTGGTCAGTGGAGAAACTATGAATGGGAACAGAACAGTTAAATCTTTGGGCAAGCTTTCAACAATGCAGTCATGCTTATAGCTTGGTTACCTGTAATGCCAAACATTTGGACACGGTGTAATAATATTTGAGGAATTTATTTTTTCCCAGTAGATGTATTTTCCTTGATTCATAACATGATGTATATAATTCAATAGTGTCTGCATACTTTTTGCTTTACTGCCTTAATATTTTGGATATATATTTCTCCTTCAGAGTGTTCATCTACAGCTTGTAGATAAAGGTGATCAATACCATTTATGGACATCTCTTGCTGTATGTAGATTTCTTCAATATAAAGTATGCGTTTTAAAGCTTAATGTGGTTCACTCATCATCAGCTCTGTATGATCTTGTCATTGATTGTCATGTTTAATTAGAAAGCCTCTATAGATAGATATAACTTTGAATTAGATTGTTGTCTGTCTACATTACGCCAGGTTGGTTGACCATCTAACCTTTACTCACTTCCACCATGTTGATCTTTTTTAGGACTTTAGTGAATGTATCCTCGCCCATCTTGATATTCTGTGTCTATCAGAGATTTTAATCACCTGTAGAAAATCTGTTCTCTTTATTCTCATTACTTACTTTATATTTTTCTTATACTAGGCATGTTATCTCCTCCATTCAGTCTCTGTTCAGGTTTAGCAATACCTCAAAGTCCTTCCTCCACCTACAGATTGAATCAAAAGCAAATGGAGAAAAAGAACTGTATATTTTAATTTAATGGATTTGTCAAGAATTAGGTGCCCTCTTTTATTCTTTGAGCATATGCCCTGTGTTTCTTTCCTACTCACTGGTGCTCTATGAATTATGGATGGAATGAGATACTGTTAGTTCCTTTTTTACACTGTAAGAGAGTCCATTCCATTTTTGCATCCTATTATGTTAGAAAATTAGATTACGTTACCATTTGCATCATATTTATGCTTTCATTACAAGTCGGCTCCATAGGGAAGATATTTATTAAGGTATCATATATCTACTTTCCTAATTTTATGTGATATTATGTTTTAGTGGGTATATTAGAGGAACATTAGAAATTAATTTTGATAAATTGTACATCTTGTGTAGTTTTTCAGTAAAGAAAATTTATACAGTACTTGAGTTCATGTTTCTTAATTGTTCATGTCTCACAGTGAAGTGTGAAACAATAGATGCCTTATAATACCGTGTCACCATTTTTTTTTACCATCCCATATGTTACCTTTAGGATACCAAAATCTTTTTATTGTATCAATTTGTACTATTATTGTTGCAGCTCCTCCAGAAATTGGGGTAATGCTTTTGTAGTTACTGTGATGCAGAACAACTCTATGAGTCTACTTGCTCTAGCGGGAGGGACAGGCCAGCTTTACGTTTGCCATGCACCTAACACGATCTTCACCTTCATTATTGAATTGTTGAAGAAACAGCAACTTGCTATGGTAAGAATATTGAATATTTGTATTATCCATTTTAAAATTTTGTGTACTAATTAATTCTTGTATTCATTTATTTTAAGTATGACATAACGTAGAGGTGACTTTGAATTAGATTGTTGTCGTGTCTTTCTACATTATGCCAGGTTGGTTAACCATCACTCACTACCGCCATTTTGCTCTTTATCAGGACTTTGCACAGTGCATCCTCACCAGTCTCGTTATTAAATATTAGATATATGAAGGAAATTTAAGAATTTCAATCAAGCAACAAATGATTTTACTATCTAGATTTGAAATACATCTGTATAAAACGTGTATGAATTGGTTATGTAGTAGTCTGCTGAAATTGTAATTGCTTCCATTCCATGATTATTAGTTGGTCCTATTTATGTAGAGTGAAGTCATCTTTTTCACTTATATATCTACATATTTTTTCCCAAATATATATATATATATATATATATATATATATATATATATATATATATATATATATATATATATATATATATATATATATATATATATATAGCAATTTTTTTGGCAATTTTTATTTTTTGGTACAGTGTTCACCCAGTTATTCGCGTTTCTTGGTTCGTGTTCTCACTCTATCGCTTTTTTTTGGGGGGGGGGGATAAATTATTATTTTATTTTATGGGTATACGCAAAAATATTAAAATATTGACAAAAAAATTTCAGTATTTTAATTTTTATATTGAAAAAAAAATTTCATTATTTAATTGATAAAAAAAATTTATTTCCCAGCCTGCAAATAATAAAACAGTAAAAAATAGTAAAAAACATAAATTTAGATATACGTACGTACAGTATAACTCACAGTATTGCATCATGTGAAATAGTGTCCGATAGCATACAATGTATTGGGGTCACAGCTACTTGAGCTAGCATATATATTTATATTTCCAGTAGTTTCATGATTTTATTGATAAAAAAACGTATTTCTTTGCCTAAGAATAATAAAACAGTAAAAAATAGTAAAAGTATTTGCACCACGTAAAATACGATACCGGTACCAGTGTTTCGGAAAACGCAAAGGCTCTCACCTACGTGACCTAGTGAATATTAAAATTTTCATTATTTTATTGATAAAACAAGTATTTCCTAGCCTAAGAATAATAAAACAGTAAAAAATAGTAAAAAACATAAATACAGCACTAACAGTATTGCACCATGAAAAATACGATATCGGTATCACGTTTCGGAACACGCAAAGGCTCTCACCTATGTGACCTAGTGAATATTAAAATTTTTATTATTTTATTGATAAAACAAGTATTTCCTAGCCTAAGAATAATAAAACAGGAAAAAAATAGTAAAAAACATAAATTTAGATATACGTACGTACAGCTATAACTCACAGTATTGCATCATGCGAAATAGTGTCCGGTAGCTACGTGAGCTAGCATATGCATAAATTTAGATATACGTACGTACAGTATAACTCACAGTATTGCATCATGCGAAATAGTGTCCGATAGCTACATGAGCTAGCATATATATTTATATTTCCAGTAGTTTCATAATTTTATTGATAAAAAAGCGAGCGTATTTCTTAGCCTAAGAATAACAAAACAGAAAAAAATAGTAAACAGTATTGCACCACGTAAAATACGATACCGGTATCAGTGTTTCGGAAAACGCAAAGGCTCTCACCTACGTGACCTAGTGAATATTAAAATTTTCATTATTTTATTGATAAAACAAGTATTTCCTAGCCTAAGAATAATAAAACAGTAAAAAATAGTAAAAAACATAAATTTAGATATACGTACATACAGTACAACTCACAGTATTGCATCATGCGAAATAGTGTCCGATAGCTACGTAAGCTAGCATATATATTTATATTTCCAGTAGCTCTCACCTACGTGAGATAGTTCATGGAATGCTATTTGCTGAAAGATCGGGAGACGACGAATCACAGAATTGTTTTTCAATATGTTCTGTATCATGGGTTGTGATTGGCTTTTTCATTGCAGTTTGCTTTTCCCTCCAATTTCCAATGTGCCGCCTCACTCGCTCAGTCTAACTCACGTGTGCGCCGTTCTCGTTGTGCTTATTAATACGTTTTGCCTGTGATTTTTTTACTCGCGTATTTTAACCTTTGCAATGCCTCCCAAGCATCCTTCATCTTCTAAGGCTTCTTGTAGTGAGCCTAAGTGGCAAAGGAAAATGTTAACCATTGTAGATAAAGTGAAACTCTTAGATATGTAGAAAGAAGGAAAAAAGTTTGTGGATGTCGGCCGCTATTTTACGTAAACGTAAAAATAATTGTAAAATTCCTATGTATGTCGCGTCATCATCACCTCATTCACGGTAAGTTTTCCTATCACTTTCATAAAAATTTACGTTGCTTGCTGTTATTTATAATGTAAAGGGTGTTTTTTAAACAGTGCAGGGAGGGTTTATACAGTACGTAAACGTAAAAATAATTGTAAAATACCTATGTACATGAGTATGTCATTTAATTACCACTTCATTCACCGTAATTTTATCTATCACTTTCATATAAATTTACGATGCATGCTGTTATTTATGAAGTAAAGGATGGTTAGTTAACAGTACATGGAGGGTTTATACAGTGTAAACATAAAATTAAATTAAAATATCTATGTACATATAGGCTGATCCTACTCCGCAGTTTTCCTGGTTCGCACCGGGTCCCGGAACCGAACTACCGCCATAAGGGGGGGGGGAACACTGTATATGCAAAAAATATTAAAAAAATAAAAATTTTCAGTAATTTCATTTTTTCATTGAAAAAAATAAGTTCATTATTTAATTGATAAAAAAAATTTATTTCCCAGCCTACGAATAATAAAACAGTAAGAAATAGTAAAAAAAACATAAATTTGAACATGTAACTCTGCACCATAGAAAGTACGATACCGGTATCAGCGTTTCGGAAAACGCAAAGGGTCGCAGCTACGTGAGGTAGCATATTTAAAATTTCCAGTAGTTTCATGATTTTATTGATAAAAAAACTTATTTCTTAGCCTAAGAATAATAAAACAGTAAAAAATAGTAAAAAACATAAATACTAACAGTATTGCAACATGTAAAATACGATACCGCTATCAGCGTTTCGGATAAAGGCTTGCACCATCTTCCATTGTCTAGCCTCACTCGTTCAGTCTAACTCACGTGTGCGCCGTTCATGTTGTGCTTATTAATACGTTTTGCTTGTGATTTTTTACTCGCGTATTTTAACCTTTGCAATGCCTCCCAAGCATCCTTCATCTTCTAAGGCTTCTGGTAGTGAGCCTAAGCGGCAAAGGAAGATGTTAGCCATAACAGATAAGGTGGAACTCTTAGATATGTTGAAAGAAGGAAAAAGGTTTACGGATGTCGGCCGCTATTTTGGCCTCAATGAATAACAGCCGTAAAGTTGTTATTGGCTGCGGAATAATTTCCTCTGGCGTCTACAAACTCATTACCACCTCATTCACGGTAAGTTTACCTATCACGTACATATAAATTTACGTTGCATGCTGTTATTTATAAAGTAAAGGGTGGTTTTTTAACAGTGCAGGGAGGGTTTATACAGTAAACATAAAAATAATTGTAAAATACCTATGTACATGAGTATGTCATGTCATTACCACCTCTTTCACAGTAAGTTTATCTATCACTTTCATATAAATTTACGCTTGCATTCTGTTATTTATGAAGTAAAGGGTAGTTTGTTAACAGTACAGGGAGGGTTTATACAGTTTATACAGTGTAAACGTAAAAATAAATTAAAATATCTATGTACATATAGGGTGATCCTACTTCGCGAAAATTCCTGTCTCGCGCCGGGTCCCTGAACCGAACCTTCGCGATAAACGAAGGAACACTGTGTGTATATATATATATATATATATATATATATATATATATATATATATATATATATATATATATATATATATATATATATATATACACACCTAGTTCTCAGAATAACGCCTAGATAGGTTCTCAGAAGTGTCGGGTAAATGGAAAATCGCGTGAAAAAACGAGTTATTTTCCATAGGAAACAATGATAAAGGGCATAAATACGTTCCAAACCTTACATAGACACACCATGCCAAAGATATAAGATAAGTAAAAAACATATTACTACATAGCAAAGCAGAAAGGCCTGTATCTATTTTTAAGAGTATACAAAAGATATTCATATTCACTTTACAGCTAGAAATTAACATACATTACTATACTTTACTCTATTATGTAGTGGGCAACAGTTATACAGTACACTGGGACATGCATGGTGGCAGTGAGCAAGTAACTTATGTGGTAGAAGAGGAGGAGGATGCAGGAGAACGAGCCTCTATCTGCAAATGTATACAAAGATAAAATAAGAATTATAAATAACCAAAGCAAGACTAAAAAACGAAGAAAAAAATTAATTATGCAATGCCTACATCTACCATATGACAGATTAAAAAAACTTAATCTACATTCTCTAGAGAGGCACAGTGTTAGGGGGGATATGATTGAGGTGTATAAATGGTTTAAAGGGATTAACAAGGGTGATATTAATAAAGTTTTAAAAATTCATGATCAAACCAGAACTCGTAATGGGTAATGGATTTAATCTTGATAAATTTAGGTTCAGAAGGGAAATTGATGAAAATTGGCTTTGTAATACCGTAGAGTATTCCTAGTAGGATAATAAATGCCAATACCTTAGACACCTTCAAATGTAGATTAGATAGACATATGACAGAGGTAGGGTAGGTGTATATATAATGTATAATGATAATGATCTTTTCTTATCGTAATCCTCTTTGTACTGGTGGAAGAAGCCTCCGCGGGCGCTTATTTACTATATTAATTTTTTTTTTTTTTTAATATAGTAAATAAGCGCCCGTGGAGGCTTCTTCCACCAGTACAAAGAGGATTACGATAAGAAAAGATCATCATCGTTATACATTATATATACACCCACCCTATTGGGTAGAATAGAATGTTGGAGAGAGAGAGAGAGAGAGAGAGAGAGAGAGAGAGAGAGAGAGAGAGAGAGAGAGAGAGAGAGAGAGAGAGAGAGAGAGAGAGAGAGAGAGAGAGAGAGAGAGAGAGAGAGAGAGAGAGAGAGAGAGATCTTTAATTAACTCTTGTTCATTCAACCCAAACTACATTATTTATTGTAAAAATAATGGTTAAATTACAAATTCGTAATAATAATGATAATAATAATAATAATAATAATAATAATAACAATAACAATAATAATCTCCAAAATCATCATCAAAGGAAAATTGTTAAAATAATAAATAATAATAATAAAATAATAATAATAATAATAATAATAATAGTAATAATAATAATAATAGTAATAATAATAATAATAATAATAATAATAATAGTAATAATAAGATCTAAGGAGAATTTTTGGAATAGACATCATGAGAGTAATGCAGAGGTATATTAAAACCCAGCAGAGAGCTGGATATTCATTACACATCTTTTATAATCCCTTCACATCTGACAGGTCATTACACACTCCATCTGTTTCTCTTTACAGCCTGATAAAGGCTGTTTTATTTTATAATTTTTTGGTCCATCCTGGTGTGTGTGTGTGTGTAAAAAAAAAAAGGGGGGAGGTATTCGCGAATTCCGAGTTTTTGACTATTATTTTTGGGGGGCGTTATTGCAATTTCGTGGATAAAAAAATCGCGTATAAAAGGAACAAGGTGTATATATATATATATATATATATATATATATATATATATATAATATATATATATATATATATATATACTATATATATATATATATATATATATATATATATATATATATATATATATATACACACACAGTGATCCTTCGCTGTATCGCGTTTCTTGGCTCGCGATTTCACTGTACCGCGATTTTCTTTTTGGCAATTTTTTTTCGTGTATATGCAAAAATATTAAAATATTAAAAAAAACATTTCAGTATTTTAATTTTTTTATTGAAAAAAACATATTTCATTATCTAATTGATAAAAAAATTTATTTCCCAGCCTACGAATAATAAAACAGTAAAAAATAGTAAAAAACATAAATTTAGATATACAGTATAACTCACAGTATTGCATCATGTGAAATAGTGTCCGATAGTGTACAATGTATTGGGGTCGCAGCTACGTGAGGTAGCATATTTAAAATTTCCAGTAGTTTCATGATTTTATTGATAAAAAAACGTATTTCTTAGCCTAAGAATAGTAAAACAGTAAAAAATAGTAAAAAACATAAATACTAACAGTATTGCACCATGTAAAATACGATACCGCTTTTAGCATTTAGGAAAATGAAAAGGGTCGAACCTACGTAAGATAGTACATATTGAAATTTTCATTATTTTATTGATAAAACAAGTATTTCCTAACCTAAGAGTAGTAAAACAGTAAAAAATTGTAAAAAACATAAATTTAGATATATAACTCACAGTGAGACATGCAAATGACAAATATAGATTGCATGAACCAAGATCTAATCGAAATATTGGTAGTAGAACCTATCAATATAGTGCTCCAAGATTATATAATGAATTATCAGTGCTATTCAAAGACAGTGAAGATGTGGTGCAATTCAAGAAAAACCTGAAAACATACTTATTTGAAAAATGCTACGATATTGAACTCTTTACTATAAATGAGCCTTTCAAGGTGTGAGAGAGATAAAAAGTAAAAAAAGAAGAAAATTTAAATAAACTTTAGACCTGCCAGAGAGGAGGCGAAGCCTTCTACAGGAGGGTATAAACCACAAAAAGTAAAAGTAAAAGTAAAGTATTGCATCATGAGAAATAGTGTCTGATAGCGTACAATGTATTGGGGTCGCACCAACGTAAGCTAGCATATATATTAAAATTTCCAGTAGTTTCATGATTTTATTGATAAAAAAACGTATTTCTTAGCCTAAGAATAATAAAACAGTAAAAAATAGTAAAAAACATAAATACTAACAGTATTGCAACATGTAAAATACGATACCGCTATCAGCGTTTCGGGTAAAGGTTTGCACCATCTTCCATTGTCTCGAATCTAACTCACTTATCTCCGATCACCAGTACGGCTTCCGCAAGGCAAGATCCACCGGTGATCTCCTGTCCTATCGTACTCATGTATGGTCATCTTCTTTGAGGAACTATGGGGAATCCTTTGTCGTCGCCCTTGATATCTCTAAGGCTTTTGACAGAGTCTGGCACAAGGCTCTGTTGGCCAAACTCCCTGCCTATGGCTTTACCCCTTCTTTCTGTTCTCTGATTTCCAGTTTTCTTACTGACTGTTCTATATCTGTAGTTGTTGATGGCGCGACATCTAGCCCTTTCTCTGTTTCCAGTGGTGTTCCACAGGGCTCTGTTCTTTCACCTACTCTCTTCCTTCTCTTCATCAATGATCTTCTACAATCCCCATCTTCCTCTCTTCTTCATGCCTTTGCCAATGATTCTACCCTTCACTTTTCCTCTGCCTTTTCTTCACAACCTTCATCTGTTACTCGTAATCAATCTCGTATCACTCTTTCTTCTACTCTTAACTCCGATTTGCAGAGAGTATCTGAATGGGCACTCAAAATTTAGTTAAACTCAATGCCTCCAAGACACAGTTTCTGGCTATCTCTTTATCTTCTCCTCCTGATAACCCTCTTGTCTTCGAAACTAATGAAATTTACCCTCTTATCTCTATCAATATATTAGGAATCCATATAGCCTCTAACTTGTCTTGGAGGAATCACATAATCCAAATTTCAAAATATTCATCCAAAAAATTGGGGGTTTTGTTTCATTTTCGTTATTACTTTTCCTCATTGCAGTTACTTAGAATTTACAAAGGTCTTATCCGCCCCTGCTTAGAATACTGCTCACACATCTGGGGTGCTTCTTCCTTTACTTATCTTCTTAATAGGGTTGAATCTAAGGCAGTCAGACTCATTAATGATCCTTCTCTTACTTCTAACCTAGATTCTCTCTCTCTTCGCCGTAAGGTATCTTCCCTTTCGCTTTTCTATCACTACTACTTCCATCGCTGCTCTGATGAGTTGGCGAGTTGCATCCCTCCTCCACTGCCGAGGCCGCGTAACACTCTTCAAGCGGCCTCATCTCACAGGTACTGTGTGGAGATTTGTAGCTCGCGGATTGGTCGGTGCAGCGACTGCTTCTTCCCATCTACCTCCAGACTCTGGAACTCTCTTCCTCCTGCTGTCTTTCCTAATTCTTATGACCTTTCCTTCAAAAAGCAGATCTATCGTCATCTCAGAGCCTAGTCCTCCATATCTCTGGGTCCTCTGTACTTTGACTGTGTTTTTCTGTCTGTCGTTTTCCTTTGTGTGACATTACCTCATCTCTGCCTTGCCCTTGACCTTTTTCGTTTCCTTCGTCTTGGTATTTTTTCGTGCCCGGGCCTTTGTTGATGATGGCAGTTTCTGCCTGTCCCGGTGTCACACTTAAAAAAAAAAAAAAATACGCTTGCATGCTTTTATTTATGAAGTAAAGGGTGGTTTGCTAACAGTACAGGGAGGGTTTATACAGTTTATACGGTGTAAACTTAAAATTAAATTAAAATATCTATGTACATATAGGTTGATCCTACTCCGCGATTTTCCTGTCTCGCGCCGGGTCCCGGAACCGAACCTTTGCGTAATTGAAGGAACACTGTATATATATATATATATATATATATATATATATATATATATATATATATATATATATATATATATATATAAATATATATATATATATATATATACAGTGTTGCCTCGCTTATCGCGGTAGTTCGGTTCCGGGACCTGGCGCGAACCTGGAAATCCGCGATGTAGGATCCGCCTATATGTACATAGATATTTTAATATATTTTTACGTTTACACTGTATAAACTGTCCCTGTATTGTTAACATACTACCCTTTACTTCATACATAACAGCATGCAAGCGTAAATTTATATGAAAGTGATAGGAAAACTTACCGTGAATGTGATGATGACGTGACATACATACTCATTTGCAATTATTTTTTCGTTTACGTACTGTATAAACCCTCCCTGTACTGTTAAAAAAACACCCTTTACATTATAGATAACAGCAAGCAACGTAAATTTTTATGAAAGTGATAGGAAAACTTAC
>JAXCGZ010000035.1:72500-77500 GCA_037179515.1 Halocaridina rubra
AGATAGAGAAAGAAAAAAATAAAGAACTCAGAAATGAAAAGCAATGGTAACTTGTACAGAGTAAGTGTGTAGATTGTTTTAAATATTTCATAAATTTATAACTCTATATCGTTATTTCTCAAAGAAATGTTTATGAATAGATTGTAACAGTGCCTTTGGCACTTTGAGTGTACCCAACATGAAAATTCGCGTAACTTCCTCTTTGACTTCCCATGGGATGACTACTGCTTTCGGTCGCGCAACCCTGATCAGGTAGCTCTAAAAGTTGCCGAGATCATGACCGCGGGAATGGAGGCGTATATCCTCTCTTCTACAAACACTTTGTCTCCCCCTAAACCTTGATTTGACTGTGCCTGCTCCATGGTTATCCAGGCCAGGAATCGGGCGCACCGATCTAACCAAGCCTCTCCTTCCTATGTAACTCGCTCTTCTTTTATTTTAGCTAGGAATCGCTGTACTGCTCAGATTCGAAGGTCTAAGGCTTCCTTTATAAGAGGAAAGTTGATGACCTTAACTCCTCTCCCACTGATAAATGCTTCTGGTCCTTAGCCAGAAACCTCTCCAATAACTTCTGTAACTCAAGCTTTCCCCCTCTCATTCGTTCTGATGGTCTTATAGCTTGCTATCCCACTGACAAAGCCTCTCTCTTTGGATCTCATTTTTCTGCCAACTCTTCTATAAACTATTCCAGTGCACCTCTTCCTCAATCTTTACCCCTCTCTAACCCTATGTGCTCCCTCATCCTTTCTTCGCGCAAAGTTCATAAGGTTCTTCGCTCGCTAAGGACGAACAAGGCATCTGGTCCAATGGTATCCCTGCAAGGTTCCTTAAGGAGTTTGCAGATGAACTGGCTCCCGTGCTTTGCCGTCTTTTTCACCTCATTCTGTCAACCAGTATCAATCCTTCATCTTGGTAGCATGCTGTAGTTCAACCTGTTCCTAAGAAGGGTGACCACTGTATCCCTTCAAACTACCGACCTATTGCCCTAACCTCCTCTATTGCTAAAGTTTTCGAAACTACTCAATGCTCACTTCTTGAAACGCCTTGAATCTAACTCGTTTATCTCTGATCACCAGTACGGCTTCCGCAAGGCAAGATCCACTGGTGATCTATCCTATCTTACTCATGTATGGTCATCTCTGAGGAACTATGGGGAATCCTATGTTGTCGCCCTTGATATCTCTAAGGCTTTTGACTGGGTCTGGCACAAGGCTCTGTTGGCCAAACTCCCTGCCTATGGCTCTACCCCTTCTTTCTGTTCTCTGATTTTCAGTTTTCTTTCTGACCGTTTTATATCTGTAGTTGTTGATGGTGCGGCATCTAGCCCCTTCTCTGTTACCAGTGGTGTTCCACAGGGCTCTGTTCTTTCACCTACTCTGTTCCTTCTCTTCATCAGTGATCTTCTACTATCTCCATCTTCCTCTCTTCTTCATGCCTTTGCTGATGGGTCTACCCTTCACTTTTCCTCTGCCTTTTCTTCACACCCATCCTCTGCTACTAGTAATCAGTCTCATATCACTCTTTCTTCTACTCTGGGGCACTCAAAATTTAGTTAAATTCAATGCCTCCAAGACACAGTTTTTGGCTATCTCTTTATCTTCTCCTCTTGATAACCCTATTGTCTTCGAAACTAACGAAATTTACCCTCTTAATTCTATCAACATATTAGGAATCCATATAGCCTCTAACTTGTCTTGGAGGAATCACATAATCCATATATCTAATTCTTCATCCAAAAAATTGAGGGCTTTGTTTCGTTTTCGTCATTACTTTTGCTCATTGCAGTTACTTAAAATTTATAAAGGTCTTATCCGCCCCTGCTTAGAATACTGCTCACACATCTGGGATGCTTCTTCTTATACTTATCACCTCGAGAGGGTTGAATCTAAGGCAGTCAGACTCATTAATGATCCTTCTCTTACCTTTAATCTAGATTCTCTCTCTCTTCGCCGTAAGGTATCTTCCCTTTCTCTTTTCTGTTGCTACTACTTCCATCGCTGCTCTGATGAGTTGGCGAGTTGCATCCCTCCCCCACTGCCGAGGCCGCATAACACTCTTCAAGCGGCCTCATCTCACAGGTACTGTGTGGAGATTTGTAGCTCACGGATTGGTCGGTGCAGCGACTGTTTCTTCCCATCTACCCCCAAACTCTGGAACTCTCTTCCTCCTTCTGTCTTTCCTAATTCTATGACATTTCATCCTTCAAAAAGCAGATCTATCATCATCTCAGGGCCTAGTCCTCCATATCTCTGGGTCCTCTGTACTTTGACTGTTTTTTTTTTGTCTGTCGTTTTCCTTTGTGTGACATTACCTCATCTCTGCCTTGTCCTTAACCTTTTTCTTTTCCTTCGTCTTGGTATTTTCTCGTGCCCGGACCTTTATTGATGAGGGCAGTTTCTGCCTGTCCTGGTGTCAAACTCATTTAAAAAAAAAGAAAAAAAAATTATATATATATATATATATATATATATATATATATATATATATATATATATATATATATATATATACACACACACACACAGTGTTCCCCCGGTTATTCGTGTTTCTTGGTTCGCGTTCTCACTGTATCGCATTTTATTTTTTTGATAACTTATTATTTTATTTTTTGGGTATACACAAAAATTTTAAAATATTGAGATTTTTTTTCCTTCAGTATTTTAATTTTTTTTTTATTGAAAATAAAAATAATTTCATTATTTAATTGCTAAAAAAAATTTATTTCTCAGCCTACGAATAATGAAACAGTAAAAAATAGTAAAAAACATAAATTTAGATATACGTACAGTATAACTCACAGTATTGCATCATGCGAAATAGTGTCCGATAGCTACGTGAGCTAGCATATGTGTTTATATTTCCAGTAGTTTCATGATTTTATTGATAAAAAAACGTATTTCTTAGCCTAAGAATAATAAAACAGTAAAAAATAGTAAACAGTATTGCACCACGTAAAATACGATACCGGTCTCAGTTTTCTGAAAACGCAAAGGCTCTCACCTACGTGACCTAATGAATATTAAATTTTTCATTATTTTATTGATAACACAAGTATTTCCTAGCCAAAGAATAATAAAACAGTAAAAACTAGTAAAGAACATAAATTTAGATATACGTACGTACAGTATAACTCACAGTATTGCATCATGCGAAATAGTGTCCGATAGCTACGTGAGATTGCATATACATAAATTTAGATATACTTACGTACAGTATAACTCACAGTATTGCATCATGCGAATTAGTGTCCGATAGCTGCGTGAGCTAGCATATATATTTATATTTCCAGTGGTTTCATGATTTTATTGATAAAAAAACGTATTTCATAGCCTAAGAATAATAAAACAGTAAAAAATAATAAATAGTATTGCACCACGTAAATACGATACCGGTATCAGTGTTTTGGAAAACGCAAAGGCTCTCACCTACGTGACCTAGTGAATATTAAAATTTTCATTATTTTATTGAAAAAGCAAGTATTTCCTAGCCTAAGAATAATAAAACTGTAAAAAATAGTAAAAAACATAAATTTAGATATACGTACGTATAGTATAACTCACAGTATTGAATCAGGCTAAATAGTGTCCGATAGCTACGTGAGCTAGCATATATATTTATATTTCCAGTAGCTCTCACCTACGTGAGATAGTTCATGGAATGCTATTGGCTGAAAGGTCGGGAGACGACGAATCACAAAATTGTTTTTCAGTATGTTCTGTATCATGGGGTGTGATTGGCATTTTCATTGCAGTTTGCTTTTCCCTCCAATTTCCAATGTGCCGCCTCACTCGCTCAGTCTAACTCACGTGTGCGCCGTTCTTGTTGTGCTTATTAATACGTTTTGCTTGTGATATTTTTACTCGCATATTTTAACCTTTGCAATGCCTCCCAACCATCCTTCATCTTCTAAGGCTTCTTGTAGTGAGCCTAAGTGGCAAAGGAAAATGTTAACCATTGCAGATAAAGTGAAACTCTTAGATATGTTGAAAGAAGGAAAAAAGTTTGTGGATGTCGGCCGCTATTTTACGTAAACTTAAAAATAATTGTAAAATATCTATGTATGTCACGTCATCACCACCTCATTCACGGTAAGTTTTCCTATCACTTTCATAAAAATTTATGCTGCTTGCTGTTATTTATAATGTAAAGGGTGTTTTTTTAACAGTGCAGGGAGGGTTTATACAGTACGTAAACGTAAAAATAATTGTAAAATACCAATGTACATGAGTATGTCATGTAATTACCACTTCATTCACCGTAATTTTATCTATCACTTTCATATAAATTTACGTTGCATGCTGTTATTTATGAAGTAAAGGGTGGTTTGTTAACAGTACATGGAGGGTTTATACAGTGTAAACGTAAAATTAAATTAAAATATCTATGTACATATAGGCTGATCCTACTCCGCGGTTTTCCTGGTTCGCGTCGGGTCCCGGAACTGAACTGCCGCAATAAGGGGGGGAGCACTGTATATATATATATATATATATATATATATATATATATATATATATATATATATATATATATATATATATATATATATAATATATATATATATATATATATATATATATATATATATATATATATATATATATATATATATATATATATATATATATATATATATATATATATATATATATATATATATATATATATATATATATATATATATATATATATATATATATATATATATATATATATATATATATACAGTGTTCCCCCCCATACCGCGGTAGTTCGGTTCTGGGACCCAGCGCAAACCAAGAAATCCGCAGAGTAGAATCAGCCTATATGTACATAGATATTTTAATATATTTTTACGTTTACACTGTATAAACCCTCCCTGTACTGTTCAAAAAACACCCTTTACATTATAAATAACAGCAAGCAACGTAATTTTTTATGAAAGTGATAGGAAAACTTACCGTGAATGAGGTGATGATGACTTGACATACATAGGTACAGTATTTTGCAATAATTTTTAC
>JAXCGZ010000035.1:82500-90000 GCA_037179515.1 Halocaridina rubra
TCTCCATTCAACATAACATTCAATCCAGCGCCATCCTCATTTCTTGTACACCTCATAACCTTACTCTTTCCCACATTCACTCGCAACTTCCTTCTCTCACATACCATTCCAAATTCTGACACTAACTGACACAGCTTTTCCTCTGAATCTGCCACCACCACAGTATCATCTGCAAACAGCAACTGATTCAGCTCCCACTCGTTATCATCCCCATCTACCATTCTCAAACTTCGACCACGCACTCGCTCATTCACCTCTCTTACAACTCTATCAATATACAAATTGAACAGCTATGGTGACATCACACATCCCTGTCCCAGTCCCACACTCACTGGAAACCACTCACTCACTTCATTCCCTACCCTAACACAAGCTCTACTGCCTTCATACAAACTCTTCTTTGCATGCAACAATTTACCATTAATTCCATATAATCTCAAAACATTCCACATAGCCTCTCTATCAACTCTATCATATGCTTTCTCCAGATCCAAAAATGCAAAATACACATCCTTACCCTTTGCTAAATATTTCTCACATAACTGCCTTACTTTAAAAATCTGATCTGTACAACCTCTACCTCTCCTAAAACCACTCTGCACTTCCGCGACCACATATTCTGTCTTATCCCTAATCCTATTAACCAGTATCCTACCATACACTTTTCCTACCACACTCAACAAATTTATACCCCTAAAATTACTGCATTCATACATATCTCCCTTACCTTTGTATAGGGTTACTATACAGGCAATCACCCATTCCACTGGCACCAATGACAACATAAAGCATATATTAAACACTCTCACTAACCATTCCAATGCAGTCACACCCCCTTCTTTCAACATCTCTGCTCTCACACCATCCATTCCAGGTGCTTTACCTGCTTTCGCTTCATGCAATGCCCTTTTCACCTCCTCTCTTCTAATCTCTCTCTCATTTTCATCTCCCATTACTGGCCCTTGAACCCCTCCCACTGCCACTATAGCTGCCTCTCTATCTTCCTCAACATTCAGCAAGCACTCAAAATATTCTGCCCATCTTTTTCTTGCATCGTTCCCTCTTAACATCTGTCCATTCACATCTTTCACTGTCTCTTCCATCCTCGATCCACCCTTCCTTACTCTCTTCACTTCTTTCCAAAACTTCTTTTTATTCTCCTCATATGACCTACTAAAATCCTGTCCCCACCTAACATTTGCCAACCTCTTCTCTTCCTCTACCTTCCACTTGGTTTCCACATTTTTCTCCCTATATCTTTCATACTTCTCCCTACTTTTACACTGCAGCCATTCCTCAAAAGCCCTCTTTTTCTCTTCCACCTTCATTTTCACCCCTTCATTCCACCACTCGCTGCCCCTCCTCATGCCACCTCCAACAAACCTCTTTCCACACACATCACTTGCATGTCCCACAAAACATTCTTTCATCAACCCCCATTCCTCCCGTAACTCCCCAACTTCTCTTTCTTTCACCCTGATCATATGCCACTCTCAACCTGTCCTGATATTCCTGTCTCTTCTCTGGCTTTTTCAACTCTTCCACCTTCACTATTTCCCTTCTACATCCCCCCACACTATTTCCCCACTCTTTTGCTACTACCACTTTTGCTTCAACCAAAAAATGATCAGACATCCCAGCAGCCACACCCCTGAATGCATGTACATCTTTCACTCTACCAACCATGCTCTTTCCTACCAACACATAATCCATCAATGCTTTTTCTTTCACTCTTCCATTTGTCACTCTCATCCATGTATACTTATTTATTAACTTCTTCTTAAATAAACTATTACCTATCACCAACTCTTGCTCCACACGCATATCTAACAGTCTCTCGCCACTCTCATTCCCACCTGGTACCCCATACTTTCCTACAACACCTTCTATGTCTCCATCACCCACTCTGGCATTCAAGTCACCCAACACAACTACATAGTTCCTTCTACTCAGACCATCCACACATCTAGTTAACTCATTCCAGAATTCATCCTGCTCTTCCTCACTTCTCTCACATCCTGGCCCATATGCACTAACAAAAGCCCAACATTCCCTTCCTATCCTAACCCTCACCCACATCAGCCTAGATGACACTTCTTTCCATTCCACTACCTGATTTACCATCCATTCACTCAGCAATAATGCCACACCTTCTCTCACTCTCCCCCTTTCAACCCCAGACACCCTACCTGTCACATCACCAAATGCCACTTCTCCTTATTCTTTCATCTTCGTCTCACACAATGCCAATACATCCATCCTCCTCCTACCAAACATATATCCAATCTCACATCTTTTGCTCTCTATCGTACTACAACCACGCACATTTAGACACCCCAAAACTAGAGTTTGGGGAGAAGTTATTCTCCCCTCTACTCCCCTTCTCCTTTGACGTCTCGCAGGAGGTTGATACAAGGGGGGATTCCTAGTCCCCCCGCCCCGTCCACTTTTAGTCGCCTTTTACGACACGCAGGGAATACATTGAGGCTATTCTTTGATGTTGTGCCCGCCCCACAGTGTACATTCTGTGATGTTGTGCCCGCCCCACAATTAATGCTCTGTGTATTTTTTAAATTTACATTGGTAGTGAAGAAAAAGATTCATAATAATTTTTCGCTTTTTCTCCTCTCCCTTTATTTTTTCTAAGTCTTTCTTAATTTTCTTTATTTTCTTATACTGTATTTAGTTTTTAAATTTTTATATTTACTTTTTGAAGTCTCTACTGGTTGTGAAACATGAAATTGTATTACCATTCACCCATTTTTCTTTACTTTTCTTTTTTCTTTTATATCTTCATAGTTATTGATTGTTTTTCTTTCCATTTTCTTTATCCTTTTTCCTATTATTTTTCTCTTACTAGTTATTGATTTTTCCTTTTTTCTTACAATTAATCTTGTTTTTATTTTCTTTATAATTTTCTTTTTTATCTTTATTTATTGAATTTTTTCCCTTCCTTATTTATCCCTCTTTATTTTCAGTCTGAGTGAGGGCAGCTAGAGTACTTCCTCCATGTTCCCCTGCGTGTCGTAAGAGTTGACTAAATGGGGCAGAGTGAGGGGACTGGGAATCCCTTCCTCTGTAGATTCACCACCCAAAGAGTCAGAGTAATATGCCTTGACTCAGCCACCCCCCTTATAAGGGAATAATAGCTTATGTATATATAAACAATACATGCTGCAACACTATATAAATAACAAATCTCTCACTTCATTTACCTTTGGCAATCCTCCGACTTAGCATATGATAAGGACAATAACGTTTGATAAATGGATAAATAATATTTATAAACATTATTACAAACAGTTACCAGCAACTTTTACTTTACATTCAGTGCAAAGTATTATAATCACAAAGAAGACCTTGAAATGGGCAGCCCTCTTTCTGCTATGTTAGTAACAGTAACATATATATATATTCTTGTCATTATGTGCTGTAGTTATTAAGTAACCGTCCAGCTCATATTAAGTCCAGTCTGTTTGAAAATATGATGATACTCTTGTTATATTCAATTCTGAACAACTGGATATATTTTATATAAATTATTGATGTCGTCCATCCAAAAATCAAGTTTACTGTTGCATGAGAACTTAATTACATCCTTCCTTTCTTATCAAGTGTAAAAACAGAAAAGTGGAAAAAAATCTGCTAATTTTCTTCAATCTTTCAGCTCACCCGGATACTTTCCAATTGTGAACTCGTTGTATTTGTGATACAGTTTTAGGATGCTTGTCTATATTGGCAAGTAAATGTGACCCTATTATAATTGCGTGGTCACTGGAAGATTCTTAATGTGTTTATGTAGCTGTTCCTTGGTGACCTCTTGACTCTTTTTGGGCAGGAGTGGCCTTCCCTCTGTTATCTGATTTTACAGTGTCTGCATTAGCCACTTTTTCTTAGAGGAGTTAATGCAGCTTCCCTATTCCTATGCTATGAATGGAGAGAGTAGCAGTCTTGTGCACACGATGTTCCATACTACTATGTTTTACTATGAAGTAGTTATTACAAGACCTGGTGCTCACTTTTTTATGTACTTTTCATCTTTATCTGTGCTGTGTGAATAGATTCAGGAAGTATGTATATTTCACAGGACAGTCACCAAGTTTCCAAAAAGCCTAAAAAATATTCACTACATCTTCCCCCAAAATCGTGAAGTACCCATCAGTGCAGTCTTTACCTATTTTTTTTTTTCCACCACTTTGTCATTGTAATCGCTTATGTACTTTTCACCCAAACTGCACTTCCTTCTGGCTACCTCAGTTTTCCAAGTTTTAGCTTTGCTAGGTCATTTTCTACCCAGCAGTTCAGCTACAGCAAAAATTTCTACCCTTTTCACCATCTGGTTCAGTTTCACCACCATCAACATACTGGAGAAGAATGCCTTCAGGGTGATGATCCATGTCTTCTCTTTGTTTCAGTTCAATTCAGTACCATCAACAAAAGCGTTATGATCATCTTTACTATCTTTATGGTTCAGTAGTACCAGGATCTCTAGTTGCACCACCACCAACATTAGCATTATGATCTTATTCAAGAACTTTTTCTGGTACAGCAGCACTTGCACCTTCTCATTCATTGTCACCATCAATAGGATATTTACCATCACCAACAGAAAATGAAGAGTGAATCACCAGCATATAGTGCATTAACTTGTTTCTCTTTGTTCAGGAACTGTATACCACTTGGCAAGGCAATAGTCTCATCTTTCTGTTGTATCTTTAAGTTTCATGAACGGGAACATGAATTATTAGGGGATCAAGAAAGGAGTCCTCTCCAAGGAGTCACTCAACCCTCTATCATTATCACAAAAAGTTACTGGCAGTAATGGGGCATTGCCTGTCCTTGTGAGGGGCTATAATGCCTGTTTAATATATATATATATATATATATATATATATATATATATATATATATATATATATATATATATATATATATATATATATATAATATTTATATATATATAATATTTATATATATATATATATATATATATATATATATATATATATATATATATATATATATATATATATATATATATATATATATATATATATATATATATATATATATATATACAGTGAAGATTATATATATATATATATATATATATATATATATATATATATATATATATATATATATATATATATATATATATATATATATATACAGTGAAGAATATATATATATATATATATATATATATATATATATATATATATATATATATATATATATATATATATATATATATATATATATATATATATATATATATATATATATATATATATATATATATATATAGTGAAGAATATATATATATATATATATATATATATATATATATATATATATATATATATATATATATATATATATATATATATATATATATATATATATATATATATATAGTGCAGAATATATATATATATATATATATATATATATATATATATATATATATATATATATATATATATATATGTATATATATATATATATATATATATATATATATATATATATATATATATATATATATATATATATATATATATATATATATATATATATATATATATATATATATATATATATATATATATATATATATATATATATATATATATATATATATATATATATATATATATATATATATATATATATATATATATATATATATATATATATATACAGTGAAGAATATATATATATATATATATATATATATATATATATATATATATATATATATATATATATATATATATATATATATATATATATATATATATATATATATATATATATATATATATATATATATATATATATATATATATATATATATATATATATATATATATATACAGTGAAGAATATATATATATATATATATATATATATATATATATATATATATATATATATATATATATATATATATATATACAGTGAAGAATATATATATATATATATATATATATATATATATATATATATATATATATATATATATATATATATATATATATATATATATATATATATATATATACAGTGAAAAAAAAAAATATATATATATATATATATATATATATATATATATATATATATATATATATACAGTGAAGAATATATATATATATATATATATATATATATATATATATATATATATATATATATATATATATATATATATATATATATATATATATATATATATCTACAGTGAAAAAAAAAATATATATATATACAGTGAAGAATATATATATATATATATATATATATATATATATATATATATATATATATATATATATATATATATATATATATTACAGTGAAGAATAAATATATAAATATATATACATACATACATACATATACCTTGGCGGTTTCCCCCTTAATTTGGGGGGTAGCCGACATCAAAAAAGGAAAACAGTTTGGGGAGAAGTTATTATATATATATATATATATATATATATATATATATATATATATATATATATATATATATATATATATATATATATATATATATATATATGCAGTGAAGAATATATATATATATATATATATATATATATATATATATATGTATATATATATATATATATATATATATATATATATATATATATATATATATATATATATATATATATATATATATATATATATCTATATATCTATATCTATATCTATATATCTATATATCTATATATCTATATATCTATATCTATATATCTATATATCTATATATCTATATATCTATATATATATATATATATATATATATATATATATATATATATATATATATATATATGCAGTGAAGAAAATATATATATATATATATATATATATATATATATATATATATATATATATATATATATATATATATATATATATATATATATATATATATATATATATATATATATATATATATATATATATATATATATATATATATATATATATATATATATATATATATATATATATATATATATTATATATATATATGTGTGATTACCTAATTGTGATTGCCTAATTGTGTTTACGGGAAAGAGCCCAAAGCTCGTATCTTCCCGTCTCCTGCTCGGTTCCATTTTAGACTTAGTGATACTTATCGTACCTGTCCTTAAAACTATGGATTGAGATAGCATTAACTACCTCCTCGCTTAGCGAATTCCAATTATCAACTACTCTTACACTGAAAAAGTATTTCCTTACATCCTGCAAACAAGTTTTCTTACGAAGCTTCAAACTATGACCTCTAGTTTTAGAGCCAGCCATATCGAAATATCGATCCCTATCCACTCTATCATAACCATGAAGGAATTTAAAGACTGTCACCATATCCCCCCTTGCTCTTCTAGCTTCGAGTGATGGCAAGTCTAATTCCCTCAGCCTCTCATCATAACCGAGATTGCGTATTTCTGGCACCAGTTTCGTGGCATGTCTTTGAACTTT
>JAXCGZ010000035.1:100000-212057 GCA_037179515.1 Halocaridina rubra
TATTATGCGGTTGGCAACAGGCTTACACTGGGACGTGCATGGTGGCCAGGGTTGCCAGATAAAGTGAACGTTTTTATTTTCAAATGTTGGTACAGTTTAAGATATATATTAATTACAAGATGGTAGTACATACTATAAATTAAGGAAAAATGTACTTCATCTTTAAGATAGTTGAAATAACTTACCAGCTTACATGTATATTTTTTATGTTTATCATTGCTCTCGTTCATGTATTCTGGCAACGATGATGGTGGCGGTGAGGACAAGGCTGCATATGTTTTGTCACACTTCCGTATCAGCTGATGCACCCTCACATGCTATTTCCCTGACAATATTATACTGAAAAATATGTTTGCTGTTTGTTCTTAATGCTTTTTTTTCAATTTTCTTCATAATATCCGATCGCATTAAGCAGTAGAAGAGGAGTAGGATGTGGGAGAACGAACCTCTATCGGCAAACGATTTGCTACTACCGTATCAGCTGATGCACCCTCACACGCTATTTCCCTGACTATATTACTGTATATTGAAAATATGTTTGCTGTTTGTTCTTAATGCTTTTTCAAAATTTTCTTCATAATATCCGATCGCATTAAGCGGTAGAAGATGAGGAGGATTGCGGAAAAGTGCCTCCGAGGCAGTCGATTTTCTACTAAAATGAAAATTATTTTTTCGAATTTTTTTGCATGGACGTTATTTGCGAATTTCGTATTTTTTTGCTATTATTTTATAGGGGCGTTATTGCAAGTTTGCTGATAAAAACCTGCGGTATATATATATATATATATATATATATATATATATATATATATATATATATATATATATATATATATATATATATATATATATATATACATACACCCACCTAGTTCTCAGAATAACGCCTAGATAGGTTCTCAGAAGTGTCGGGTAAATGGAAAATCGCGTGAAAAAATGAGTTATTTTCCATAGGAAACAATGATAAAGGGAATAGATACGTTTCAAACCTTACATAGACACACCATGCCTAAGATATAAGATAAGTAAAAAACATATTTTATTACTACATAGCAAAACAGAAAGCCCTGTATCTATTTTTAAGAGTATACAAAAGATATTCATATTCACTTTACAGCTAGAAATTAACATACATTACTATACTCTGTTATGCAGTGGGCAACAGTTATACAGTACACTGGGACATGCATGGTGGCAGTGAGCAAGTAACTTATGTGGTAGAAGAGGAGGAGGATGCAGGAGAACGAGCCTCTATCTGCAGATGTATACAAAGATAAAATAAGAATTATAAATAACAAAAGCAAGACTAAAAAACAAAAAAAAAATTAATTATGCAATGCCTAAATCTACCATATGAGGACAGATTAAAAAAACTTAATATACATTCTCTAGAGAGGCACAGAGTTAGGGGGGATATGATTGAGGTGTATAAAATGGTTTAAAGGGATTAACAAGGGTGATATTAATAAAGTTTTAAAAATTCATGATCAAACCAGAACTCGTAATGTGTAATGAATTTAATCTTGATAAATATAGGTTCAGAAGGGAAATTGATGAAAATTGGCTTAGTAATACCGTAGAGTATTCCTAGTAGGATAATAAATGCCTATACCTTAGACACCTTCAAATGTAGATTAGATCGACATATGACAAAGGTAGGATGGGTGTATATATAATGTATAATGATGATGATCTTTTCTTATCGTAATCCTCTTTGTACTGGTGGAAGAAGCCTCCGCGGGCGCTTATTTACTATATTATTATTATTATTGTTATTTTTTTAATATGGTAAATAAGTGCCCGCGGAGGCTTCTTCCACCAGTATAAAGAGGATTACAATAAGAAAAGATCATCATCATTATACATTATATATACACCCACCCTATTGGGTAGAATAGAATGTTGGAGAGAGAGAGAGAGAGAAAGAGAGAGAGAGAGAGAGAGAGAGAGAGAGAGAGAGAGAGAGAGAGAGAGAGAGAGAGAGAGAGAGAGAGAGAGAGAGAGAGAGAGAGAGAGAGAGAGCGCTCTTTAATTAACTCTTGTTCATTCAACCAAAACTACATTATTTATTGTAAAAATAATGGTTTAATTACAAATTCGTAATAATAATGATATTAATAATAATAATAATAATAATAATAATAATAATAATAATAATAATAATAATAATAATAATCATCTCCACAATCATTATCAAAGGAAAATTATTGCTAAAAATAATAAAAGTAATAATAATATTAATAATATCTAAGGAGAAATTTTGGAATAGACATCATGAGAGTAATACAGAGGTATATTAAAACCCAGCAGAGAGCTGGATATTCATTACACATCTTTTATAATCCCTTCACATCTGACAGGTCATTACACTCTCCATCCGTTTTTCTTTACAGCTTGATAAAGGCTGTTTTATTTTATCATTTTTTGGTCCATCCTGGTGTCACAATAATCTTTATTATTATTAAAAAAAGAAGAAAGGGGGGGGGCGTTATTCGTGAATTCCGAGTTTTTTTAACTATTATTTTGGGGGGGCTTGATTGCAATAACGTGGATAAAAAAATCGCGTATAAAAGGAACAAGGTTATATATATATATATATATATATATATATATATATATATATATATATATATATATATATATATATATATATATATATATATATATATATATATATATATATATATATATATATATATATATATAATATATATATATATATACACACAGTGATCCCTCGTTTATCACGGGAGTTCGGTTCTAGGACCGGCTGCGATAGGTGAAAATCCACGAAGTAGAAGCACAATATATACATAGGTATTTTACAGATATTTTTACCTTTACTGTATAAACCCTCCCTGCACTGTTAACAAACCACCCTTTACATTTTTAATAACAGCGTGCAAGCGTAAATTTATATGAACGTGATAGGTAAACTTACCGTGAATGAGGTGATGATGATGTGTACATACTCATACATAGGTATTTTGCATTTATTTTTACCTTTACTGTATAAACCCTCCTTGCACTGTTAACAAACCACCCTTTACTATATTAATAACAGCCTGCAAGCGTAAATTTTTATGAACGTGATAGGTAAACTTACCGTGAATGAGGTGATGATGATGTGTACATACTCCAGAGAAAATTATTCCACAGCCAATGACAATTTTATTGCTGGTTTTTGCGAGAGAAGAACATGGTAATGGGGAGTTGCTGTCGCTGTTTCTTCTTTTGTGCAAAGATGGTCTTGTAAGGAGTCATAGCATCGTCGATAAGATTGCAGAAGGTCACCAAACGATCCATATTATCGTCATGCTCCTGCGAGAGTTGTTGGACTGCTTTCACAGCTTCGTACATGGCTGCCAGACGTTCAAGTGTAAGGCCGGGTTCTTCGACTTCTTCGTGCATTTCCCCTGGTTGTTCTTTCTCTTCTTTGCTCGCTGATTTTGTCACTTCCTCGAAGTTTTTATCAGTCAAAGGCTGCGAGTGGCAGTCGAGCAGTTCATTCACGTCTTCGTTGGTCATATCTTTAAAGCCTTCTCCTTCTAGAAATGCCGCCAACTTCACAGCTTTCGCAACTGCCGAGTTATTGACTTTGTCAGGAGTGAATCCCTTGTAGTAGTAGATGACTTCGGGCCACAATTTCTTCCAGCTGGCATTGATTGTGGCTGGCTTCATTTCTTTGATTGCATTCTGAATATTTTGAAGGCATGTAGCAATCGTGTAGTTACGCCAGTACTTCTTCAGTACGAATTCTTTGTCCGCATCCATGGAGTCAGCCAGGTTCGCCAGGGCATTTCGTGTGTAGAGGGCCTTGAACGCACGAATAACGCCTTGATCCATAGGCTGAATCAGTGATGTCGTATTCGGTGGCAGGAACTCTACTTGAACACTGTCATATTGGAGATCAGTTGCGTGGCCACCAGCACTATCCATCAAAAGAAGGACTTTAAATTCAGTGCCCTTCTCTGCAGGATAAACTTTGACCTGAGGGATAAAGCATGGGTGAAACCAGTTGATGTGAGGCTATTCGTAATCCAGGCCCTAGGGTTATGCATCCAATACACTGGCAGCAGATTCTTGTTCTTATTCTTCAAAGCCCTAGGGTTCGTAGACTCGTAGATAAGCCGGGCTTTAACATGATGCCCGTAGCATTCCCGCACATGAGGAGGGTAAAGCGGTCTTTTTGCGCTTTAAATCCTGGGGCTTTAGCTTCTTCCTTGAAGAGAAAAGTGCGAGATGGCATTCTCTTCCAAAGTAACCCAGTCTCATCCATGTTAAGGACTTGCTTAGGAGCATATTCGCCTTCCTCAGTAATTTTCTTTAAGGCCTTCTTTATGTAGTCTTCAGCTGTATATGCAGAGGCGGCTTCGCCATGCACCGAAACTCTCTTTAGGCCAAAGCGTGTTTGAAATTTGACAACTATCCCTTGCTTGCAACGAACGATTATTTCCTTGGTGGAGAATCGCTGGAGGATCCAGGTTGTGGGTCGTCGATATCTTCTCTCTCCTCCTCTCTACGGTCGCCACTGTCATCGTTGGGTTCGTTTGCAGTGAAAGTTTCGTACAGCTTCTAAGCCTTTGTTTGTATGATATTGGTGTCTAAGCTGATGTTCTTCCTGCAATCAGCAATCCAGAGGATCAAAGCAGATTCCATCCGCACTATTATCTTATTGCGGGGTGTTACTACCCTCTTCGCTGTTTTATTAAAAGAAATAGTCGCTGTTTTCCTGATATTTGCCTTGTCCTTTTTGATGTATCTAATAGTAGATTTGTTGATGCCGAAATGGTGACCGACATCCGTAAACCCTCTTCCTTCCTTCAGCTTATCTAACAGTTTTACCTTTTTGGTTATGGTCAACATCTTCCTTTGCCGCTTAGGCTTAATGCCAGAAGCCATAGACGATGAAGGACACTTGGGAGGCATTGCAGATGTTGAAAAACGAAAGTTTCACAAAATCACAAGCACAATGTATTAAGAAGCACAACACGAATGGCATACATGTGAGTAGACTGAACGGGTGAGGCGAGACAAGGGAAGATGCTGGGAGAATCAAGCTTCAATCAAAAAGCCAATCAGACCCCATGATACAGAACATACAGAAAAACAATTCTGTGATTCGTTATCTCCCACCCTTTCAGCCAATAGCATCCCATGTACTATCTTACATTGGTGCGAGCCATTGCGTTTTCCAAGACGCCAGTATAGTGTATGCTATCGTACAATATTTTACATGGTGCAATACTGTGAATTACTTGTTTAAATTTATGTTTTTTACTATTTTTTACTCTTTTATTATTTTTAGGCTAGGAAATACTTTTTTTATCAATAAAATAATGAAAATACTGGAAATTTTAATATGTGCTAGCTCACATAGGTGTGACCCTTTGCGTTTTCCAAAACGCCGTTACCGGTATCGTAATTTCTATTGTGCAGAGTTACATGTTTAAATTTATGGTTTTAACTATTTTTTACTGTTTTATTATTCTTAGGCTGGGAAATACTGTTTTTTTATCAATAAAATAATGAAAAATAATTTTTCTATCAATAAAATAATGAAATTTTTTTTCTTCTATAAAATAAAGAAAATACTGAAAATTATAATATTTTAATATATTAATATTCACCCATATACCCAGAAAAAAAAAAGCTCTCCAAAAATAACCGCGATGCATTGAATTCTCGAAAGGTGAACCGCGATATAGCGAGGGTTTACTGTATATATAAAACGGCCTAGAAACAGTACTTTCACTTGTGAAAGGTTGCAGCCCAATATCATCAACTTCTTTGCTCTGACTGGACGTACTCACAGCAATGAAAACCACTAAAATATAATGCAGGTTGCAGGGAAAACATGTCTTCTCTGTGATAAGTAAGCAATATGGGGACAAGAATGGAAACCATTCTGACTTAATACATTTAGCACATATAGTGGCTGGGTATGATGACACAGCCATGTGACCCGAGCGCTGGGTAAGCCTTCACGAACAAAAAAATATGAGCAGTTGTCTGTGTAGCCAAGTGTCACTTGTGTTCAGTTCTCTACAAGGCCTTGTTGAAATGCAGGCAGTGTTAACCTTGATAATTGTATGTATATGACAATTTTAAGCTTGGTGTAGTAAACTTTGTCGATGTGTTTTGGAGAATTTCATTAATAATTTAAAACTAAATTACTTTTTTAAATCTGGCTGATTGGGATGTACATGATTGTAAGTATGTTTACCACAGACCCCCCTTCCCTCAAGTTGTCATTCTGTAACTTATCCCTTTTAGTGATCAAGATGTACAGGAAGCATGTTGACCTTGATAACATTGCAAGAGGGATAGAGTGCCATGAAGTGAGTCTGTGTAATTGAGAAATAACCTACAGACTTGATTGAATGGAATATTATTAGCCACCTCATTGCTAAATTCAAGAACAGTAGGGGAAATTAACTGCAATATCACAAACATGTTGGTGGATACATGGCGGAGGTGTCCAACAGAACCCGTGTGGTCATGACATCAGTTAGAATGTGAACCAACACTGACAGCCAGACAAATTAAAAAACATTGCCCCAAACTTTTAGTTGTTTGTACTATTGAAAAATGCATCCAAAAAGGCTTCTGTACGAGAAAGAAAGGGCGTGCAACAAATAACAGGTGACTAAGCAGCAGTGTGGGATGTGGAGTACTTTGAATAGATGAAACTACTTTCTGTATCAGAATTTTAACCTGTAATACAGTAGCAGAACTCTGATGTGCCCAGTATATCCATGCCTCTTCTGCAGCTCTGTGAAAAAGAAACTACTATTCTTGGAAATGGGCATAGATTTCCAACCCTCTCTTCCCTGTCCTTTTTAGTCTCTTCATATGTTGCACGCTTACAGAATATGTACTTAATTTGCTTTCTGTCTTTGTTCAGGAGCAGTTAGCTGAAGAAGAGGAACGCGTACTGGCTACAGAGCGAAGAGCAGCCGTTGCTTCTGAACAGTTACGCAGGGCCCAAGCATTAGAATTACACGTCTTGAACACTGTGTCTGACCCTCAGGTTAGTAGATAAATTATATAGCTCCTTTTTGCATAATGTGATCTTAATGATAATATTTGATGTATATAACTAAGATGTTATAACGTGCTTATAGATTGTTTATTTATTTATATAACAATCTTGTAATTATAAAGTCCTTTGCAATTTTTAATGTCTTTTGTAGTTCCCCCTTTTTTTATTTTGTTTTATTTTAAGTTTTCATTTGTAAGCATTTTTTGTTAATATAATACAACCATCTGAAGGCTGATAGGGTTTTAAGCTCAAAACTGCCCATTGAAGATAAATAGAATTACCTTACATTTTGCTCTTTCAACAAAGTGTAGATAGCAGTGTGTGTTCTAAGTAATGCCATTTTCATACCAGTATAAATTTAATGAGCTTGTTATGTGAATATCAGGTAACTCTAAGATAATATTTAAGAGCTGAAAAATGATAAGTTAAAACTTTTAGAGATTCATACTTTATCTGCTTGATTAATTCTGTACTCTTATAGCAAAGAGGTGTTGTATACCCTTATTACTTATTACATGTCATTATAGAATATAGATAAATAACAATACTATATGTATTGCATACTTATTTGTGGAATGCTATTTTAATAGGTTTTTATGACAGAATTCAGTGCTGTCCAGCTTTTCCTTTAAATGCCTTCTATTTTGGCCATGTCTCGGCTCCATAAACCAAATCTGGAGAGAGAGAGAACGAGTTTACTTCAATCATGAAGTTGTAATATAAAAAGAGAATTAAACCCAGCAAAATGATAAGCTTAATAATATGTCTCTAGCATTTGTCAAATGGTGCCCCCGGGCACACTGGTTTACCCTGAAATGTAGCAAGGTGCGCCCTAAGTTAAGGGAAGAGTAATTTATGAATTCTTTTTATTTTTAAAAAATCTAGTTTTATAAAGCTTGAGACACCAAGTTCGTGGGTCCATATATGAGTCAAGTCTCATTATTTGAAACTTAAAACTGAAGGCTAACTTCCTAAATCTTTGAAGATGAATGGGTAATCCTTTTACTTATCCTTTCTTCAAGGGATTAAAAGTTTATCATTATCACCCTGTCTAAAAAATTGCAAATAATTTATAAATCCCTTTAATATCAAAGCTGTCCTGCTAATCTTCTTTGGGAATGCTTAATCAAAAAAGCATACTCTTTTTTCCCCTCATGAACACATCTCTCATGCATGCAATGTATTTTTTCTGCTTTGCAGAATTTATAATTAGATTAAAACTATTTTCAAATATATCATCCTTAACTACAGTCATGAATAAATTATATAGAACAATAATTTCATGCTTTAGTACTGATACATGAGTGTCTCATGTGGTGTGCTAACAAACAAGCTTTTCATTTTTATGTGGATCCCTGAGAAAAATCCTAGATTTATTTCCTACTGCTGTTGATATTGCAATTTTTATTCTGTGGTGAAAGTATTTTTTAATTTGGCATCTGTTTATTAAGATGAAAAACTTCTAAATGTAATTATGGAGATTTAAACCATTTTATCAATCAGCAATTTTTTTTTATTAATAAAATTATTCATGACATATGCATATCCACTGTGTACAAATAGTTTCACACACACTTATTAGCACGTATATAGGTACACTCGCCTCTTGGAACAACGTGATGATAGGCTCTCAGAAGTGACGTGTAATGTAAGATTCGTGTAATGTAACCAGTCATTTACCATAAGAAACAATGATAATAGGCATATATACGTTCCACAACCGTACATAAGCACACTATGCCAAAGATATAAGATAAGTAAAATATAGTTTATAAGTACATAATAAAGCACAAAGACCTGTAGTTATTTATATTAAAATGCAAATATTGTAGAGTATAAAAGATATACAGATATACAAATAAATACTGTACAGCGAAAAATAATTAATGAACCCTGAGAATGATCTCTTATCTGCAAACGTAAACAAAGATGACATTAGTGGTAGGAGAAAGAGGAGGAGACTTAAGCGGTAGGAGAGGGAGGAGTAGAGGAGGAGGAAGGGGGAGAGCAAACCACTGGTTGTTGTTGGGGATAATACTGGGTGAAGAGTGACTGAAGCACATGGCAACGTGGTGGGAAACTACCTCAGAGGTGGTTGCTTAGTTACTAAACAACCATTTTTTTCGCTTTTTCTCGCACTCATGCACGTAGCTCACACATTTCGTATTTTTTTACTATTATATTTTGGAGGCGTTATTCCAATTTCGTGTATTATAGCAACACGTAAAAAGTGAGTTGAGTGTATTACATAAGTATATATAACTGTATATGTGCATGAGGAGACAGAAAGAGAATTTTCTTCTTCAAATATGTAATTATGTAATATTTGTTTATTCTGTTGCCAAAAGTTACTTACCATTTGACACATGTTTATTAACAACAATAAACCTTTAAATAAATAAAATTATGGATATTATACCATTTAATAAAATAAAAATTATCAATTATTAATGTAAAAAATATAGTCAATATATTCAGTTTACTTTATTATTTTCCTATTTTAAAATTTCATGATTAATTTTTTTTTATTAGAAGTTAAAGTGTGTCTTAAAGTTTTAGTTATTCTACAAGTGTGCCCTGAATTAAAAAAGTATGAGAAACACTGCTCTAGATGCTATAAAAAGACTCGTGAGTAATTTAACAAAAGCCGATTTCATCAGATGAGTAATCTTTGGATTTTTGGAACTTTGACGAAACCCATTTAGATTGCACAAAGCCGCATTATGCTCCTTTTTTTTCGGAAAAGAAGCTTCTTGCAATAGATGGAATTGATTATTTTTTACTTACAGAATACAAAGGAATTAATTCAGTCTCTGGTACTACTGCGTGATTCAAATGAAGATGAGATGGATGCATATACTACTGCTCAAACAATTATCAACCTTGCAGTTATGCATGTGAGAAACATCTGCGACAGTGATGTAAAGGTAATATATATAGCTGTAGATGTATTGACATTATTATTAATCTTGTATATTAAATTTATGCCATTCATCAGTGCTGTAAAATGTAAATTTGCTTCAAATGTTGAGTGATATTGAGTGATAATAACTTTTAGTGTCTAGCCTTATTTGGGATAGTATTTGCTATGTGCCCAGCCTGTTTAGATAATAAATATACAAATATTTCCAAAAGACTGAGTCATAGTTATTGAAGAATGAAAACTTGTAGCACATTCATTATCATTACTAAGACTTGCTATTAGGGGTAAAGAATAGAAGATTTCTGAATGTACAGTACTTGTATTACAAGGAAAAACTAAGGAAATCATAATTTTTTTTATAGTTTAGCAAAGGCGAGTTTGCAAGCAACATATTGAGTTTTATTAAGTAACTTAAAAGTAGGAGAATAGAAGAGGTGAGGAAATGACATCTGTTTAAAAAGAAGCATGTGGAAAAAAGAAAGAAGTTGATTATATATTTAATATGTTGTATGGAGCGAAGAGGTAGGGAAAGGTGACTGAACAGAATATGAAAAGTAGATTGTATCTTTTTTCTTCATCTGAGAAACCATAGCCTGTAAATTTCAATAAAGTGGCCCCATTTATATTGAGAGCATTAAGATAGCAAAAGTATGGTATTCCTTACCCATCTTTCCCACCTGCCAAGTTTGTGGTTAGACAGAATTTTAGTGATGGAGGGATTGCCAGCTCATCTCTTCCTTATGTCTCTTAGTTAGCCTTTATGATACATAGGAGCTATGGATGTAAAATCATTTCTCCCCCACATAGAGTTTGAAAACAGATCACCAGAGAAATTTCATAATTTTAGTTTTCAATAATTATTCAGATTATCAAAAAGATATGTAGAAAAGATGTTAGCAGTGTAAGGAGAGCAAAGTAGAAAGATGGGATGTCAGCAAGGGGATTTATGTATTGGCAAAGCATTAAATGCAGAGAGGAAAAGGGAAGATTTTCCTTTACATTATAAATAAGGAAAACCTATTGATATTTTATTCTCTAAATATAGTTGCCTCTCAAAAGGTGTGGACAGAACTAAGTCATTGTCATTGCAGTGAATTTTAAAACTAATCCTCTGGTCGCCAAGTTTTGCCATGTAAAACTCCTTGATATGACATTACCTTGTTATATGATGAGCACTAAGTCTAGTAAGGGCTCTATTCGAAGTTTTTCTCTTTTTAGGTTATTAAACATTTATAATGTCCATTTTCAGATGGAGCTAAAAAGAATACTTGAGAGGGATGTACTGCAGTCAGCATCTGATATTAATAGCAATTATACCTCCACGTCTTGCTTTAGACAGTTCAAGCTACAGACCTTACTGCATTTGGAGCTACTTTGGTTATTTGGTAAGGGCTAGATGCTATATAGTTATCAAGAATGGATAGAGTGATAACTGTGGAGCTGAGGGAAATAACAAGGTTTAGATGAAAGCTTGCCTGATAATTAAGACCAGAAAGTGCTGAGGTCATTTGGTCATATGGAGAGCATGAATGAGGAATGAGTTTTGTATTGAAGAGACTGTATAGAGCTGAAGTAAATGGAAAAATGCCAAGAGGAAGACTCAAATCTGAGGTGGAAAGATCATTGGAGTCATGTTATATTTTACTAGAGTAGGGAGAATAGAGTGCTAAAAGTTAAGAGTAAGTGTTATGATCTTGCGAATGACTGAAGCTGACTCTTACTTGTATTCGCTCAGTACTGCAGAGTCTTACCTTGGTTCAAGGGAGGGAACCATGTAATGAAATGGGAGGGGTAATCTAGCTTCAGCTGTTAGCCCCAGGCAGAGCATATGAACCCCACTTAAACTTTGTGTTACCCAAGTAGTGTGATAGGGAGGGATATGGCAACCCCTCAACCCCAAGGTGTGAGGAATGAGGTAAGTAACTTCAGGTGATTGGATGTGTGCTTTGGCTAAACCATCCCTTTCACAAAAGGATTAATGACCATTGTATATTTACATGACATTATGCTTACAAATCTTAATATATTTAGCACAATGTGAGCAGCTTATTTCTCTATGAAGACAATCTTGTATATTTTAAAAAGAGTTACTTTTTGATGGTAGATTAAAACGAACTTAAATGGAAAATAATATTGGAAATTTGGTAAAAATTTTAATATTTTCTCATTACCCAAAGAAGTAAAAATATCATCCACAGTAGGAGGGGTATACAATACTATGTATTGTACTTTTACTATTTTAGGTCTTAAATTAAGAACTTAGATTATAAATTTTTGCATTGGTGGAGGACCTAAGTTCGAATTTAAGTGCTTTCCTTATGATGAAATCCAGGTTATGGCAGCTGTCAGGAACAGAACTCTGTCATAAATCAAGGGCCCCCTGTACACATAATGAACCCTTGAACTTGGTTCAATTAAAAACAATTTTTTTTTTTTTTTTTTTTTAAAGTTAGTTAATTAGTCAGTCAATCGGTCCCGAGCTCGCCACTGATGGTCTCTATCCACCAACGGCTGCTTTGAGAGCTTACCACTAGTTGGTGCTGACATGTGCCTCACTTTGTTTACATATAGAGCCATGTGTTCAGATTTATAGCATCAAGTTTGAATATTTAATTTGAAAAATCCCATGCATGCCGATGATTGGCTCCCAGCACTGACTTTTCCTTCGAGAGCTGACCGCTCATTGCCTCTGCCACAGGCCCTCAGTCTCTTTAGTCTGAACCTCCATAGCGGTAACATGTGCACATTATTGTTCCGAACTTTTGTGCTGAAGTTATGTATTTCAGTGTTTTATTTATCACAATTATAGTGATTTCCTATACAATACAGTAACCATGTCATTTGTAGGAAAGGAAAAAAAAGCAGAAATGAGTAAATAGTGTAGCTCAAAAGCTTGAGTTGAATAAAAAGTTAGATCGTGGTGTATCAATGAAGCGTGTTTGTGAAGAATATGGCATGAAGGAACAAACTATTTCTGATATTCATGAATTGAAACTAAGATTAATGGCTTACGCCCTTCAATATTCTGTGCGTGGCTGTTCTAAGTCTATTAGTTCACCATCCATAGTACAGGTAAGTCTGATTTTATTTTAGTACTGCATTTTATTTATTTTATACTGTATTTACATTTTAGATTAAATAAAGAATATTTTCACATTGGATGGTGAATATGATATAGTCAGTAATGAAAAGTATTAAAGGTACACCTAGTTCACTTTTTACGCGTGTTTATAAGCCGTGATATTGGAATAACGCCCCTAAAAAATAATAGTAAAAAAATACGAAATTCGCGAATAATGCCCAAGCAAAAAACTTAGGAAAAAAAATTTTCATTTTTGTAAATACTTGACTGCCTTGGAGGTTTTCTGCCATGCTCCTCCTCTTCTACCACTTAATGCGATTGGATATGTATTTCAGTGTTTTATTTATCACAATTATAGTGATTTCCTATACAATACAGTAACCATGTCATTTGTAGGAAAGGAAAAAAAAGCAGAAATGAGTAAATATTAGTGTAGCTCAGAAGCTTGAGTTGAATAAAAAGTTAGATCGTGGTGTATCAATGAAGCGTGTTTGTGAAGAATATGGCATGAAGGAACAAACTATTTCTGATATTCATGAATTGAAACTAAGATTAATGGCTTACGCCCTTCAATATTCTGTGCGTGGCTGTTCTAAGTCTATTAGTTCACCATCCATAGTACAGGTAAGTCTGATTTTATTTTAGTACTGCATTTTATTTATTTTATACTGTATTTACATTTTAGATTAAATAAAGAATATTTTCACATTGGATGGTGTGTATGATATAGTCAGTAATGAAAAGTATTAAAGGTACACCTAGTTCACTTTTTACGCGTGTTTATAAGCCGTGATAATGGAATAACGCCCCTAAAAAATAATAGTAAAAAAATACGAAATTCGCGAATAATGCCCAAGCAAAAAACTTAGGAAAAAAAATTTTCATTTTTGTAAATACTTGACCGCCTTGGAGGCACTTTTCTGCCATGCTCCTCCTCTTCTACCACTTAATGCGATTGGATATTATGAAGATAATGGAAAAAAAGCATTAAGAACAAACAGCAAACAAACTTGCGATATAATATCGTCAGGGAAATCGCGTGCGAGGGTGCATCAGCTGATACAGAGGCTGCAAAAGTTTGCAGATAGAGGTTCGTTCTCCCGCATCCTCCTCCTCTTCTACCGCTTAATGCGATCGAATATTATGAACAGAATTGAAAAAAGCATATAGAACAAACAGTAAACAAACTTTCAATATAATATCGTCAGGGAAATAGCGTACGAGGGTGTATCAGCTGATACGGAAACGGCAAAATGTTTGCAGATAGGGGATCGTTCTCCCGCATCCTCCTCCTCTTGTACCGCTTAATGTGATCGGATATTATGAAGATAATGGAAAAAAAGCATTAAGAACAAACGGCAAACAGACTTTCGATATAATATCGTCAAGGAAGTAGCGTGCGAGGGCGCATCTGCTGATACGGAGGTGGCAAAACGTTTGCAGATAGAGGTTCGTTCTCCCGTATTCTCTTCTTCTACCGCTTAATGCGATCGAATATTTTGAAGATATGGAAAAAACGCATTAAGAACAAACCGCAAACAAACTTTCGATATAATATCGTCAGGGAAATAGCGTGCGAGGGTGCATCAGCCGATACAGAAGTGGCAAAATGTTTGCAGATAGAGGTCCGTTCGCCCGCATCCTCCTCCTCTTCTACCGCTTAATGCGATTGAATATTATGAAGAGAATTGAAAAAAAAAGCATTAAGAACAAATAGCAAACAAACTTTTGATATAATATCGTCGGAAATAGCGTGCGAGGGTGTATTACCTGATACGAATACGGCAAAACGTTTGCAAATAGAGGTTTGTTCTCCCTCATCCTCCTCCTCTTCTACCGCTTAATGCGATCAGATGTTATGAAGATAATGGAAAAAAAGCGTTTAGAACGAACTGCAAACAAACTTTCGATATAATTTCGTCAGGGAAATAGCGTGCGAGGGTGCATCCGCTGAAACGGAGGCGGATAAACGTTTTCAGATAGAGGTTCATTCTCCTGCATCCTCTTCCTCTTCTACCGCTTAATGCGATCGAATATTATGAAGATATGGAAAAAAAGCATTAAGAACAAACAGCAAACAAACCTTCGATATAATATCGTCAGGATAATAGCGTGCGAGGGTGCATCAGCTGATACAGAAGCGACAAAACGTTTGCCGATAGAGGTTCGTTCTCCCGCATCCTCCTCCTCTTCTACCTCTTAATTTGACCGAATATTGTGAAGAGGATTAAAAAAGCATTAAGAACAAATAGCAAACAAACTTTTGATATAATATCGTCAGGGAAATAGCGTGCGAGGGTGCATCAGCTGATACGGAAGTGTCAAAACGTTTGCAGATATAGGTTCGTTCTCCCGCATCCTCCTCCTCTTCTACCGCTTAATGCGATCAAATATTATGAAGAGAATTGAAAAAAAGCATTAAGAACAAACAGCAAACAAATTTGCGATATAATATCGTCAGGGAAATAGCGTGCGAGGGTGCATCAGCTGATACGGAGGCGGCAAAACGTTTGCATCCTCGTGCTCACCGCCATCATGCATGTCCCAGGGTATGCCTGTTGCCCTCCGCATAATAGAGTGCATTAATTTGTTTACTGTACAGTAAATCTGTATATCTTTTATGCTGTGCACTATTTGCATGTTAATATAAATAACTACAGGTCTTTGTGCGTTGTTATGTACTTATGAAATATGTTTTACTTATGTTATATCTTTGGTATAGTGTGTCTATGTACGGTTGTGAAACGTATCTATACCCATTATCATTGTTTCTTATGGAAAATGACTCGTTACATTACGCAAAATTTACAATACCCGGCCCTTCTGAGGACCTATCATTGCGTTATTCTAAGAAGTAGGTGTATACGGTATTCCTCTTCTTTTCTTAATGTGAGTGTTGATATTAGCTACCAAAGATTTAGCATACCGAGAACCCCCTCTTATTAGTCCATTATATTGAGCGTTGAGTGTATATGAATGAAGATAACTATACAATTATATTTTTTTTGTATTTCAAGGGTACTCTTCCTCAAGTCTTACGAATGGAGATGGGGAAGAAAATCGTGGACACACCCTGAGAGAACATCATATTGGGGAGGCTGTGAAAATGTTGCGAGCTTTATCCCTTGCATATAATCCATCTACAATGGCCACATTTATGCAAGAAACCATTCTTATCCAGTAAGCTCTGATTTTTATTTATTATAAGTACAGTATTTGACATATTTTTACTCTTGTATGCTGTAGATGCCATAATACTTAGCCCTGATATTAGCTCTGTGAAAATAAATTTTCCTTTGTTATTGTGTATTCTGCCTTTCTGAAGTGATTGTATATGTGTTGACTGCATCTGGTACTTTTTTTTTTTATAAGACCTTGACATAGAGAGTTATTCATTCCTTGCTATCATTTAGCGAAGAGGACCTGTTTGATTTATTTCTACAAGAGAATATACTTAGGGAATATAAAAATACATTACAGAAGGACTTTACTTTAGTATGCACATATGATAATTCCTCTCTGTTGCTGTTAGTAATAATATATTGAAATTAATGAAGATAATGCATTTAATTATGTTTCTTAAACAAAACCTATATTTCTAATATATAAAGAATGTTTTTTAAACTTTGAAAAACTTTATATATAATATATGAAAGTATTATATTTTCACCAAAAGTTTAAAATTCATTTGTTCATCTGGTGGAAGTCTCCTTACATTTCCAATGTGTCTTATTCTTACTTTTTGTGTGACGAAATTGATAGTCTGCATTAACATTCTAACTGTCTATACTTCCTCATCCTTTTCTAATCATCTTTGTTATCATTACTGATATATGTACTCGTTGTCATTTTCATTTCTAATGGGACTGATATTTTCATATTGGTTATGAATATGTAGGCAGCTATTGCTTGAAAATTGGCACCATGCAATATTTGAGTTTCCTTTGATCATGTCTAATACTTAAGTTTTACTGTGTTAAATTCCCATTCATCCAAGCCGTCATAGCATAGCACTGGTTGAAAATATTCTTCCTGTTATAGAGCTAGAAGCAGTAGCCTCCAATTGTAGCTTCTGTAAGGACGATCCAATCATATATGAAAATATTCACCCACACTGTACTTTTTTAGGAATTCATACTGCTGTATATTACCAGGAATAATCCACTTGAATAAATTTCAGTTTTGGTGATACATTGGGAGAGGTTCTTGTTGAAATGTTTGAAGAGCTGAATCTGCCTCTCCCTGAATCTCTCAGTAATCTAAATGAAGATGGTCAATTAGATTTTGACACTAGACCTTCCTCCGTCAAATCAACGGTTAGTAATATTATTATTTTTATGTTGGTCACTTGTGTGATATTGCAATATTGGTACAATGTTTTCCCTACCCAATTTCTTTTTGATATCTCCTTTGATATATGCAGTCTTAATATAAATCATATGACTAGGGTGCAAGAAGTTTCTTAGAGACTGTTAAATGCATGATGGTAGGCCACTGCTTGATCAGGAATGGTGGAGCTGACATCTGGTAATTCACTACAAGCAGTGTTGGATCACGTGAATATTTTCCTTCTTGAAAGTTTTGCCATTATTCTCTTGTTATTTGGCATTGATGATGGTGGATATTTTTGAATGGAGTGCATACCTCAGTCATAGACTGCCATGAAAATGTTATTTCTAGGTTCTTGAAGCTGAAAATATTCTCTCTCATATCCCTTAGAACAACTTAACTCTCTCTCTTGGTATACTATTCATGAAGTGGAGATATCATAAGTGAATTACATTTTATTTTGCTAACATGATGCTGTAGCCCAATTAAGCCTGCATGGTGCCCACAAAATGGAGAGAAAAAGGTAGATCGTTGCTTCATCATATTTGAGCTGTTTTGTTGCTAGAAAAAAATGCCGGGAGTATGGGACGGCCCTATACCCACTTGATGTTATTAGTTGGCTGTTCCGACACTGGGAATATGAGAGATATATTCTGTCTCTCCCACCATCAACAAGTACATTACTTTTTTTTTTTCTGGGAAGAAAAATGACAAAAACCGATGATATTTGAAAACAGGCTAGCAAACTTTTTTTATTGTCGATATCTGTGATTGTTATACACAAGCCTAACTTTATATTTTTTTAGAATAAGAGTGCATATCATAATGAAGAAACTGTGGTATGTAGGTAGGTAATTTTCTTTAGTTTAAGTAGCTTGATGTTTTGTTAGCACTAACCTATGTACAGTGTATGCTCTCTCATAATGTCAAATAAGTTGTCTTTTCTATATCTTCTTGTTTTGTAGACAGAATAATAGCTAATCAGATATCTTTTTAAATAGATTTCCCTGTAAGTCCCAATTGTATGGCATGGATATTAAATAGTCTGATGCCCAATATATTAATACCTTCTCTCTTTCCTTTGAGGCCAGGTGCTACCCGCCCAACTCACTCTAACACGGACCTAAGTTGAATTGTCTCTGCTATCATATTCAGAGTTTTTCACATAGATTAGTTAGATAGTATATTGAAGTTTATTGCATAAAGTGATATTATAAATATTATTATTATTATTATTATTATTATTATTTTTATTTTTATTTTTATTATTATTATTATTATCGAGGAATAAAAGGTATTTAGAAGTCATTGATGAATTATGTTGTCTGGAATGAGGTGTTTAGGGTAAAGTAAGAGCAGGGTATGTGAGTGGTTGAATTAGAATCTTAGTGGAGTGATGAGGGAGGAGAGGACAGTTGATTATAGATTCGGATGTGAAATGACGAGAATGACTATCAGAGGGTTTTCAGACGAACTGGGAAGAGATAACTGAGGAAAAATGAAAAAGAAAAGTGAAAGTTTGGGAGATGTAATCTGGGACTGCTAGTTTATTGAAAACCATATCAGAAGTGTGAGTATTTTTAAATAACTCCTTAATGAAAAGGGAGATTGACTGTTGGAAAAGGAATGATAAATGATAATCTCTTAGTTGCGAAGACAGATTAAGCAGCGATAATAGCTTCAAAGAAGGCAAAAGATGAAATCGCAAATGTTATGGGTTGAATTGCTTCATATCTAAATGAAGTAAAGCTGAGTTCTGGTAAAAATATTGAAGTATGAATGTCTAATGTCTGGATTAATGAGAGAACAATAATAATGAATTAGCAAAGAGCTTGCACAGTTCCATAAGGGCTATTGCAGAGTTGACAAGATGGGAAGTTCTTAGTATAGGTACTCTGCTTACAAGAAATCCAAAGCAAGGTTTATTGGGGAATCCTTGTTAGAAGAGTGCCTGACCTTGAAGTGACATTGATTGGAGGGGTTATGTAAAGTTAAGGATATACAAACTAGATGTTTATCGTTAAAGTTATGTGCATGACATTTATTTGAATATTGGAAAATAGAGTCTGCTTCAAAATTAACTTGAAAGAAGAGTTTGTGGTGGCCTTCTTTCATTTGAATCAGAATTTTTGTGTTTTCTTAGCATCATGGTCTCTTAAGCTAATTCTCTATGTGAGAAATTTGTATAATCTCTTGTGGCAGTCTTTTCAGCATAATACTGTACTTAGCATAAGTGTTTGTATATTTAGAGTTAGCCCATCTTGTAGTAACTATGATTATTTTTTTTTATCACTCATCATGATTCTTACTAAAGGCAAATTTTCTTCCATGTAGGCAAGCTTAGCTGGGTATCAAAGCAGTGACTCTATAGACGATCCAGATTCAGGGAAGTCACGTGAAGAAAAACGAACTGTAAGACCTCTAGGTATACTGGAATCGAGCACGCACAGGATTGTTGTTCCTGTTACATCCCTCGCCTTAAGACGAACAGTCAGCGATCAACCAAGGCAGAGTTCGACTGCCTCATATTTTGAATCTGCTAATAAAGGTTTGCTCATCATGATTAATCAACATACCTTTCTTCGCTGACATCATTCACTGATAGTTTTAATCTATCTTGTGCACTAATTTAACTGCAGTGTTGTATGCTAATTTATGATTATTTGTCTTCATTAACTTTCTTTTATGTAAATGATGAAAATTTTTATATTAGGGGAAGAATCTTAATATTTTTTATTCTTTCAGAAGCCTCAAAAGGTGATATTCAGAAAGTTCGTAGAAATTTATTTGACTTAAGGGATGGTGTATCGAGATCTAAGTTTCATCGTCATCACACAATAGATTCATTACCCTTATCAGAGCTTAAGAGTCCTAGGAAAAATGAAGAAACAAGTGTTAAGAGATGTCCTACAAGATCCAAGTGTTTTGAGAAGACACCTATAAAATTAAAAGGAACATGTTCAAAAGACTCACTCACTCATAACTTTAAAAAAGGTAAATCTACTTTTATTCCTCCATGTATATTTGTGTATGAGTCTGTCTTATTAATTCATAATGTGATTGCAGTCTTCATCATACTCTATGCACAGAGATATTTCAACTATAAGCCAGGTTTCGCCTTTGTCAGTGAAACCACATGGCTTTAGGGAAGGCAAGGCTGTGTTAACAAACTTGTAGTTTTATGCTGAGGTAAGCCTCATCATACAAAAGAAAAAGTTAGGTATATTTCCTATTCTTAGAAGTTGGGAAAATTGTTTTAAACAGTCCCACAGGAAAGACTTGAAAGCTGTAGGATTTGGTAGATATCTTGGTTTGGATGAATTTATATGTAGATGGAAGAGAGTTGAGGTTCAGTAGAAGATTTGTGGTATCAAACAGGAGGAAATTAAGAAAGAGATTTAACAGGGCTTAGTTTTGGATTCACTTCTGTTCTAATATATTATCTGCCTGAGACTGTAAATGCATAATAGTAATTTAGGAGAACTTTGAACTGCAGGAGTGGTCAGATAAGTTGTTAATTAAGTTTATTACTTCAGGTGTTAAAATAATGAAGATGGTCAAGAGTGGAAGACGAACTATCTTAAGGTAGTCATTTGCAGCAAAACTTAAAGATCCTTTAAGAATTGAAAGATATAAAAGGCAGATTTGTCAACAGAATTTGCATATACAGTGTTCCCCCCCATACCGCAGTAGTTCGGTTCTGGGACCCGGCGCGAACCAGGAAATCCGCGGAGTAGGACCAGCCTATATGTACATAAATATTTTAATATATTTTTACGTTTACACTGTATAAACCCTCCCTGCACTATTAACAAACCACCCTTTACTTCATAAATAACAGCATGCAACGTAAATTTATATGAAAGTGATAGATAAAATTACGGTGAATGGAGTGGTTATTACATGACATACTCATTTACAATTATTTTTAACTTTACGTACTGTATAAACCCTCCCTGCACTGTTAAAAAAACATGAACTATCTCACGTAGGTGAGAGCTACTGGAAATATAAATATATATGCTAGCTCACGTAGCTATCGGACACTACATATATCGCATGATGCAATACTGTGAGTTATACTGTACGTACGTATATCTAAATTTATGTTTTTTACTATTTTTTACTGTTTTGTTATTCTTAGGCTGGGAAATACTTGTTTTATCAATAAAATAATGAAAATTTTAATATTCACTAGGTCACGTAGGTGAGAGCCTTTGCGTTTTCCGAAACACTAATACCGGTATCGTGTATTACGTGGTGCAATACTGTTTACTATTTTTTACTGTTTTATTATTCTTAGGCTAAGAAATACGTTTTTTTTTATCAATAAAATCATGAACTTACTGGAAATATAAATATATATGCTAGCTCACGTAGCTATCGGACACTATTTTGCATGATGCAATACTGAGAGTTATACTGTACGTATATCTAAATTTATGTATGCTAGCTCACGTAGCTATCGGACACTACATATATCGCATGATGCAATACTGTGAGTTATACTGTACGTACGTATATCTAAATTTATGTTTTTTACTATTTTTTACTGTTTTATTATTCTTAGGCTAGGAAATACTTGTTTTATCAATAAAATAATGAAAATTTTAATATTCATTAGGTCACGTAGGTGAGAGCCTTTGCGTTATCAGAAACACTAATACCGGTATTGTATCTTACGTGGTGCAATACTGTTTACTATATTTTACTGTTTTATTATTATTAGGCTAAGAAATACGTTTTTTTTTTTTATCAATAAAATCATGAAACTACTGGAAATATAAATATATATGCTAGCTCACGTAGCTGTGACCCCAATACATTGTACGCTATCGAACACTATTTTGCATGATGCAATACTGTGAGTTATACTGTACGTACGTATATCATTCAGTTATTAGTACAATGTATATCAATTTAAAATTCATTTACTTATTTGATGATTGTACAAAATCTATTGTATTTATTCATTGTAATTTGTACCAAATATTCCTTTTGTAAAGATTATACTTTTGAAAAGAGGTGGTCAATAAACGTATCTATCTATCTATCTAAATTTATGTTTTTTACTATTTTTTACTGTTTTATTATTCGTAGGCTGGGAAATAAATTTTTTTTATCAATTAGATAATGAAATATGTTTTTTTCAATAAAAAACTGAAAATACTGAGAATTTTTTTTTTAATATTTTAATATTTTTGCATATACCCATAAAATAAAATAATAATTTATCCAAAAAAAAAAAAAACCGCGATGCAGTGAGAACGCGAACCAAGAAACGCGAATAACTGGGGGAACACTGTATATGGCACTGTATAATACAGGCCACTGTATAATTTTTAACAAACATAGCTTGGCCTTCAGATATATGGACAAAGAAAGATTTTAGTATTTACACGAAGTATATTCTAAACTTGAATATGTAGCACCTTCTATAATTCGCACTTGAAAAAGCATATTAACAAGCTGGAGAAAGTTCAGTCATGCTCAAAGCTGGTGACATATACAAAACTTCAGTACAAAACTGGTTTAGGGAGTTACTGTCACTTGATATCAGAAGGAAATAAAAGGGACATGATGATGGTTTTTATATTTCTACACAGTTTGATAGTGGTGATAGGGAACAATGCCATGAACTGGATTGTAGTAGTAAGCTTCATAAGTAAGCTTTTTGCAGGCTATAAGATTTTGTTTATACTGTTTAATAAAATTAGTTTTTGACTGGAATTAGCTTCAGGGGAACTGTACTTATGTTGCAAGTTACACATTTATACCACCATACTGACAGAGCTACTAGAGCAGATAAAAAATCTTCATATCATAGTGCAACCAGAACAAGAGAGTACTTTTCTGGTCGTTTTTATATTCACCTTTTACAAATGTGCTTGGAAACGCTGATATTTTTAATACGCTGTTTTATGCTAAAAATATGTTGATCCCCAGGAGAAATGAACTCGAGTTGCATGTTGCATGTTCATTCCATCATACCGACTGAGCTACGGCAGCAGATAAAAAATCTACATATCATAGTGTAACCAGAACAAACAAGCACTTTTGCAGTCATTCTTATATCAGCCTATTACAGTTGTACAATGAGTGTATGGATATTCACAGTGAAACCATTATGACATGAGCTTGTGAATTTGGTACACAAGTTTGGTTCCCTTTAGGTTCAATATGGTTTTCGGGGATAACAGCTTATTATTAACATGAGGGATTCTGATCTTTTGGGATTTAAGCATTCAGCATACTGACTCAAGTTCACCATATCCATCTGAGTTTTCTTTCTCGACATTGTGAGATGACTGTAAGGCTGTTTTGTTGGAGTTATTTATATGGAATATTTGAGAGAAAATAAGTGTTAGTGTCCCTCTTTGTATATTTATATCTATATATATGTACACTGTACCTTTTGTTGCAGGAGGTATATTGGCACCTGAAACACCTAACCATAAAGTTGGTCAGACCATATTTAACAAAAAGAGAGTTTGCAAGAGCACTGGTACAACCATCGTTTTCGAAAGCCCTGATGTTAAAAGTAAGCAAAGCAATATTTGTAAATTTTAGACTACCTCATATAGTTTATTCAGGATTGCGGTCAGCTTCAACAGGAAGATTTCACAGTATGCAAAAAAACTTCTCGAGTTGCACTATCAGTCCTAACAGGTCCTTAAGTATTGGGATCCTTTGCCTCAAACATTGCCAGGTTTTGATTGAAATGCTGAAATTCTGCAGATAAGCCTTTTTTCTGTAAATGTTCTTGCTGGACTGGTTTCTTCTGTTACTGCCCACTTTTCATCTTCCTCCACCTAAAGCAACTCCACTTATTTTGAAATGAGTTGTTTTACGAGTGTAAATTTTTTTTTAATAAGGTTCAGGTTGCATTAATGTTAGAACCATCAAATGTGTTAAAGTATTAATCTAGACACTTTCCATGCACCATTCATGCACTCTCAGTCATAGAATCCCATGCAGAGACAATAGTACTCACGGCCAGGAAGATTTAATGATTCTTAAAGAAGTCTTGCAATGAGGGCTGTAGATCATTGTTTGTAGTGTCTATTGCTTTAGCCATTGTGATGTGGAAATAGCTGGCCTTGAAGGTTGAGATGGATCTTTGGTCCCTTCGTTGAGTGAGTAGTGGTATTTTGGGCCAAAAGCATTAAATCAACATAAGTATAGGGAGATTGACTAGATGCAGTGGATGTCCAGACACAATATCTAAACAGTCTTCGAACAGTTCCTGGGTCATCTGTGCTTTGGAATTAGAGCAGTAGAAGATGGCTCATGTGTTTGTTGCTGTTCTTACATGCCCTTGGGTTTTAAGAGTGGTGAGTTGTACACAGAGAAAGGCTTCATTTTGAAACTCGTCATGTTGCCCCCCCAAGCAGCAGTGTCAGCTTATCTTTGAAAGCCTTGATACCAGATATGGTTTTGGCTTCTTTTGTGGATGTAAGTGCTGATTGGCATCCACTTCCAGAATAAGCCCATTTTTCCACATTGAAAATATGCTCCTCTCTATAACCCTCTTCAACAATGAGAGTATGTAGCGTATCAACAGAATTTTTAGCTACTTCATCGCTCACACTTGCTGCTTCTCCTGTAACTAACAAATCTCGGATTGCGAACATCTTTTTTAAACCTCCTGAACATCCTTTAATGGCAAAAAAATCTTCAGTATAGTCTTCCAGAGCACAGTTCATCAAATCATGGAAAAAAGTTTGTGTCTACAGTTGAATAATAAAGAAGCTTAAAGGGGTCACCTCTATATCTGGTCTTCTATCCCACATACTGCAGCATCTTTATTTTGTGGATAGGTCCAGTCTGTTGCTGTTATCATCACAGACCTTGTAAATACAGAAAAGAACCTAGAATTCATAAAGGAGACATCATAAAATACAAAAATACAGGAAGCAAAATGTTCTATTGGGTGTGTATTAGCTGTACAATAATTACTTTAAGACGCAGAAATAAAAAGAAATTTATTTTTACCTCACAGCTTCAAGAATGCACTCTTATCTTTGAGGATCGCTGAAATGTTATAGTACAGTAGCTGGAGATTGCGAGCAATATTATCCTTCATGCAGTCTAATGACTTGCTTTCATAGGCAAATTGATGGCCTCCCTTTCTTTCCTGGTATCTGTAGGTGTAAAGAAAAACAATTTCCTCTTCAGAGACATAGTGTGAGAATAGACTGGAACATATGCAAATAGTAGACAGAAAGGGAGAGCATTGTGCAACCAAGCATCTTACTGGGATGCTAGCATTTATACAGGCAAGAATGTGTTGTACGCTTAGATGGACAACACTTGCTCTGCCTGATGCTTCGTTTTATAGTACTTATTTTTAATTTTTAATTTATAGTTAAATTTCTTAAAGCATACCTCTAACATGCTGCTATTTTAATTATTATTATTTTTATTATCATTACCCTGTATTATTATTATTATTATTATTATTATTATTATTATTATTATTATTATCGTTATTATTATTATTATTATTATCATCATTATTATTATTATTATTATTATTATTATTATTATTATTATTATTATTATTATTATCGTTATTATTATTATTATTATTATTATCATTATCATTATTATTATTATTATTATTATTATTATTATTATTATTATTATAATAGCAGGTGACTGTGGTAGAACAGTGATTAGAGTGCTCGACTCAGGAAATTTGAAACCTGTGTTCGTGCCCATCTCATGTTGTTAGGAAGGACATCCAGCATTAATTCCCCTTCTGTAACCTGTTTGTATGCACCCTCATTCAAGTGGGGATTAATAGTAACTCATTAAATGGCATACAACAACAACATTGTTACAATTATAAGAATAATAATGATAATCATATAAAATTACTATATTTATCACTTTATGATTTATTTAGTAATTCTCATATTTCTTAACCAGGGACTATAAGCTACATATTGGCTGATCATACATAGTGAGAGGCAGAGTCAGTTCTCTCTCTCTCTCTCTCTCTCTCTCTCTCTCTCTCTCTCTCTCTCTCTCTCTCTCTCTCTCTCTCTCTCTCTCTCTCTCTCTCTCTCGCTCTCCTCTCTCGCTCTCTCTCTCGCTCTCTCTCTCTCTCTCTCTCTCTCTCTCTCTCTCTCACACACACACACACACACACACACACACACACACACACACACACACACGCACGCACGCACGCACGCACGCACGCACGCACGCACGCACGCACGCACGCACGCACGCACGCACGCACGCACGCACGCACGCACGCACGCACGCACGCACGCACGCACGCACGCACGCACGCACGCACGCACGCACGCACGCACGCACGCACGCACGCACGCACGCACGCACACACACACACACACACACACACACACCACACACACACACACACACACACACGGGAAGATACGAGCTTTGGGCTCTTTCCCGTAAACACAATTAGGTAATCACACACACACACACACACACACACACACACACACACACACACACACACACACACACACACACACACACACAGAGAGAGAGAGAGAGAGAGAGAGAGAGAGAGAGAGAGAGAGAGAGAGAGAGAGAGAGAGAGAGAGAGAGAGAGAGAGAGAGAGAGAGAGAGAGAGAGGAGACGGGAAGATACGAGCTTTGGTTTCTTTCCCGTAAACACAATTAGGTAATCACACAGAGAGACACACACACATTGGTGCTTGATCTAATATTCACAGGTAGTGTGTTGGATATTGAAAAAATTGAGTATGAACTACCAATTGCCAAAGGTCTTTTGGACTTAAATAGGACTGTCTAGGACAGTTCGATGTCAAGTCCTTCAGTCATGGTTCTTTTTCTATGCCTATATCAACACTGGATATTTGTTACACATCTCTTATTATCCCTTCCCATCTAACAAGTCATAGCTCTCTCCATCTCTGTTACTCTTTACTTTGTTTTCTTCGTGGCCAGGCCTGATGAGGGCAGTTTTATATGATTTTTATTTTTTGGCCTGTCCTGTGTCACAATGAAAAAAAAAAACTTCCCTTATCGGGCTTGGGCACGAAGAAAACAAAGTAAATAATAATAGAGATGGAGAGTGCTGTGACTTGTCAGATGGGAAGGGATAATAAGAGATGTGTAACAAATATCCGGTGTTGATGTAGGCATAGAAAAAGAACCGAAACTGAAGGACTTAAATAGGACTGTCTAGGACAGTTCGATGTTAAGTCCTTCAGTTATGGTTCTTTTTCTATGCCTACATCAACACCGGATATTTGTTATACAGCTTTTATTATCCCTTTCCATCTGACAAGTCACAGCACTTTCCATCTCTGTTACTCTTTACTTTGTTTTCTTTGCGCACAGGCCCGATGACGGCAGTTTTATTTTACTTTTTTTGGCCCATCCTTGTGTCACACTGAAAAAATAAAAAATTGGAAAGAGTGACCATTTTGTGTTGTTGATGGAGTATATCATCAAGGATGTTATGCCTGAGAGTAGAGGCACTGAGGACATGAGAAGGAACTGTCTGAAAGGAGATCGCATAAATATTAATGACATTTTTGCAGTAATTGAGTGGAGGACCATATATAACTAGAAATCTATACTAGAAATGTACGACATCTTTTGTGAGGAATGTGGGAAGATAGTAGATTGTTGCCTACCTTCCACCAAAATGAAAGTTATTTATGCCAGAGAGAAATGGCTCAATAATGAGTGTAAGAACCAAGGAGTGGAGAGACAAATGCTGGAAAAGGTATAGAAGGAGAAAAAGCATAAATGCATGGTAGACCTATAAAAGAGCAAGAAATGATTACCTAAGTAAAAGAAGAGAGGCAGAGAGAGACTTTGAAAGTATATCACCAGGAAGGCTAAAGAAAATCCCAAACTTATCCATAGCTTTATCAGAGGAATACTGAAGGTAAAGGAGGTTTTAAAGCTAAAGAGAGCGGATGGAAGCATCACCGAGACGGATGAAGAGATCTGCGAAGAATTGAACAAGGAATTTCAGTCAGTATTTAAAGCATGAAATACCCCACCCTCTCAGATTGCAGAGATAGGAGCTCATGGGCCAGTATTAGAGAACATCATCTTTTCATCCACAGAGGTATGCAAAGCGCTGATGGAGTTAAGAAGCCCATAGAGCTATAGGTCCTAATGATATATCCTCTTATGTACTTAAGAAATGCGTTAATTTAGTATCAGCGGCACAATGCTTCATATTTGAAAAGTTGCTGGAATCAAGGGAGATTCCAAGATGCTGGAAACAAGCGAACGTGGTACCTATCATCAAAAAGGGGAGGGATACATCTCTAAACTATAGACCTGTTTCCTTAACCGGCATAGGTTGCAAAGTTATGGAGAAACTAGTAAGGAAACATCTCTCTTCACTAGGAATCCTTCAACTTTTTGTCAGTGAGACAAAATGGCTTCAGAGAAGGTAGATCAACAGTAACACTTATTAGAATTTTATGATGAAGTAAGCTGAATCTTACAGGAAAGAGAGGGCTGGGCAGATTGTATATTCCTAGACTTCCAGAAAGCATTTGACATTTTCCCACACAGGAGACTTATGAAGAAGCTGCAAACAATGGTGAGGCTAGGTGGAAATGTCTTGGTATGGATAAAAACTTACTTAGAAGGATGGGAATAGAGGGTTTGAGTAATACACTTAGTGTCTGAATGGAGAAGAGTTAGCAGTGGGCTTCCACAGGGTTCAGTTTTAGTGCCACTTTTGTTCCTTGTTCAGTATATGTAAATGACCTACCAGAGTCTGTAAATTCATTCATGAATATGTTTGCAGATGCAAAGATTGTGAAGAAAGTAAGAGACGCGAACAATGATAGAGAACTTCGGGAAGACATAAATAGTCTGAATGAGTGGTCAGAAAAGTGGCTAATGAAATTCAATACCTCAAAATGTAAGGTAATGAGAATGGGTACGAGTGCAAGAAGGCCCAAGCTTGACTGCTAAATGGCAGGAGCAGAACTTCAAGAGACAGAGAATGAGATAGATCTAGGAGTAAGCATACTGGCTGATTTGTCTCCAGAAATGCATATAAATGGCATTGTAAGGGCAGCATATGCTTTCTTAGCAAATGTTAGGGAAGCCTTCAGGCACATGGACAAGGAAATGTTCAGAAATATTTATGTAAATGAATAGTTTGAAGCCTTTGCAAGAAATCTTCTTTGCAGGATGTAAGGAAGTAAATTTTTTTTTTTTTTTTTTTTTTTTTTAGTGTAAGAGTAGTTGATAATTGGAATTGGCTAATGGTGGAGGTAGTTAATGCTAACTCAATCCATAGTTTTAAGGACAAGTATGATAAGTATCACTAAGTACAAAAGGGAACCGACCAGGAGACGAAGTAAATAGCTTTGGGCACTTTCCCGTAAGCACAACTAGGTAATTACATTTAGGTAATTACACACACGCACACACACAGAGTAAGGTAATGAGAATGGGTACATGTGCGAGAAGGCCCAATCTTGACTACTTAATAGCAGGAGCAGTACTTCAAGAGACAGAGAATGAGAGAGATCTAGGAGTAAACATACTGGTAGATTTGTTTCTGGAAATGCATATAATTGGCATAGTAAGGGCAGCATATGCTTTCTTAGCAAATGTAATGATAGCTTTCAGGCACATGGATAAGGAAATATTCATAAATATTTATGTAACCTCAGTGTGGCCAAAGCTTGAATATGCAGTCCCCTTTTGGAATCCACACTTGAAAAGCACATAGTTAAACTGGAAAAAGTTTGATACATGCCATGAAAGTGCTGACAGAAGTACACATTCACAGTTATGATGAGAGGATGAGGGAATTAGACTTACTATCACTCGAATTTAGAGGAATGAAGGGGATATGGTGCCGGATTTTAAATTCCTTCATGGATATGGCAGAGTGAATAGGGATCAATATTTTGTTAAGACTGGCACTAGAACTAGAGGCAATCACAGTTATGAGGAAAGGCTGAGGGAATTAGACTTACCATCACTCGAATTTAGAAGAATGAGGGGCGATACTGTGATGGATTTAAAATTCCTTCATGGATATGACAGAGTGGATAGGGATCAATACTTTGTTAAGAATGGCACTAGAACTAGAGGCAATCACAGTTATGAGGAGAGGCTGAGGGAATTAGACTTACCATCACTCGAATTTAGAAGAATGAGGGGGGACACGATGATGGATTTTAAATTCCTTCATGGCTATGACATAGTGGATGGGAATCAATGTTTTGTTAGGAATGGCACTAGAACTAGAGGTCATAGTTTGAAGCTTCGTAAGAAAACATCTTTGCATGATGTAAGGAAGTATTTTTTTTTAGGGTAAGAGTAGCTGATGATTGGAATTGGCTAAGTGATTAGGTAGTTAACTCCAACTCATTCCATATATATAAGGACAAGTATGATAAGTATCACTAAGTACAAAAATGGAACCAACGAGTACTCAGGTAGTTACGAGCATGGGGCTCTTTTCCGTAAGCACAATCATGTAATTACTATTTGGTAATTACATACACACTAAGCAAGGTAATGAGAATGGGTACAAGTGTTAGAAGGCCAAAACTTGAATACTCAATAGCAGGAGCAGACTTCAAGAGACAGAGCATGCGAATGATCTAGGAGTAAACATACAGCTGGATTTGTCTCCGGAAATGCATATAAGTGGCATCGTCAGGGCAGCATATGCTTTCTTAGCAAATGTAAGGGTAGCCTTCAGGCACATGGACAAGGAAGTGTTCAGAAATATTTATGTAACCTATGTGTGGCCAAAGCTTGAATATGCAACCCCCTTTTGGAATCCACACTTGAAAAAGTACATAGTGAAGCTGGAAAAAGTTCAGATATATGCCATGAAACTAATGCCAGATATGCACAATCACAGTTATGATGAGAGGCTGAGGGAATTAGATTTACCATCACTCGAATTTATAAGAATGAGGGTGGGATGTGGTTACGGTTTTTAAATTCCTTCATGGTTATGACAGTGGATAGGGACTGATATTTCGTTTAGACTGGCACTAGAGCTAGAGGTCATAGTTTGAAGCTTCGTAAGAAAACTTCTTTGTAGGATGTAAGGAAGTACTATTTTAGTGTAAGAGTAGTTGATGATTGGAATAGTCTTAGTAAGGAGGTAGTTAACTAGCTCATTCCTCAGTTTTAAGGACAAGTATGATAAGTATCACTAAGTACAAATTGGGAGTCGACTAGGAGACGGGGTGTTACAAGCATGAGCTCTTTCCCGTAAGCATATTTAGGTAACTACACATACTCATTCATTCATCGAGATTCTTTTTTCCTTATTGTACTTTTTCTTATTGTTGAGCAACGTATTTTATTTTATTATTTATGCTGTATTGTGTATTTTTAATTTACCCAATTTTCAATATGGTAGACAGTAGATTTGGACAATTTCATGAAGCTTTCTGTAAATAGAGAGTCTCTCTTTTCAATTTTATTTTCAGTGAATTGACATTTTAACATAAGTTTATTTGGTTCTGCTCTCATTCTAGTTTTGATAATAGTTTTTAAAGATCAGTGAAGTACTTTTATTTTTTTTAGGAAAATGTAATTGCACAAACTACTGTGCTACATTCATCCATTTAGGTGCAAGAATGTAACTTTTATAAGTAGGTTAACGAAAATAGAAGTATTACATTCCGTGTTCACTTTATCTTTCTTTTTATTTGTATACTTCTCTTTTTACCCTGAAATCATATTTATAGTAGAATATGCTTTGCATCACAGCTAGTCTGTGTGACTATAAAGTTAATTTGCAGCATAAAATGAAGAGTTGAAATATACTTTCCTCTGTTGAATGAAATTTTAAAATTTTTAATTTATATTAGAATTGAGACATGCTCGATGTAATGACTTCTAGCTGATATATTATTTTCAGGAGTTTGTAGAACAACACCAAGGACATTGCGGGCAAGTTTGAAGGTCACTCGTAGAAATTCGTTCTACTCAGGTGCACAGTCTCGTAATTGGGAAAAAGCTAAGACGCAGCTCCTTGCAAATAGTATTTGTAGCACTTCAAACCAACACCGAAATGATAAAAGTTTTGTAAAGAATGCCACTGCTAATTTTCTTTTTACAGATATTCTATCATTGAGTGCAACAAAACTTAACTCTAAGGGAAATACAAATATGATTAATGATTGTAATAAAACTCCTGAGAGGAGAGTGTTGAACTTAGAGCATGATGATAATGATAGTTATGTAAATGAAGATCGAGGACTTTCACCAGCCAGTTATTTGAGACAAGATGATGCTACCTCCTCAACACCTGTAAAGCATACAAGAAGCCCAATTGCAAATGTGTCTAATCTAAATTTTAGAGGCTCAGTCACCAAAACACCTAATCATGTGATGTGTGATACATTGTATGAGGTTACTCCAGGCAAAAAGGTACAGTTTGATTTAACGTCCACTCCTGATAAGTTACAGTTGTCCAATAATGTTCAAACTCCCCAAGGCAAGAGTAATTGTACTCTTGGTAATCCTGTAACTCCAAAGAGTATACTGAAGACGCCTAAGAAAACCCCTAATAAAACACCTTCAAAAGTTTTACATAGTCTTGACCTATTGTTGTCAACTCCAAAAAGCAGAATTAATAAATCTTCACAAGAAACTAAGACATCACACCTTTATGGAGTGCAAGAAAACTATTATTTACAACCTAATGCTGCTGAATCTGACTTTTCTGGATTTTCTGACAAAAACATCCTTTTGACCCCTGTGAAAGTGAATACTATCGCCTCTTGTGAGGAAAGTGAAATTGAGCTGATTTCACCTTCAAAGAAAGACAGAATTCAGTCTGAGGTTTTATATATTGTTCATAAATCTGACATTTCACCGGGATCACCAATAGAATTACCCAATAAGATCGATGAATATGAAATTAATGATGTAAAAATGTCCTTTGAAAAACAAGAGAGATTTGACAATACCTCGGATATATATTTCCCCAACATCACGCCAGAAGATATTGGAATTATTGATAAACTCATGTTTAATGATTTCCAAAATGACAGGGGTCTTGACTATGAGGAAACTACAAGTTACAGTAGTAGGTTTACAGGGGATTATAGTTATTATCCAGATCTACAGTTCAGAATCAGCCATGATGATCCTTGTGAAGGCTCACCAGAAATGCAGTCGTCATCTGATGATAAGAATGTTATCAGTCATGCAGTAAATGATCTCGGTAATCATTTGGAATCATTTTCATCTGATATTATAGATACCTCACCAGGATATGATGAAGGAACATCTCTCAGCATATCCAGACTTCTTGAATGTCATGTGGATAACCCAAAGATAGAATCACAGATAGATACAGAGCAGAAGATTCATTCTTATTATGATAATATTGCACATAATGATCATAATTCTCAAGATGGCTTGGAGATTGGTGCTGGAGAACCATCTATCCATTCTAGATATACATCCTGTGACATTGAATTTGCAGTCAGAAACAGATCTCCTGATAGACGTAGTCCTTCTCTAAGTCCGGAAATCCCTCTTGACTCAAGATTAGTACTTAGTGGTGAGATGTTTAAAAAACAAGCCACAAACATAATTTTGGAAAGAACTAGAGAAAGTGAGACATCAGAAACGAAAAATCTTATGGGCAGTGATATGAATCTTGTGTCCACGAAAAAAGATAAATCGTTGAGGAAACATATCCAAAGCAGTTTAAAAAATAAGGACTGCAAGAGTAGATATAATTCTGGGAAAGATAGTAAATGTCAAGCAATGACTGAAACACAATTACCATTATATGCGTGTAAGGAGAGAAACAATAGCATGAATTCAATAACAGAATCTGCATCTGAGCATGAGAATGATTGTAAAAACGAAGGTAATGAAAGTGTAAACGTGCAAGATCATCTTACTGAAGAGGATTCTACAAATGAGCTAAAGATTAAAAGAGCAGAAAGTGATAGATCTTTACATTTAGAGCATTCTGAAGGCGTTGTAGGGGTAATGGCACAGTTTGAGGAAATTGGTACTATAGATATGGATGAGAATTTTAGAACTATGGAAGCAAATGTATTATCAGTGAGAAACAGTAACAAAAAACTTTTACCAATGGAGTGTAAAGAAAAAGTTTTTGTAGATAAAGACAATATATTTAAGAAAAACGGGCAGCTAAAAAGAAAATATTGTTACAAGGCTTGTGCAATAGATAAATTTAAGAGAATCTCGAATTCTGGATGTGACAATATTAACAAGCTAAAGACAGAGAAATTATCTTACTTTAGGTCTGGAAAAAGTTTGAGTATCCCTCAGAATGAACTTGCTTATAAAAATTATTTAGATGTTTTTAAAAATGAAGCAGCAACTGAATCCATTGCTGCCAGAATTTTGTCTTCTGGGAGTGAAAACGAAGAGACTTCATCATTTGCTGCACTGAAAAGTGATCATAAAAATAAAAGGCTTCTCAGGAGTAGATGTGGAGGTAAACATACAGAAGGCATTTTAGAATTCTCTATTTCTTCAGGAGTTGCTGCTGATAGCACAAATGTAAGTGATAAGAGGCTTAACAGTGAAGATCATGATGAAAGTATGACTGAGAGAAGGTCTCTGGCTCCTCAGGACAGTCATGATATAAATCCAACACTTATTTTGAAAGAACCCGAAACGTGTCATAGTAGCTCAAAACTTCTTGCTTCTTTAAAGAGAGTTGCACATAAAAGTAGTAGAAGAAAAAGGTCTCGAAATTCATTCAAACACAGTATTAAAAATCAAAGGATGTCTTTTTCACCAACTGAATGGGATCAGTGTTGCATAGAAAATTGTGTTTCTTCTGAAAACTGTGGGGGTGAGGACATAAGTTTAGGCTCTCAAAATTGTTCTGAATATGAGAATAAGAAACGTAGATATTCTAGTATAGAAGCTGAAATGCATCTTTGTATTAAGTCACAAAAGGGTTCTTCAAAATATAATGGAGATGGTAATAATATGAGTAAAGATTCTCAAACTTCTAATGAATATCACAATAATAAAAGGAGGTTTTCTGGTAGTAAAACTGGAAAGTATGATAGCAGCCCAGAAATTATTGCTTCTCTAGCAAGTGATGCTGATGGTAAGAGTGCAAATGAGAAAAGGTCTGAAACTTCTTACAGAAAGCAGAGGCTTGTAGCTAAAAGTGTTGAAAAATATTTCAGCAGTAAGAGAAGAACAAGAACAGATTCTTCGGAAAATTATACTGGAACTCCTGCTGAGAAAACGCCATCTATAATAAGGACTAATAAAAACTGGAAAAGTGAGGTCACTGATGAGTATATAAATAATGAAAAAGCTAAAAGAGAAGCATGTGATAGTAATGAAATACACAATATAGAAAATATCAATTACACCTTTTTAGATTACATGAACCCAATGTCCCATGGAAAAAAATGTTCTGAAAGCTTAACAGCTGATGATGAAAATCTCTTGCAGTTTCCTGATAACTCAGGAATAAACAAATCATCATATAGATGGATAAGGAAGAAAATACAATTGCTTTGTGATGATGATGCTCGTGAGCAGGAAGTTAAAAAGATACCTAGAAGAGTTCAGCCAAGGAGGAGCACCGTAAGGAGTAATAACAGAAGGAAGAGTAAGAGAACTTGTAAGATGAGGAATATTTCCTTTAAGGAACCAAGTAGTGATGAAAGCTTCGAGTCTTTTGGCGAGAAGGAACATGCTGTGATCAAAATGAGGAGAAATATTGATTATGATTTTGGAACTCATGATGAAATTCCTGAAGATCTTTGTAAAAGAAAAAATAGAATTAATGTTCCTTTGAAAAATGTAGAAAATTTACCTTCTCAGGTCAATTTTAGTTTAGGTGCAGAAAGTGCTTCAGATTGTAGTGAAGAGATTCCTCTATTTGGAAGATGTAGCCACAAAATTGATAAGCAGCAGAAAATTGATGTGCATGTATCACCAGATAGTAAAAATTCGGTGTCACCTGTTGAACCTCAGAATTCAATTGAAAGACCCAAAAGAAAACTACCAGAAGTCTCTAATGATAGGAGAAGAATAAAGCCAAGACGTAAAATGCTAAAACCCTCAAAAGTATGTCGTGGGTACCCCTCTGGAAAAGTGAGGAATAACTCTCCTGATCACGTGGAAGACAATTACACAAAGATTTCTAAGCAGGTTAATAATATTAGAAATGGACAAAACTCAAATGTAAAAAAACTTGTTGTGAAGAAGAAAAAGCAAAATACTGTCAAGTTAAAACTTACTAAAAGTGGTGACAATTATGAAGTGTCTCAAGTTGATGATATACTTAAAATTACAGATGCTGATTCCAATATGGAACCCCAGAATCTCCTTGTCAAAGCTAAAACAGGCGAAAGTCTTGCTAATTCTAGGGAGGTTGATGCACCAGTAAGAAAGCATAGGAAAAGAAGAGAAAACGAGAAATCTTGCATCATTACCCCATTAAGATTTACACGACACATGTCGAGAGATCTAAGTGTTTCTCCTGAATTATTCTCCAAGCTGATTGCATTATCTCCAGAGAAAGTTCCACCTTCAGATCACAAAAACTCCAATTCTAAAATGGCACTAGAATCAAGCAATCACAGTTCATCATATTTAGATGGAGAAGATATTCCTGACAATTGTCAAGCAGTTGAAAACTTTGGGGAATGTGTAAAAAGTTTACCTGTTTGTTCAAGGCAGAGTGGTATGGATGATGTCATTAGCTCTGAATGGATGGTCCAGAATATGGCAGGTTCCCCAACACTAAAGACTTTCATCCGTAAACAGAAGAATAAATATTCTATTTCCTTGAGTCCACGTATTGAGGTCTCTCCTTTGCATCAGCAAGAAATGAAGCAACCATTCACTAATCCAAGCTTGAAGAGCTTAGTTCATCTCTCCGTATCACCGATTCTGAATCATGGTGGAAATGGAGGTTCGCTTTCAAAAAGGAATAACAAACCAAAATCTCACCGTAGACTTTACACAGATAAAGACAGTGAGTGAAATACTTATTAAAATTATCCTTGGAAGGAAAGTAGGTTTTGTGGTTGCATTAAAAACTTGACAATGTGTAATTTTCACTGTATAACCTATGAATGTCTTTCAGAAATTGTATATCAGTAATTTCAAATGAACTTGCATCAATAAAGTAATAGCTATTTTATGGTGTGCTGTGTGTAAACAGCATGATACTAAAGGTTTTATATGTAATACTGAAAAATGCACATTAATTATCTGTGTGATATGTATCATCTTTCATGTCAGATGGAAGATATTTAGTTTTTGCAAAAGTGTGTTAATGTTTGAATATTTTAAAAATGCTATGTATGACATATTTTGTTTTTTGTTTTTATATAGGATATCTCTTTGATAAATTTTACAAACTTTTGTAAAATATGTTCTTAAGATATTTCATCTCAAAACAGATATATTTGATTAAACATTTTATTTAAGATGGTTATATAATTTTTTCCTAGTATTGCTGCTTTATGTACTGTATGTGATTCATAGCTCACATGTATTACGTGTTGTATAATCATAGGGATTTTTTTGTGTATATGTTCAAAATGGATTCTCATTTACACTGAGCAGGTAGGTAAGGCTCATGCTGTTTGAATGCTCACAGTCAAACTGAACATTGTGGAAAAAACACTTATCCACATAATATTACGTCAGCTGGGGAAAAAAAAATTCAAATAGCAAAGTACTGTAAAACATGAGTGCAACTGGTCACTTATATTAAAAAATGATGAATCAGTTCAAACTAAATTAAGAAGTACTGTACTATAAAACATGAGTGCAACTGATCGTTTATATAAAAAAATTATTAATCAGGTCAAACTAAATAAAAAAAAAAAAATCAGTTCAAATTGTGGGGGCACAGCGATAAACCAAACAAGTGGCTGTAATCGACTGTGTGGCCACCTCTGTTGTAGTCTTCTTGGATTTTGTTCCCTGCTAATTATATTTCAAAGTACTGTGAAGACTACTCTTTGCCGGTTCCCCCCTAATTTTTTTTGTTATGCCTCACCTTCCTAGATATTAAGGCTTCTCTTCCGTATTGGCCTACCACTAACTAATTCCTTAAAAATTTGCCAAAGAAATCCCCTTCACTGTTCTTTAAATATGCCATTTCTAAGCTGCCCTTAACAGACAAGCTATCTCTGCTCCATTTTCTTTATTAAATCTTTTTGTTCCCATCATCTCTATTATTCTTTTACGCCCTCTAAGGCTCTTTATATAAAAAAGGCTCTTTATATAAAAAAATAAGATTGGAAAAAATGGAACAGAACCACTTAAAATAACTATAATTAAGTATAATAATAATTATAATAATAATGATAATAATAATAATTAAAAAATATATTAATTTTAACAATAATATTGATAATAGTAATAATAATAATAATAATAATATTGATAATAGTAATTATAATAATAATAAAAATGATAATAATATTTGATAAACGGAAACCAAAATACCATAAAAGCATATGTAATCACTGAAAACATATTTCTATACCTCTTAAAACTAATGTTATCAGCCTTGTATGTAAATGGAATATATATATATATATATATATATATATATATATATATATATATATATATATATATATATATATATATATATATATATATATATATATATATATATATATATATATATATATATATATATATATATATATATATATATATATATATATATATCACTAAACTCTTGGAACAACGCAAGGATAGTGTGGGGGTTTTATTTTAAATGATGATGCTAGAGTGTTCTTAAGATTCTGTTTTACTAAGGGGACTCAAAGTACCGAGCTCGGTTAAGAGCTCACAAACAGACAGGACAGATATTTGTACTTGAACACCCCATTTTTATTACCATTAGTCGGTTAAATGAAACTCAGAATTCAACTTTCTTTTAATTTTGGAAATGCAATGACATTAAAAGAATTGAATTAAATTTCTCAAATTAAATTTTATGAAATGCTGCCTCGAATCCCGGAGGAGGTGAGTATGAGTTCGTTTCCCGGCACCACGGACGTATGCCAAGACTTTGGCCTCAACTCGATGATTACCTCTGTCACACAGGCAGAGTAGAATACAGGGCACTTGTTGTGCTAGATGAATTCCTTGTTGTGCTAGATGAATTCCTGTGAAGATGCCACGTAAAATATTGAAAATAAACTTAGACCACCCAGGCGAGATGTTGCCTCTGGGCAGTCTCGGCGCCAAAAGAGAGCGTCTCCTCGTTGTGCTTCGTGACGTCATCTGTAGGAGACATTCCTAGAGCAGTAATTGGCTCTGATTTCATTTTAAGGACTATTTTAGTGGTGGTCCCTGGCAGGCAATTATAGCAGAGATGCAAGGGAGAGACAGTATTTTTAGGTGCAACAAGTGGAAGCAAATAAAATAAAACGAGAATACTAATGAAAAGTTAGGTTACTGGTTCTGTGTTTCTTAATTTTCTTGGCTCGGAGCAGGCAGAAAAATAGAGGCAGCCTTTATATTGGGGCTATACTTCTACACGTACAAGAAGAGTCAATAAGCTATATAGAATTAGCTATAAGCTAAAATACAAATTGCAAATAATCATAATCTGCGAAAGTCAAGAAGTGGGAATTATTTTATTAGTTAGAAAATAACAGTTATGTTAAAGGGAATTAATTTTTTTAGTTAGAAAATAAGTTATGTTACTAATTTTATTTAATAAGGCATCTAACAGCCTCTGTTGACATTGAGCAAAACACTCTGTCACAAAGGCCCTTTCTAGAGAATATTGATTTAGCAAAATTCTACTACAGAAGGCGAAAAAAGAACAGAGGAAGTTACGGTGACTTCAGTGTTATTATGAGGGATGAGATATCCTTCTCATGGAAAAGAACAAATGAATAATAAGAATGGGATCCACCACTGGAACATATCATACTATTAGTAAAAGTAAACAAGTCTTGTAAACAAAACATTAAATGACATGCAAAACATAAAAGAAATGTGATCAAATTCAAATTTCAAGAAAATTAAATCACAATTAGATATCAGTGAATATCAAGATTTAAGTTTATGAATGCTTCACATGCAAGAATGCAATAATATAATATACAAAATAAAATACAGTATACGCAAATTAAACATTTGAACCACGTCGTCACTAACATTGGCGACTGGATTTAAAACAGTTTCAGCTATTCAACACTAAACTAAAATGTTTCTGCCAAGTTCTGGCTTTCAAAGTCCCACAAAGGGAAACATAAAACTACGATCAAAAAATTATTCTTCCCCTTTTTCGTTTTCCATTAGGAATAACGTTTGTACGCTAAAGTAAACAAGTACAGTACAGTATTAAAGACATAAAAGATAAACATAAAAATAAACAACACATTAGAGAAGTAATCTTTACTGACTAGCCAAATTTAGGCTAACAGCACCAGCTTCCTCATTTGAGGGTAACGACCGTCGACTTAGTAGATCAGCAAGGTCATTGTCCTTGCCATGAACATGTTGGGCAGTGAATTTAAAAAGATTCAGGTAAAGTGCCCACCTTTTCAGACGAGGATTTAGCTTGTCTGCAGTCTGTAAATATAGGAGAGGTCGGTGGTCGGTTCTCAGTGTAAAATGTTGGCCATACAGATGGACTTCAAATTTCTTTATGGCCCAATATGCAGCTAGAGCTTCCTTCTCCACGGTGGAGTAATTTCGCTCTGCAGGGCGAAGCCTGCGGCTTGCATATCGCACTGGAGCTACTTCTGCTGAGTTGTCTGATCGGGCTTGCAAGAGCACGGCACGCAGGCCTTCGTCTGAGGCGTCGGTCTGCAAGATAAATGGAAAATCAGGGTTTACCAGTTGTAATACTGGCTCACCTGCCAATGCTTCTCGGAGCTTGAAAAATGCTCTCTCCGCTTCATCTGTCCATTTGACAGGGGAGGATTTACTTTGCTTCGAGGAGGTCAGTTGCTGCAAAGGGGCAGCGATAGTATTAAAGTGTGGAATGAACCGTTGGTAGTAGCCGACACTACCCAGGAATGATCTCAGTTGAGTGACAGTGGCAGGTTTCTCCATATCCTTGATAGCTTGTACCCTGTCATGTATAGGGGACATAACTCCTTCTCCAACCACGTGGCCGAGATACTGCAATTGTGTGAAACCAATCTCACATTTGGAAGGCTTTAAGTGAAGTCCATGCTGGTTCAGACGAGTGAGAACTCTGCGGAGAGTCTCGAGGTGCGATGACCAATCCTGAGAATGCACCAGGATGTCGTCTATAAAGCATGAAACATTGTCGAGATCCTGTAGTACTATCCTCATGAGTCTGCTGAAGCAGCCAGGGGCATTTACCATACCAAAAGGCATGACCCTGAACTGGTATAGACCATATCTTGTGGAAAAAGCCGTAAGAGGCTTGGTAGTCTCGCTCAACGGGACTTGCCAAAATCCACTGGCCAAATCCAACTTGGACAGGTAACGGGATTGGGAAAGCAACGAGAAAATATGCTCGGCGTCTGCAATGGGCTCTCCATCAAAGATGGTACGGGAGTTAAGCTTACGACAGTCAAGGCAGAACCTGTGACTGCCATCTCGCTTACACACTGCCAGTAACGGCGAACACCAAGGCGAAATGCTCTTTTCAACTATTCCGAGGCGGACCCAAGTGTCAAGATCTTCCTTCAGCCGTAAGGACAGCTGGTGGGGAAGACCATAGGAATGCCGAAATGGCTCTGGGTCAGTCAGTCTGACATGATGCTCAAGGGTAGTGGTAATGCCTGGGAGGTCGTTGAAGACGTTCTCATAGTCCTCAAATAGCTTGTTCAGCTGTTCCCGTTGACTCGGTTGCAGTCTGGAGTTAATAATACAATTACTCACACTTTCTTTTCGGTGTGTGGGAATGGCAGGATCCTTACCATCATCAAAAGCTAAGCTTATGTCTTCAATTGCAAGAGCGGTGGCTGCAGCCAGAGGGGCTTCTTCAGAAAAACTCCACTCCCGTAAGTCTGTCTCCACTGCAAGGGTGGAGTATTCCAATATAGGAAGTAAGGGGTGGCTATAATGGAGCACCTGTGTTGCTGCAGCCTCGGAGGTTCGGTTGATGCTTGAGGCATCTATAGGGGTTGCTGGGAGCGCCAGCGCAGGATCCCTGTGGGCCTCCGGGTCCTCACAATAAAGCTTCAGCTGGTTAATGTGGTATTTCCGGTTAATGCCATCAACATTTAGCACATAATTGTCAGGGGTCACCCGGTGTACCACAGTGTACGGTCCTTTCCAGCGTAGCATTAGCTTGCGGGTATCTGTTGGAAGAAGTAACAGAGCTCAATCTCCGGGTGTCAGGGCACGACGCCGCGCACGCTTGTCAAAGAGGAGCTTGGCAGTCTGCTGGTGACCCTTAATGGCTAATTGTGCAGTTTTCCATGCCTTTTTGAGGTGAGACGAAAACTTCAAAATATACTCATGAACGTCCCTATCGTCATCTTCGATGGTAGGTGAATCCCAACATTCTGCCAAGAATTCTACTGGGCCTCTGACCTTATGACCAAAAATCATCTCGAAAGGCGAGTATCCAGTAGTGTCGTGGGGCGTGTCTCTGAAGGAGAAAAGTGCAGCAGGGACGTACTTGTCCCACTGCCTAGGCATATCTATCACTAGCTTGCGCAAACATCGCTTCAATGTCCCGTTATAGCGTTCGCATGCTCCATTTGATTGGGCATGATAGACACTCGTACGAATGTGCTTGATTTCTAAAAGGTTACAGAAAGCCTCAAAGTGCCTACTTGTAAACTGACTTCCATTGTCAGAAGTGACCCGCTCAGGAAAGCCAACCCTGGAGCACATTTCAAATAGGGCTTGAGCAACTGCTTCAGTTGTGATAGAAAGTAGTGGCACTGCATCTGGGTACCTTGTTGCCAGGTCAGCATATACCAGGAGGAATTGTTTCCCCGTGGACAAAGTTGGATTAATAGGACCTAGTATGTCAACAGTGACATTGGAAATTGGCTCCATTGAGAGCTTAGTTATCCCCATGGGAACTTTCGGTACTGGTGCTGTTGAGGTGGATTGACAGACAGGGCAGGAACCTACATATCTGTCTACCTCGGTGTACATGTTTGGCCATGCAAAAGCCTTCTGAAGGACATGCCGAGTTTTTGCTTTGCCTCTGTGTCCACTCAGAGGTAAATGGTGTGCCACATACATAGCCTGGCGGCGCAACAAAGCGGGCACCACCAACTGTTTAAAGGTGTGGCCACCTTTAGTCACATGCCTACGAAGTACTCCATCTTCAAGGGCATAAGTGATCTGGCCTCCTCCTCTCACCGTGAAGGTCCTTCCCTCGGTGGCCTGCTGCATCCAGCGTTTGAGGCTGCGGCAGTCTTGCTGCAATTTGGCAAAGTCTGGACGGGACTTCAATGGCTCTAGAGGTGCATCATCTGGTAAAGGAGGGGTAAACTCTCCGTGTTCCACATTACGTTTACTAACTGCGGCAGACTCAACGGAGTCAGTCGGGGAATCGTCCAAATTCTTGGCATCGAGGCCAGGAGTTGCTGCTGAAATGGCTTCATGTGACTTCCCCCGAGGGAAGTTATAACGAGAAATGTCCTTATGGTATAGGTCGGCCTGGAAAGTAGGAACTAGGTTCAGTGCACGACCCATCAAGACAGGGTACATAAGCCCAATCATTGCCACAGCTGGGGCTTTTCCCTTGTAGTATTTGCAATCCAGGTTAATGACACAGCAGCGTCGTATTTGGGGTGTTCCTTCAGTAACCCGCACCCGAACGACTTTGCTGGTAAAATCTTCATCCCTGACGATTCTCTCGTCAACAAGTATGCCATTGGCCCCTGTGTCAAGGGCTATCTCAGCTTCCACACCATTTATGGTTTCTAGGCATTTTGGGATCATTTCCAGATCATCATGTTCGATGAATTCCACATTGGCAAGTTTGTGTGGTGGTTCCTCGGCATTTTCCTCATTGGCCCTTTCTGGCCCTGTTTCCACAACATGGGCTGAGTGAGTGGCCAGACGGCTATGTGGGCCGCCGCTGTGTGAGGGAGCGTGGTGGCTCTTAGAGTTTGGCTGAAAACCCTGGGAAGGTGGAGCAGAGTAATGGCCTTTGCCTCTTAACTGCTGAGGCTTAGGTCTTACCGGGTCATCCTTCTTGAGTGTGGGTGCATGGCCGTAATAAGGCTTAGGAGTGTGAGGAGGAGGAGCTGGACGATTGAAGTTCTGCGAGGGGCTCTTGTGCTTCCCGTTCCTGTAATCTCTATTTCCGGATAAAGGACTACTGTCTGGGATTTCCGCTCGAAGCCGAGCAAGCGCAAGCTCATGTTCATGTTGTGCTTGTGCCTCCTCACGTTGTGCTTGTGCCTCCTCACGTTGTGCTTGTGCCTCCTCACGTTGTGCTTGTGCTTGTGCCTCCTCACGTGCTTGTGCCTCCAGCTTATTTCGGCGTTCAACCATCTTCTCATGAGCCCATTCGAAGAGCTCCTGTCTTGGGGAAAAACCATATCTCTCACCCCTAGCAATCAGTATGTCTAGGTAACGCTCCTCATCGAATGTTTTGATGGTTTCCATGTTTGTTTCCTGTGACTGCCTGGTTTCCTAAACAGTCAATAACGAAGTGCCAAAACAACCACACAAAAAAAAACAAATCTCTACAATACAGTAGTAGAAAAAAAAATGAAAGAACCACACAACACCACAGTTCAAACTTGAACGTAAAAGTGATCTCAAAATCTCACCATAAAAGTGACTCAAAATTCAATCAAGTGCAACAGCAGCAAAATGTTGCAAAACAGTGCATGAAACACTGGCAATACAGAATGGCAGTCGTGCCTGCTTAACAGCAATATGTGGCAGTACCTGCGGTTATGGTGCAAATGAAAGGAATGAGTAACAACGAATTTTACCGACTAGCACCCAGTGCCTGAGAGTACAATCAAGTACAGTATAGTGGTCGTGCCTGCGTATGAGCGCATATATGGCAGTACCCACAAATAAAATGTCGTAAGTAATACGAACAAGTACAGTATCGCGGTCGTGCCTGCGTATGAGCGCGTATATGGCAGTACCCACAAATAAAATGTCGTAAGTGATACGAACAAGTACAGTATCGCGGTCGTGCCTGCGTATGAGCGCGTATATGGCAGTACCCACAAATAAAATGTCGTAAGTAAAATTCTGGAGTGTTACCAAAAGGGCACAGATCCTATGCAAAATACACCAACGATAAGCTAACAGCTTACTAGGCAGCCAGATTACACATTTCTACTAGTAATGAGAAAATTTATTTTCATGTGACAACTCAGACACATGAAAGGCTTAGCCTAGGCTCGATAAATGACACCAAAGTTTTTCTTCCAATCTATAAGCAGTCAATGCTTGAATATAAAACACAATTATAAGCAAAAATACTTAATATGCTTTCTCCCAATTCCTAATTCCAAGGAAATATAAACAATTCCTAACAAGTATCACCCTTTAACGGATATATAAAACACGAATGCTTTAAAACTCAATCTTATCACGCAAATAAATGAAATTTTATATAACACGTCTTCTCGTCATGCAAAATTTCTTAAGTCTGTTACCACATAATCTCATGTAGATTTCCTGAAATATTGTTTACCACATGGGAAACAAGAAAATATTAGTTACCATAATCAATATTGAAAATAAAGAAAAATTTCTTATCCGCAACGTTTCTAGCGCGAAAATTTTCGTGTGCAGCTTAAGATTCATTCATTTCAATAATCGAGCCAATGGTAATCGGGTTTCATGTGCAATGTTAAAAAGCAAAATAAAAATAAATTTATAAAATCAGTCTGTCTGTTCGGGTCCCTGTTCGGGCGCCAATTAATGTGGGGGTTTGTTTTAATGATGAATGTTGTTAAGATTCTGTTTTACTAAGGGGACTCAAAGTACCGAGCTCGGTTAAGAGCTCACAAACAGACAGGACAGATATTTGTACTTGAACACCCCATCTTTATTACCATTAGTCGGTTAAATGAAACTCAGAATTCAACTTTCTTTTAATTTTGGAAATGCAATGACATTAAAAGAATTGAATTAAATTTCTCAAATTAAATTTTATGAAATGCTGCCTCGAATCCCGGAGGAGGTGAGTATGAGTTCGTTTCCCGGCACCACGGACGTATGCCAAGACTTTGGCCTCAACTCGATGATTACCTCTGTCACACAGGCAGAGTAGAATACAGGGCACTTGTTGTGCTAGATGAATTCCTTGTTGTGCTAGATGAATTCCTGTGAAGATGCCACGTAAAATATTGAAAATAAACTTAGACCACCCAGGCGAGATGTTGCCTCTGGGCAGTCTCGGCGCCAAAAGAGAGCGTCTCCTCGTTGTGCTTCGTGACGTCATCTGTAGGAGACATTCCTAGAGCAGTAATTGGCTCTGATTTCATTTTAAGGACTATTTTAGTGGTGGTCCCTGGCAGGCAATTATAGCAGAGATGCAAGGGAGAGACAGTATTTTTAGGTGCAACAAGTGGAAGCAAATAAAATAAAACGAGAATACTAATGAAAAGTTAGGTTACTGGTTCTGTGTTTCTTAATTTTCTTGGCTCGGAGCAGGCAGAAAAATAGGGGCAGCCTTTATATTGGGGCTATACTTCTACACGTACAAGAAGAGTCAATAAGCTATATAGAATTAGCTATAAGGTAAAATACAAATTGCAAATAATCATAATCTGCGAAAGTCAAGAAGTGGGAATTATTTTATTAGTTAGAAAATAACAGTTATGTTAAAGGGAATTAATTTTTTTAGTTAGAAAATAACAGTTATGTTACTAATTTTATTTAATAAGGCATCTAACAGCCTCTGTTGACATTGAGCGAAACACTCTGTCACAGATAGGTTCTCAGAAGTGACGTGTAATGTAAAATTTGTGTAATGTAAGCAGGCATTTACCATAAGAAACAATGATAATAGGCATATATACGTTCCACAACCGTGCATAAATGCACTATGCCAAAAATATAAGTAAACATATTTTATAAGTACATAAAGCTGAAAGACCTGTAGATATTTATATTAATATACAAATAGTGTACATTATAAAAGATATACTTACAAATAAATATTGTACAGCAAAAAAAATTAACACCCTGAGAATGAACCCTTATCTGCAAACGTAAACAAAGATGACTTAGGCGGTGGGAGGAGGAGGAGGAATCTTAAGAGGTAGGGGAGGGAGGAGGAAGGGGTAGAGCAAACCACTGGTTATTGTTGGGGTTAATACTGGCTGAAGAGAGACTGAAGCACATGGCAGCCTAGTGGGAGACTGCCTCAGAGGCGGTCGCTTAGTTCCTAAACAACCGTTTTCCTCGTGCTCACGAGCATAGCTCGTGCATTTCGTATATTTTTACTACTATTTTTTTGGAGGTGTTATTCCAATTTCGCGTATTATAGGAATACGTAAAAAGCGAGTTTATATATATATATATATATATATATATATATATATATATATATATATATATATATATATATATATATATATATATATATATATATATATATATATATATATATATATATATATATATATATATATATATATATATATATATATATATATATATACCTCACCCAACGTCGTTAATTGGTTCCAGGAGAGATGACTTAAGTCGAAAAATGACTTTAATCGAATTAGCTTGTCTCTAGGCTAGCCTAGATATACATATTTACTGTACAGTAAACAATGAACTCTATTATGCCGTTGGCAACAGGCTTAGCATAGGACGTGCATGGTGGCCAGTGTTGCCAGATAAAGCGGATGTTTTTATTTTCAAATGTATGGTACATTTTAAGATATATATTAATTACAAGATGGTAGTACTGTAATTTAAATAAAAATGTACTTCATCTTTAAGATACTTGAAATAACTTACCTGCTTACATGTATGTTTTTTTATATTTATCGTTTCTCTCATTCATGTGTTCTGGCAACACTGATAGTGGCGGTGAGGAAGAGGATGCATACGTTTTGTCACACTTTCGTATCAACTGATGCGATCGCACATGCTATTTCCCTGACAATATTATATTAAAAATACGTTTCCTGTTTGTTCTTAATGCTTTTTTTCAATTTTCTTCATAATATCCGATCGCATTAAACTGTAGAAGAGGAGTAGTATGCGGGAGAACGAACCTCTATCGGCAAACGTTTTGCTACTTCCGTATCAGCTGATGCACCCTCACGCGCTATTTCCCTGACGATATTATGTTAAAAATATGTTTGCTGTTTGTTCTTAATGCTTTTATTAAATTTTCTTCATAATATCCGATCACATTAAGCGGTAGAAGAGGAGTAGGATGTGGGAGAACGAACCTCTATCGGCAAACGTTTTTCTACTTCCGTATCAGCTTTTGCACCCTCACACACTATTTCCCTGACGATATTATATTAAAAATATGTTTGCTGTTTGTTCTTAATGCTTTTATTCAATTTTCTTCATAATATCCAAGCGCATTAAGCGGTAGAAGAGGAGTAGGATGTGGGAGAACGAACCTCAATCGGCAAACGTTTTGCTATTTCCGTATCAGCTGATGCACCCTCACACGCTATTTCCCTGACGATATTATATTAAAAATATGTTTGCTGTTTGTTCTTAATGCTTTTTTTAAATTTTCTTCATAATATCCGATTGCATTAGGAGGTAGAAGAGAAGTAGGATGCGGGAGAACGAACCTCTATCGGTAAACGTTTTGCTACCTCCGTATCAGCTGATGCACACTCACATGCTATTTCCCTGACAATATTATATTAAAAATAACTTTGCTGTTTGTTCTTAATGCTTTTTTTCAATTTTCTTCATAATATCCGATCATAGCCAGTTTATTGTCCAGCGTTATAGCATGATGCTTAGCACTTGCACTAGGAATTTTCTTAGGTGCCATGGGGGCAACATATAAGGACACAAATGAATGAGAATGAGAGTAGCCGATAAACAGACGTATACCATGCATAAACTAATCAATTCAAAACAATAGCGGTTTCGTGGGAATGACAAGTGATGACACCTGACGGTAGATATTGGAACTACTGTACGTATTTTAATAAGATTTTATATGCTTTTATTCTTATTTATTGTACAATAACATGATTTTATGTGCTTTTGTTTTTATTTATTGTACAGTAACATGATTTCATGTGCTTTTAATGGTGTTCTAGTGATATTATGATTCCAATATTTGTAGCGGACAGACGTAAAGTTGATTATAATGACGTAAGCTTTATTTTTATTTATTTTTTTATTTTTCCATATATTTTTTTTAAAAACCGACGTATAATTGAGAACGACTCAACTCGAAACGACGTAATCCGAGGTATACCTGTATATATATATATATATATATATATATATATATATATATATATATATATATATATACATATATATATATATATATATATATATATATATATATATATATAGATAGATATACATATATATATATATATATATATATATATATATATCTATATATAGATAGATATATCTCTATATATAGATAGATATATATCGAGAGATATAGAGCTCTCTATATAGCTCGATATCTATCTCTCGATCTCTCTAGATCGATATCTCTATATATATATATATCTATAGATAGATATCTATATCTATATCTCTAGATCTCTATATATATATCTATAGAGATATAGAGATAGCTATATATATCTATCTCTCTCTCGCTATAGCTCTATATATATATATATATATATATATATATATATATATATATATATATATATATATATATATATATATATATATATATATATATATATATATATATATATATATATATATATATATATATATATATATATATATATATATATTCACCTTGTACCTTTTATGCGCGATTTATTTATCCACGAAATTGCAATAACGCCCCCAAAAAATAATAGTAAAAAAATTCGACTTTTGCGAATAACGCCCCCCCAAAAAATAATAATAATAGTAAATAAGCGCCCGCGGACGCTTTGCCTGCCATGCTGCCATCAGTGTGCTGTTACCCAGTATAGTGAGTGGATATATTTAGTGCTCTGTGTTTGTATTTTCAGTTCTTTCATATTTTAAAGATTATGTATTGTACTATCATGGCCAGTAAAAGCCTAGGAAAAGACTGTGTACGTGCTTCTACTCCCAAAAGAGGCAGAAAGGCAATAATTCTTGAAATAAAATTGCAAGATTTGGGCCGTTATGAGAGTGGTGTAAATTAGGTCCCCATTAATCCGGCAATGCATTTCAGCGAATGATAAGATTTGTGTTTTCCGTTCTTTTATATTTTAAAGATTATATATTGCACTATCATGGCCACTAAACGCCCAGGAAAAGACTGTATAAGTGCTTGTACTTCCATATAAGGCGGAAAGGAAATAATTCTTGATATAAAATTGCAAGGGTTGAGCTGTCATGAGAGTGGTGAGAGTACGGTCGCCATTGAACAGACATTGCATCTCAGTGAATGTGTAGTGGCATAGTGTATTTTCTTTCTTTATTTGGAGTGTTGTAGTGGTATGATATATGTCTTCTCTATTTATATATTAATGTATTTATTAATTGATATATATATATTTTCACTTTATTTATTAATAATTTTTTGTTGTTGTAAAGTGATCCCTTAATTTTGCTTCTTGTTGTCATAACGAACTGTACATTGTTTTGGTTTTCTGTTTTATGGTAACACTGACTCGGTATTGCCGCCTTTTTCGTGTAGTGTGATACTTTTGGTCTGTTCATTTTCGATACATAAAAATTGCTACATAATTATGACTTTGGCCTATTTTGTTACCTTAAATGATATTGTGGTAATCTTGATATCTTGTCAACCTTGAACTATAAAGTGGTGACCCCGGAGTGACCAGATAGTGACAAGATATAGGAGTGACAAGATATTTTAATGGACAAGATAGCCTAGTGACAAAATTTCTTCAGCATCATACCGGTAGGCAAGGCCTAGGTTTCTTTCAGTATTTGTACTCCAAGATAAGCTGTCATAAACAATGCTCGATTCTGATGATGATAAATCTAGTGCTTTCAAGCACATAGCAGTGAAAGCCCCTGCATTCATGGACACCTGCGTTTCAGGGTGGTTTTCTATTCTTGAAGCTCAGTTTGGCTTAGCTAATGTGAAATCCAGTGAAACAAAATTTTTCCATGTGTTATCTGCCTTGCCCCCTACTGTTGTAGAACGTGTTCCCCAAGACACTTTAAATAGGAGAGACTATGATATAATTAAAGCATACCTCACAAATCTTTTTGAACAGACCAAGCCTGAACTTTTCAAGGATTTGATAAGTAATACAGTAATGCATGGCAAGCCTTCAGTTTATTTAGAAGAAATTCGCAGAACTGCTTCTAAATTAGGAGTAACAGATGACCTAGTGAAACATAAATTCTTGCAAGCAGTTCCCAGTAGTATTTCGGCAGTTTTAGCCTCTCAGCATGTTTGATGCTCCTTAAATTTGGAGATATTTATAGATAAATGAGGCACAATAATATAGGAGACTGAAAGGGCATTATGAATGTTCTTGTCTGCCCCCTAGTGGGCATCTTTATTACTTTCAATGTAAACAAAACATGGATTCGTTCATTAACAAAATAACAATTATATCAAATATTGTAACATCCCTCTTTTTATGAAGAAAAAAAAATAAGTTATCATCTTGAAAACGAAAAATAAATCACTCTTTGTAAACAACAAAATCATTATATTTAGAGGGTAAAATATTCCTTGTACTCCTTGTGATTCTCTTTTGAGGAGTGAAAGACTCTTGAACTCTGAGATTCTCACTTGTTGGGTTTACATGTTTATCCTGTGGAATTTCAACCTGTTGCTGACTTTGTACTACATTACTAGAATCTTCACTACTGTGATACGAAACATTTCTTTCATTTGACTTATTAAGGTCTACTCTATTTCTTCTCAATAAACCAGCATCAGTTGAAATTTCATAAGATCTCTCGTCTAAACGTTCCTTCACAATACCTTTTTCCCAAGCTTTCTTTCCCATTACAGTGGGTTTTATTCTCACAACATCATCTTCCTGTAAAGGATCAAGATCTTTGGCATGCACATTGTAATATTTAGCGGACCTGCTATTTCTATAATGTCTGTTAATCTTAATTTTATCTACATTGATCTCAGATGGTTTCAACAACTTTGAAGAAACTGGGAGAAGAGTACGTGTGCGTCTCCCTAGGCTTTTTTGAGCCGGACTGTATTCATCACTGTGAGACGGACAATTACGGTAGTCTAATATTGCCAAATAAGGGTCATTATTGCTTTCTATGGCTTTTCTGAGTATGGACTTTGCAGTTTTTACAGCGGATTCTGCCTGTCCATTAGACTGAGGATGTTTAGGGCTTGACGTACAATGTTCTATATCCCACACTCTTATAAAATTCTGAAATATATCACTTGTAAATTGAGTTCCACAGTCACTAACTAAGATGGAAGGAGTACCATACCTTGCAAAATGTGCTTTTAGCTTACGTATAACAGTAGATGCTTTTATATCTTCTAACCTATCAATTTCCCAGAAATTACTGAAATAGTCTACTGTTACAAGATAAAACTGATTACTCAATTCAAAAATATCTGTGCCAACTTTCTCCCATGGCCTATCAGACACTTCATGTGGCATAAGAGTTTCTTTCTGCTGAGATTTTTGAAATTTGCAACAGATTTCACATTGAGAAATATGTTCTTTAATATCACCATTCATACCAGGCCAATATACACACTCACGAGCCCTTCGTAGACAACTTTCTACGCCAATGTGACTAGAGTGAATAGCCTGTTTAATTTCTTTCCTCAAATTGGCAGGAATCACAACTCTATCACCTTTAAATACAAGTCCATTCTGTATAGAAAGTTCATCTCTAATATGATAATAAGGCAAAACAGTTATAGGTACATTACATTTATACTCTGGCCACCCATTTGTTATCATATTTGTCACTTCAAGCAAAATTTCATCACTGGCCACAGCATCACGAATTTTCTTTAACCTGTCTTCCCTAATAGGCAAATAAGATACAACATTAACATATTCAAAATCATTACCATTTTCAGTTTCACTAAGAAATGATCGAGACAGCAAATCTGCTATATGCATGTTCTTACCAGCAGTATGCTTAAGTTCAATATCGTATTGTTGTGCAGTCAATAACATGCCTTGTAGCCTCTTTGGTGCTCTATCTAATGGTTTCAAGATTATACTCTGAAGTGGTTTGTGATCAGTTATAACCAAAGTATGTTGTCCAAAAGTGTACTGATGGAATTTCTTTAAAGCAAACACAATAGCCAGCATTTCTTTCTCTATCTGAGCATACCTTGTTTCCGTGTCAGTTAGAGCTCTGCTTGCATAAGACAACGGTTTACCACCTTGCATTAGAACTGCACCAAGTCCACATTTGCTAGCATCACACTGTATAACTAGCTGTTTATTTTGATCATAATAAGCAAGAATTGGAGTCTTAGTGATGCAACACTTAATTTTCTCAAAAGCTCTAGCCTGTTCATCACCCCAACACCATTCTTTGTCTTTACGTAAAAGTTGTCGTATGGGCACCATCAGGTCAGAGAGTCTAGGCATGAATTTTGACAAATAGTTTATCATTCCACTAAAGCATTGAATCTCAGTGACATTAGTTGGAGCTTTCATCGATACAATTGCTTCAATTTTACTGGGATCTGGCTTAAGGCCTTCATTAGTTATTACATGTCCAAGAAATGTTATCTCACTCTTTCTTATTTCAGCCTTTTCTCTGTTAAGACGGATACCATGCTTACGACATCGTTCCAGTAAATTTCTTAAATTTTCATCATGATCTAACTGTGCTTCTTCTAGAGAATTACCTATTCCATATACCAAAATGTCATCAGCAATGCATATTATTCCTAGCAAACCATCTAAAGAGTTCTGCAGTCGTTTCTGAAAAACTTCACTACTGATTGCTAGGCCAAAGGGCAGTCTAAGCCACCGATATCTTCCAAAAGGGGTTTGAAAGGTAGTTAAATGACTTGACTCTTCATCCAAAACACAGTGCCAATATCCATTTCTTAAATCTAGTTTAGAGAACACTTTAGCTTGTGCTAATTCAGGTAAAACATCATCGATAATTGGCAAAGGATGCATTTCTCTAATTATGGCTTTATTTAATTGCTGAGGATCTATGCAAATTCTTATGTCTTCACTATTTTTCTTAGAAGCTACTACCATGCGACTCACCCATTCAGTTGGTTCGTCTACTTTACAAATGACATTTTGTTTCTCTAACTCAGATAATTTGGATTTTACCTTCCTTTTAAGTTGAATTGGCACTCTACATGAAGATATAGCAAATGGCTTGACTTCTTTGTCTAAAGTCATATGTACCACCCCAGGTAACTTACCAATTTCATTACAAAATACATCTGAATATTCCTGAAAAACATCAGTATTACAAGATTCACTGTGTACAGAACATATGTTATCATAATTGATGGTAAGGAAACCCATCTGTTCTGATGCACGTTTTCCTAACAAAGGCATATAATTCTCAGCCACTATAATAAACTCAACATTATATCTCTTTGAATTTATCTCATTTTTCACTTTAATTCTACATTTTCCAACTGGTTTGGCTGCAGAATTATTCCACATTTCTAGTTGTAACCCTTCACTAGATTCAATTTTTACATTATTGGGAACCATATTTCGAGGTAACACATTTACACCTGCTCCGCTATCGATTTGAAATTTGACACTATTTTCACCAACTTTCAGATTGGTATATAGATATTTGGATTTCTTTGACACTTTATTCACTTTCATCACTTGCTGTGTACAGGGATTATCATTTTTGTTCACCGTCGTTTCTTCTGGCTCTCCACGTCTCGTCTGCAACTTGACACCTAGGATATATTCGGCTGGAGTATCTGAACTGGAATCGTCACCGTCCACTGCATTCACACCCATCTTCTTAGATGCTTGTGCATGTCCATTTTTCTCCAAACATTGAGATTCGAAGTGATTCAGCCTGTTGCAGTAGTTGCATCTCTCTCCATAGGCTGGACATTTCTTCTTACTCCACACGTGTCTTGTTCCGCAGAACTTACATTTTCGTAGAGCCGTATCCTTCGTTGACAAACTTTGGTTTGACTTAGGCCTATACTGGTTCTTGTTCACAAAACTTGGGTCCTCACTCTTTCGGTCTGCTGAATGTCTACTAGGCCTACTCTGCTTAAAGTTGTTTGTCGATTTAACTTTATTTATGACCGACTTTGCTGTATTTTCTCTTTTTATCATTTGCATTTGTCTCTGCGATGCTTGATGTGCCTCACAAATTTTGAGCGTATCTATCAGTGAAATACATTCTTCTCTCAGAAATTTCTCTCTGAGTTTATCTTCTTTACAGCCAAAAACAATTTGATCACGAATTGCCTCATCTTTTTCTGCTGCAAAATCACAATCCTTAACCATAGTTTTTATTCTAGTAATAAATTCATCCAGGTTCTCATCAGCTTTCTGAGTACAGCATCTAAACCTATATCTTGATGCTATTATTAGCTTCCTAGGGGCAAAATGCTCATCTAGCTTCTGTAATACCACGTTTAAGTCCTTGCTAGGGTCATCACGAGTTCCACTCTCCCCTACAATAACGGGACCAAACTCTATAGCATTATACACTCGAAGCAATTCGTCACCCCCATGGGTCAAAAGTAATGCTACCTTCACTTCACTTGGTTTATCATTTAAACCTGCTGCAAGTATATACAGCTCGAATTTTTGACGAAAAAATCGCCAATCTTGCTCACTTTCGCTCTTTAATGCGAATTTATCAGGAGGGGCTAGATTAGCTGTCGCCATGTCGGTTGGTAGTCTTATTTACTTAATCAAACAGAAAGATCCTGGATAATACGTAATGCCTTATATTTAAAATGAACAGCAAACCATACTTAGTCTATTGAGCGCTGCCACCATGTTTGATGCTCCTTAAATTTGGAGATATTTATAGATAAATGAGGCACAATAAAATAGGAGACAGAAACGGCATTAAGAATGTTCTTGTCTGCCCCCTAGTGGGCATCTTTATTACTTTCAATGTAAACAAAACATGGATTCGTTCATTAACAAAATAACAATTATATCAAATATTGTAACAGTCCCCAGCATCAACGTCTAGGTCCTCGTCGCCCGCACGGAATTTTCCTAGTTCGGAAAACTAATAAAGCAGACAGAAGAGAAAATTGTAGCTACGGCCACTTCTGTTCTGCCACTTCTACAGGTTGTAGCCAAAATTGGTTGTAGTGACATGGTCTTCACTGTGGATACAGGAGCAGCAGTCTCCATTATTCCTTATAAGTATGTTTCAGAAATTTTATTAAGGCCAACAGCTGTTAATATTTCTACGGCCACTGGTGAGTCAATAAAAGTTTATGGTGAAATTATTCTTGACCTTGATATTCGGCAGTTGCGCCGTCGATTTAAGTGGACATTTGTTGTTGCAGATGTATGTACACCTTTATTAGGTAATGATTTTCTTTGCAATTTTGGATTGTTTATTGATTGTAAGAATAAAACTTTACATGACAATATAACACAATGTTCTGTAAAAGGTGATATTGCAAATCATAATGTTTCTTATGTGATTAATAATTTGAACTATTTACCTGATTCTGTACAACAGTTGTTCCAAGATTTTCCCTCACTCTTGTCCTGTGTTAAGCCTCTTACAGCTAATAATTCTTTCAAGAATTCTAATGTTTTTCATTATATAGATACAGGGAGTTCTCCTCCGACATTTGCTAGATGTCGTCCGTTGGCTCCAGACAAATATTCTGCTGCCAAGGAAGCATTTAAACAGTTGTTGGATATGGGTATTGTACAACCCTCTAAATCACCTTGGGCTTCACCCATTCATTTAGTTCCTAAACCTAAGCCAGGAGAGTGGAGAGTATGTGGTGATTTTAGGCAACTTAATACTTTGACCAAGCCAGATAAATATCCTTTACCACATATTAGTAGTGTATCATTAAAGCTTTACAAGAAAAAGATATTCAGTAAAATTGATTTGTTAAAAGCCTATCACCAGATCCCTATGAATCCTTCAGATGTTGAAAAGACAGCAGTAACCACACCCTTTGGGCTATTTGAATATTTATATATGCCTTATGGTCTTCGGAATGCCCCTGCCACTTTTCAACGTTTGATGGACAATTTATTTAGAAACCTTGATTTTGTATTTATTTACCTGGATGATATTCTGATATTTTCAGAGAATACAGAAGAGCACAAGAAACATTTGTCTATAGTATTTGAAATCCTAAGCTCTAATAATCTTAAAATTTCTATTGATAAATGTGAATTCTTTAAAAATGAAATAGAATATTTAGGATATTTGATCACTGCTAATGGTTTAAAACCTGGTTCTCATAAACAGACAGATATTGTTGATTTTCCTAAGCCAGCAGATTCTGCTGCCTTACGTAGGTTTATAGGAATGCTCAATTACTATAGACAAATGGTACCGCATTTTGCTGATGTTGTATATCCTTTGACCGAATTAATTAGATTACAACCTAAATCTAAAGAACTAGTATGGAATTTGGAAGCAGAATCTGCCTTTGTAAATGCTAAAGAGTCACTTAACAATGCTTGTACCATTGCATATTTCACTAGTAAGTGTAATTCTCCACTGCATCTGGTGACTGATTGTTCCCAAGTGGCAGCTGGAGCTGCGTTACACCAAATTCAGGATGGTAAATTTGTCCCTATTGAATTCTTTTCAAAGAAATTATCAGAAACTCAGAGGTGTTATTCTACTTTTGACCGAGAACTGCTTGCTGCGTATCTGGCTGTACTAAAATTTAAACATGTAATTGAAGGACGTGAAACCGTTTTATTTACTGATCATAAACCCCTTGTTTTTGCATTTAAGAATCCTCATACAGCCAAGTCAGATAGACAGCAACGATATTGGTCTTTAATTAGCGAGTATATATCAGATGTTGTACATATCAAGGGTGCAGACAATATTGTAGCAGATTGTCTTTCCAGACCATTACCTGTATCTTCTGTCTCAGTGGACTTACATGATTTAACCAGTATAGCTGAGAGCCAATCCACTGACACAGAAATTCTTAATTACAAAGAGAGATTGAAAATTTTCAAAATTCAGAATCATGACTTATATTGTGACGTGTCAACACCCCATCCAAGACCATTTCTTCCCTTAGCTTGTCGTAAATCAGTATTTCAACTTATGCATAACATTTCACATCCAGGAGTCAAAGGTACGTTGCGCCTTATCAAAGCTAGGTACTTTTGGCCTAATATGGATCGAGATATTCGAAGTTGGACTAAAGAGTGTACTTCTTGTCAGCAGGTTAAAGTGCACCGCCATACCCGTGCTCCTATTACAAATTTTACAGCACCTTTTGGGAGATTTGAATTTGTACATTTAGATATTGTTGGTCCTCTCCCTCCTAGTAAAGTCCCTGGTCAGTCTTTTACAGCACCAGAACAATACGTTCTTACCTGTATTGACAGATCTACTAGATGGTTGGAAGCCATCCCCATCACAGATATTTCTGCTACCACTGTTGCTTTTGCTTTTATTAAAGGTTGGGTATCTCGTTTTGGAGTGCCATTATATGTTTTTACTGATAGAGGTGCTCAATTTGAATCTGCATTATTTCAGCAACTTTCCTCTATAATTGGATTTCATAGACTGCGTACCACTTCATATCACCCTCAATCCAATGGCATGGTTGAAAGATCACATAGAGTATTGAAAGTATCTCTGATGGCACGTAAAGATGATTGGCTTGCTTCTTTACCAATAGTACTTTTAGGTTTAAGATGTGTCCCCACAGAGTCTGGAGTTTCTCCATTTACTTTGGTAACAGGAAGTATGCTACTTAGTCCTAAAATCATGGTAACAACTGAAATTCCTTCTTTTGCACAACAAAAAGAAATTGTCTCTGAATTTGTATCTCGAATGCGTGAATTAGATTTTTCTGAATCCTCTTATGGATACCTTCATTCATCCTCTGTTAAACCTTATGTTCCAAAAGATCTTGAATCATGTACACATGTTTGGGTTAGAGTGGATCGTGTACGTCGCCCTTTAGAGGCTCCCTACTTTGGTCCACTTGAAGTTGTGGAACGTGGTGATAAATATTTTATTCTACGTCAGCTTTCTGGAAATTTAACTACTGTATCTGTAGATAGATTGAAACCTGCCTCAATACCAAAAACTATCAGTTCTAATGAGACAGAACCTACTGTAAATAATGATTCTGTGCCAGAAGCTGTTAATTCTGATGTGATTGAACCAAGTGTAAATAATGATTTTTCTGATTCTAATTTCACAAATGACACAGATTCTGATACATTAATTCCTAGTAGTGCATCTATTCCTGAAAATATTGATAATGAAGATGTTATTGAAGAGAAAATACCTCAATCTGTTGTTACGAAATCTCGTCGAGTTAGATTTAATCGTAACCCTGATTATGTATATTATTAATTTGTATTTTTGTATCTATGTCTCCACATATATATTATATATCTATATTTTCTATTATCAGTGTTAAAAACTAATGTACTCCTGTACTGGCAGGGGAGTGTTGTAGTGGCATAGTGTATTTTCTTTCTTTATTTGGAGTGTTGTAGTGGTATGATATATGTCTTCTTTATTTATATATTAATGTATTTATTAATTGATATATATATATATATATATATATATATATATATATATATATATATATATATATATATATATATATATATATATATATATATATATATATATATATATATATATATATATATATATATATATATATATATATATATATATATATATATATATATATATATATATATATATATATATATATATATATATATATATATATATATATATATATATATATATTCACTTTATTTATTAATAATTTTTTGTTGTTGTAAAGTGATCCCTTAATTTTGCTTCTTGTTGTCATAACGAACTGTACATTGTTTTGGTTTTCTGTTTTATGGTAACACTGACTCGGTATTGCCGCCTTTTTCGTGTAGTGTGATACTTTTGGTCTGTTCATTTTCGATACATAAAAATTGCTACATAATTATGACTTTGGCCTATTTTGTTACCTTAAATGATATTGTGGTAATCTTGATATCTTGTCAACCTTGAACTATAAATGTATGTACGTACACACTATCCATGAAAATGAGGAAAAAATAAATAAATTGCAAAAGCTGGTGCTAGTTTAACTGCAGCCAAGTCTTCTTATTCTCGATCGGATATTATGTGGAAAATTGAAAAAATGGTAAGTAAGAAGTTTTCATATTGTCGATTGGATATCCAGGAGAAAATGGGAAAAATGGCAAGTGTACGACACTTCTTCCATGAGTACAAAGAGGATTATGATAAGAAAAGATCATCATCATTATATATATATATATATATATATATATATATATATATATATATATATATATATATATATATATATATATATATATATATATATATATATATATATATATATATATATATATATATATATATATATATATATATATATATATATATATATATATATATATATATATATATATATATATATATATGAAATTGTATATTATTATCTTTCACACTGAGCTAGTTATAACTCCGATTTTTGTCGTCAGTCTCTCTCTCTCTCTAAGGATATACAAGTAAGCCCATAAATATAAGCTATGCAATATCTCTAAGCCGTGGAGTGCTTCAGAAAAAGACATTATTTTAGCAACTCTAGACCCCCACCTCCTACCCCATCCCCCTCTTCCACATTCCACTATATAAAACTAGGGGTATTTCACCAGCTCTAGAGGGGACGCTGTAACCCCCTGGAATGGCCCCTAGCTTTTCCTCTTTGTATATGCGTGTGTGTGAGAGAGAGAGAGAGAGAGATTATTTTTATTTTATTAATTTATTGCGCCAAGGCGTCAGACATTACATGAGTTCATACAAATAATGCTTCAAATGGATACAAAACCAAGAATTGAACATGGTTTACAGGGAGATGTACATATTGATAAAACATTGCTGCATACTAGAGTAATAATAATAATAATAATAATAAGACTTTATTTCCAACGTACATTGGGTATTCAAATAAGATGCATATATATTCCAGATAGACATCTGTGGTGTACGATATAGACATACTAAAACAAACAAATCATAAAGATGGGTGTACTATTAAAATTTACAAGTAAAATCTTCCTTTAAGAGTAACTTCTTAAGATTATATTTAAAAGTATACACTGAACCAGCATTTTTTAGTTCTCTGGGAAGCTGATTATATAAATGAGGTCCACGAATGTTTATATCTCTTGAGCCAATATCAGTTTTAGACCTTCGTACTAATAAATCTTCCCCTTGACGGGTAGTTAACCCGGTAACTGAGCTTACTGTAGAAAAATTATACAAGCAATCAGGAAGATTGTTTCTTAGTATATTAAAAACAAAGGTACATATATCAAAAACATATTTATCTCTAATCTTTATCCATTCTAGATCTTTTAAAACAGGAGAGATGTGCTCGTATTTTCTTACATTGCCAACAGCCACTCGTGCTGCAAAGTTTTGTAACTTTTGTATTCTTTGTAATTGAGTCTTATTTGTACATCCCCAAACTTTGAGACAGTAATTAATTAAACTCATAGCTAAGGACTGGACAATTATTATACGAGTTGATGTTTCAAATGAGTCTTTTACCCTATTTAGATATATTAGAGTACCCATTACTTTTTTATAAATTTCATCTATATGCATTTCAAAATTCATGTAACGGTCAAAATAGACACCTAGGTTCTTTACCGAGTTCATTGGCTTAATGATATTACCGTTAAAATTTATATGAAGATTGTCATCAACTTCTGATAATAATTGTCTGGATCCGATAAGAATAGATTGGGTTTTAGTTTCATTAAGTAACAAACCATTTTTTAGAAAATAACGTTTAGCCATATACAAAATTTCTTCTGCTCTACGAATAATATTTTCTAAATCATTAATTTCTCCTTCAATTAAGATTTGAGTATCGTCAGCATATTGAATGACATAACAGTTAGGTAAATATTTTACTAGATCGTTTACATATATTAGAAAAAGTATAGGTCCTAGGATCGATCCCTGAGGGACCCCAAACAATACCCTCTTGGAACTTGAAACTACATCTTTTATTCTGACTGACTGGTAGCGGTTTTTTAAATAGTTCTCGAACCAGCTTGGGTCAATGTTCATTTTTTTGCATTTTTCTAATAGAATGGTATGGTGTACACTATCAAAAGCTTTAGAAAGATCGAGTAGTAGTAGCAATGATATTTTCTTATTATCTATATTTTTGTATATTTCATCTGATAGAGAGAGAGAGAGAGAGAGAGAGTCAAAGTCAAAAGTCAAAAACTTTATTCCATCAAAAATGGCTATTACATGATAATTAATCTAATTACAAATTACAATGTAAAATGTCAAAATAAAACAAATGAAATTTGCAAAGCACAAAATCAAAATATTTACACATTAAAATAAGCATACGTACACTTCGTCTACCCAATGGGAGGATAATAATGAGACTAAAATCACTTATTAAGTAGGTGATTTAAAAGATGAGATTTAAATGAGGGTAATGTTTGACAGCTTCTTAAGTTTGCGGGTAAAGAGTTCCAAAGTCTCGGGCCCATTACATTTAAGGCTCTTGCCCCAATATCAGTGGAAGTTCTGGGCACGTAAAAAGAATTCTGATATCTGGTGTTGACGTTATTAGTACGCACTTGATTAACTGTTGGCAATGAGAAGAGCCATTCCGGTAATATTCCATGATTTATTTTAAAAACTAAAAGACAGATATTATATATGAACTTCATGTCCATCCTTAGCCAACCCAATCTCTCAAAGAGGGGAGTCACGTGATCATATTTATGCACCCCCCCTATGCCAACTCTTGCAGCAAAATTCTGGAGCCTTTTCACTCGTAACATCTGGGTCTTAGTCGTGGAACCCCAAACACTCAGACAGTAGTTGAGAATACTTAAAATCAATGTTTGTACTACAATTACCCTACAATCAGGCTCGAATCTTTCATAGACTCTGTTCAAGTAAATAAGGGTCCCGTTCACTTTTTTATGTAGTTCATCGATATGAAAATTAAATGTCATGGTACTGTCCATAATAACTCCTAGATTTTTAACCTTATTAGATGGGAAGAGTGAAACATTGTTGAAATTTATACTGATGTTCTCAGGAATGCGGGACAGGTATTGATTTGATCCAAAAATAACGAATTTAGTTTTATATTCGTTCAGTAAAAGACCATTACTGTTAAAATAACTTTTGGCACAGTTTAATATATCTTCAGCCCTTTTTAAGATTTCAGGAATTCTATCAATGTCACCAGTAAGCATAATCTGGGTGTCATTAGCATACATAACAAGTAGGCAATCTCTTATAAATTGAGGTAAATCATTAACATATATTAGGAAAAGCAGAGGACCCAAAATTGAACCCTGAGGAACGCCAAAACTGATATCTAAAGAAGAAGAGAGAGTCGAGCCCATTCGAACTGATTGAATTCGATCTTTCAGATAATTTTCGAACCAAAATGAGTCAACATGAACTTTGGAAAGTTTTCTCATTAGAATTTGATGGTGTACACTGTCAAATGCTTTAGACAAATCTAACAATAATAAAAGTGATATTTTCTTATTTTCAATATTACTATAAATTTTATCAGTAATTTTAAGTAGGGCCGTCTCGGTCAAAAGTTTAGGCCGAAAACTGTGTTGTTCTTCACATAATAGACAATTTGATTCAAGGAAATTTATTAACTGGGTGGCAACTACCTTCTCAAGTATTTCAGACAGAATGCTGAGAAGAGAGATTGGCCTATAATTTTCAACATTATTAGTATCTCCACTCTTAAAAACGGGGATGATATAGGGATGCTTCCAGAGGTTAGGATAAATGCCTGTAACAATGGATGTATTAACAATGACTAAAATGAAAAATACTGTAACTGGCAATGAGTCAATTAGGAAGCGAAGTTGTATCCCATCGGAACCACAAGAGTTTGTTGGTTTGAGGTTCTTTATGATAAGAATAAGTGTGACTAAATCGATTGGGTGCGGTCTAAAATTATTGATAATATTTCTTTCAGCTGGAGGCTGGCAATTATGTGGTTGATTAATAATCAAGTCATTATTATCTTGGGACTTTTCATATGTGGACTTACCTATTTTAGCAAAATACTTATTAAAATCATTCACTCGCTTTTCCACATTATCACTGAGAAGGTGTGAACAGTCAACCAAATGTCTTCGAGATGAGGAGGTCGCTCGACTTCAGGGGTCTTTAATAGGGAGACCGTTAGGTGATTTCTTACATACACCCCCACACCCCCACCCCTACCGCCATCAAATCGATAAAAAGAATACTCAGGTATATCAACAAAACCAGACTGCATATTAGATAGGAGCCAAGTTTCACAAACACACATTATATCCACGTTATTTTCTCTGATCATTAGTTCAATATTGTCGAAATTACCCAAAAGTGATTGTGCATTGATGTGTTGTATATTTATGAAATGTTTCAATAAGCCTGTATTACAATGTGATTGCTATATATTTAAGGGACATAATCTTGTTTTATGGCCATGTTCACGGCAGTGACCACATTTAAGTCTATAGTTAAACCAACAGTGGGAAAGATCATGGTTTATTTCCCCACAGTTTGAACAGGGCTGTCGACGACTGTAGAGCTGCTGCAATTTCTCCCTCGCCCGGGGACGCTGGGGGTAGTGCCGTGGTTGGTCGAGATCGTAAAGACTGTGATTCATCCTCGAGTCTCGTCTCCATCCTCGAATACCAGGTGGGATTTGACGATTCTGATGACGAAAATCCCGGGTATGACGTCCATCCGAATGCTGTTGAGGATCCCTTCTAGAATGCTGATCGTTGCTACTTTCTTGAGTGACTTTTCTGATTTCATTATTATTTCTTATTGAGGGGAGCTGGCGATGCCGGTTGTAGTTTCTGTTCCTGTATGTGTTATTTTGACTGTCGTTATTGGCCGTGGCCGGTCGTTGTTGCCGCTGCAATACAGAAGCATATGTAGTAGGTATGGTTTGGTATATGATTTCTTCCCAGTTGTTGCTTAGTTTGAAGAATGGGCATTGCTTAGCAATTAGGTTCAATAACCTGATGACGCCAAATCTGTTGAGAGCATCCCCCTTATCATTTACATCATAACACATCCGATCAACGTCGCCGGTACCAAGCCTGAACTGCAGATTAGTCTTGATAACTGAAACCCCATTGGTCTCACTCCAAGTTGCTAGTTGATTATTGAAATAGTTGATCTTTTCATCGAACTCTTCGACTCTAAGGACAGGTGCTACTTCACATATGTGTATGCTCATCTCCTCGTTCACCTCCTTGAGATCGGTTATGAGAGAACCCAATCTATCAAGGATATCCACAGGCTGAGACCCATTAAGGATGTCTTGAATACCGCAGTATAAGATGCAATATTTAGGAGCCCATCGAAGTTTCTCTGAGACCCAACAATTTATGAGATCTATATTAGCTCCTTTTATAGTTTGAACGGAGCATTGTTGGTTCAAGTGTGACATACGAACAGGGGAGAGGCTTGTGTCACCCAGAAGCAGGCTTCCCTTAGGTAGGGGCCGGGTAGGGATTACACCCTGCGGTTCCGGTGTCGTCTGCTGTGAGTTGTATGTTCCCTGAAGTAACCCGACTTGTTCTTCCAGTGAAGAGATACGATCATTTAACTTGTTGATTGTGATTGTGAGTTTATTGATAACAAGATCTCTGACATTTATTCTCTCTCTCATTTCTTCAATGTCTCTCATTTCCTCTTGAGGAGCTAATTCACAGTTATCAACATTACTCTCTGAATCGTTTGTTAGTGGCGATCTATGCTTTTCAAGAATCATATCAATGAGTTTATCTTTCGTGTGCCAGACCCTTGTGATACCTATTTCCCGACAGTGCTTTTGTAATTCAGTTTTTGTATAATTATCATTGAGGAATTCCCAAGTAGGGTTTTCCAAAGACACTAGGTTTTCAATAGAAGACATTATAATATGAAAATACAAAACACTAAGATTAAAATACTTTTGCCACTGGCAGCGCTTGTGGATGTTCTTACTGCGCATGCGCAGAATTTGAAAAAAAATTAAATGTGAGCCCTTTACGGGAAAATTTGATTATCTTAACTTAAAATAAAACTAAGTTCATAAATTCAAAAACTTAAGAGACACATTTTCATTGTTCTAAAACACTTCACAGGGTCACAGAGGTACACAAAATACACAAAGGCAGTTTAGAAAACACGAAAAACCATGAAAATATCAGGAACGCACCAGGCAAGATTGTTTACCTTAGGGAGAGAGAGAGAGAAAGAGAGAGAGAGAGAGAGAGAGAGAAAGAATCTTGATTTAAAACAATGAATCAGATATAGATAGATAGACAGACAGATAGATAGATACATATGTCTTGAATATATTTCAAGACTTTATTTCTACGTACATTATGTAAGTGTTGTTTTGCATATAGTTTCGTATATTGTAATGCAAGTGCATGAATGTATACTTTTAGACTTAGTATGTGTACTTATTAATTTCTATCATGTATACACATATAGTCGTATGTATAATGTGTAGTTTATTATGAAGGCTGGCTGTGGCAGACTTGGAGAAAGGAATGTAGGTCACTAATGGATTTTAGCCATTAAACCTTCACCTGCTTGATAACGCTTATTGCCTCGCCTGTTTAAACAAAGAAGCGTTGTAACCAAGGACTCCAACAAACGAGGGGAGTTTTGTAAGACTTTCTTACAAAACGTTAGTTGTACTCGTGAGATGATACGAGACACTCATGTTTACTGTGTTTATTGACAGTACTTATAAGTTTGTTAAAGAGTAATTAGTTGCTGTCGTGAGATGCTACGAGGCACTCATTTTTACTGTGTTTATTGACAGTACTTATAAGTTTATAATTAGTTGTCCTCGTGAGATGCTACGAGACACTCATGTTTGTGACATAATTATAATGCGTGAAAGCAGTCGTAATTAATATTTATGAAATACATTTGCTACCATGATTATTGATGGTGCATATATGTCCCACAAAAAAGTTTGTTGTTCTTGTGGGGCGTTAAGAGACACTCAAGTAGAAGAACGTGATAGAGATCCGTGGATCAGAAGATACGTTTTTGATTCGGAGTCCCATGATTGCTGACGACATCAGGGTTATCTGGATAGATAAGTACAGATTTATTTATTTCTAACAATATTTATAACTACGTGTGAGGGACAGAATGAGCTCATTTAATTGAACACTCGTAGGTAGAATGTATGTTAGAAAATGTATTATTCTGTATGAGGAAGTTTCAATTTAAGGTGAGGAGAGTTTATTTTAATATTCACATATCAGCAGGTCATAAACCCCCTTATAAAATATTTGCATGTATGTCTATGCATGTAATATTAATTATATATTATTGGTAGAGGATTTAATTTTGAGATCGTGGTAGGCCTCTACTGAAGCCGTGTCAGGATTTCCGAATTTAGGGGGTTATAAGATCGAAGGGTATTAACACACAGGAAATCCTCCACAGCCTTTGGTCCTTCGAACCGGATGAGAATTGGTGTGGTAATGGTGAAAATAGTGTACATTTTAGATAAATCCCTGCCTTGTAAGAAGTTAGTGTAAAACTCTACGGTTAAAATCGTCCACATTTCAACGAAAAAGGGGAGGAGCATTGCATGTATTTGCATAAATATTGCGAATATAACTTTGAAATTTAAGTGGCTGTTGAAATAAATTAGAGAATCTTTTTCCCGCGTGGATAAAGCGTTTCTCTATCTGTGGAAATGAAATATACTTTCGTAGTTGAGCGTCCATTAAGTAATTTGGATATTAGTACCCAATTTCGGCTGGGTGAACAGTGGTTTTTAGGGATTTGTGTGTTTACATATTTCCCATGTAACGATGTCTAGAATGTTGTATTGATTCCTTTGTTTACGTAAATAAACAGAAGGTAGTGCCCCACCTACTGCTAGGTGCACAGTGTCGTTTATTTGAGGAACAGTGTGGTTTGCATTACATTTTCCATTTACTGTTGCTAAGTTAACAGTGTTGTTTAATTGATGAAAAGTGTGTTTTACACTTTGTGGATTGGCGTCATAAATGACGGAATTATATAACTATGTTATTATCTTGATATTTTAGAAGATTGTCCTTTGTTACTCTTTACAGAGCGATTGTTCGTTGCATTGTGGATGCATAAAGAAGATCGTGGATTCTTTGATGATAAAATTGTATCAACTATTTGTTTGTTGTTTTATGTTCTATTTGCTTTCTCATTATGTCGGTTAAACCTGAGGCATTTCAACGCCTTCGGGAATTGGTTCAACATGATTGTGTTCAGTGTCAAGCAAAACTTGCCAAAGATGATGAGACACTTGTTGTTAATTATTTAGAAAGATGTCTTCATACGCTAACAGAAAGATTTGGAAGATATGACAGGAAATATGAAGAATATGTCGAGAATAAGCCTATTAAAAGGGATTCTGAAGAGGAGGATACAGAACATGACAATTTAGCTGAAACAGTAAATGATATTAGCTTAGCTGTCCTAGAATGGATTCGTAAGTTAGGAACTATGAAGAGTACTCAAGCTCCTAGTTCTGAGAGTTCAAGCCTTCCCAGTGGGCAACCCACACCTAAATTTCCTGAAGTAAAATTACCACAGTTCTCTGGAAACTATGATGAATGGAACGAGATTTGGGATACGTTTGATAGTTTGGTACATAGTACTTCTATGGCAACTATGACAAAGTTTACCATCTTAAGAAATGCCCTTAAAGGAGATGCAAAAGACACCATAAAGGGATATCCTGTTGCTAGTGAGAGTTATGATGAATGCATTCAACAGCTACAAGCTGTTTATGCCAGCAGGACAGAATTGTACGAAATTTAATGAGGAAATTGGTAAAAATACCAACTCCCTCTTCTAATTATTCATCACTTTTTAAGTTCAAGCAGGAAGTAGAAGCCAGTACTCGAAGTCTGAAACGTTATAAAGACCTGGAAAACACTGATTGGGTGTTTTCAGAACTCGTGATAATGAAATTACCAGAAGATGTAGAGAACTGCATTAGCATGAAATTAGACACAAAATATCCTACATTTGAAACCCTCTTGAAGGAACTGGGAAAATATGTATATTATATAGATGGCAACAATACTAAAGATAACACAAAAGGAGAGATCCAAACCTCAAAGAGAGATGAGACTCAGTCCTATAAAAAGAATGTAGGTAGTTATGGTGCAGTGCAAACAGAGAAAATAGTAAAATAGAATGTATATTCTGTGGTTGACAAGGTCATAAGTCTGAACAGTGCTATAAAGTAGTAAACATAAATGAACGCAGAGACAAATTGAGAGATAGTAACAAATGTCTGAGATGTACACAGTCAGGGCATTATGCAAATATATGTTACAATCAGTTAAATTGTAATAAGTGTAAGAAAAATGGTCATCATGCAGCCTTGTGTTATGAACAAGAGTCAAAATTTCGTAGAAGGTTTGAAGAACCTACATTTCTCAATGAACAGTCAGAAGATGGTTCAAATTTAGATGAGTCAAGCAATGAGCAAGGACATTCTGACTCAGAAAAGGACAAGAAACATGCTGGTGTGATGACTATGAAGGCAGTACAAAGGCAAATGGTGAAGCCGAGTTTACCTTCATGTGTTCTGGCTACTGCAAGTGGAAAAATAAGTAGCTCAAAGGGAAATCTTTGGGTAAATACTAGGTTATTCTTTGATACAGGTTCCCAGTGTTCCTTTATAAGGAAGGCTTAAATTAAGCCCAGTAGATGAGATGTCTCTTGGTATTGATGCATTTCGTTCTGAGACAAAGAAAGGAAGTTTTCCTGTCGTAAATGTAGTTATCAGATTGGGGAAAAGAAGAGCAGAGTTATATTACTCGTAGTTGATGACATGGTAATTAGCATCCACACTCCAGAACTAGCAAAGGCTGCAAATGTGTTAAAGTCTAATGATCACAAGTTGGCCGATGAAGATACTGATGGTGATATACTTGAGAACATTGGCATTGTTATTGGTGCCTTACATTTTAGTCAGTTTGTTAGTGGTATTAACAAGTGAGATGTCTATACTTTGATGGAAACACAAGGTGGTGTCATGTTGTATGGCCATATTCCTCGTGATACTCAACATGGATCCAGTAGTGTACAAAACCAACTTGTTATGCAAGTAGGAACACAGTTATTGCCTACTACAACACAAGAGTTGATTGATAAGGCCATAAAGCCAGTTAATAAGTTGTTGATTGAAGAGGCCATAGAGCCTGTTAATAAGTTGTTGATTGAAGAGGCCATACAACCTGTTAATAAGTTGTGGGAGCCAGAGAGTATTGGAGTAAAGCAAGAAGTGAATTACGAAGATAAAACTACACTTAGAAGTTTTACAGATTCTGTTCCCTTGAAGCCTATCCGCACTCCTCTCCTACACAATTTTCAGAGTGCCTTTGGACAAATGAAGTCTCTAATAGAACAGTTGGAGGAAATGTTTGAGAATGTTCATGTGGGTAATTTGTTGGATGCTTGTACCAGTGAAGAGAAACAGTTTGATATATGCAATACTGCAGATGTAGAGTGGGAAAAGGCCAAAATATCACTGCAAGCATCGAATTCCAACAATGCAAGACTTCAAAGGGTACTGGAGCAACGCCTTTCTGAAAAATCTAGATCTCCTAAAGAAACAAGCTTTAGTTTAATCTGGAATGTTAATACAGACAAGTTGTCTTTGAAAAGTCTGAAGGCTAGAGAAGATGTGTTGACCAAACTTAAACTTCTGTCACTGGTGGGTATATTTTTGGACCCCTTAGGTCTAATATCACCCTTACTAAGAAGAGGAAAAATTCTTATTCAGAGAGCTTGGTCTGAAAAGCTCTCATGGGAATATCTGTTGTCAGAAGTATACAAAGAGGAATCATCAAATTATGAAAGATCTGAATGTCAAGCTGCCCAAAGGCACGCTTAATCATAGATGATAAATTGTAGTACTGATAGGGAGACCCCCCATTTTTTCTTTTTTGGAGGGACCCAGGATATCTTGAATATATTTCAAGACAGTTTATTTCTACATACATTATGTAAGTGTTGTTTTGCATATAGTTTCGTTTATTGTAATGTAAGTTCATGAATGTATACTTTTAGACTTAGTATGTGTACTTATTAATTTCTGTCATTTATACACGTATAGTCGTATGTATAATGTGTAGTTTATTATGAAGGCTGGCTGTAGCAGACTTGGAGAAAGGAATGTAGGTCACTAATGGATTTTAGCCATTAACCCTTCACCTCCTTGATAACGCTTATTGCCTCGCCTGTTTAAACAAAGAAGCGTTGTAACCAAGGACTCCAACAAACGAGGGGAGTTTTGTAAGACTTTCTAATAAAAAGTTAGTTGTACTCGTGAGATGATACGAGACACTCATGTTTACTGTGTTTATTGACAGTACTTATAGGTTTGTTAAAGAGTAATTAGTTGCTGTCGTGAGATGCTACGAGGCACTCATTTTTACTGTGTTTATTGACAGTACTTTTAAGTTTATAATTAGTTGTCCTCGTGAGATGCTATGAGACACTCATGTTTGTGACGTAATTATAATGCGTGAAAGCAGTCGTAATTAATATTTCTGAAATACATTTGCTACCGTGATTATTGATGGTGCATATATGTCCCACAAAAAAGTTTGTTGTTCTCGTGGGGCGTTACGAGACACTCAAGTAGAAGAACGTGATAGAGATCCGTGGATCAGAAGATACGTTTTTGATTCGGAGTCCCATGATTGCTGACGACATCAGGGTTATCCGGATAGATAAGTACAGATTTATTTATTTCTAACAATATTTATAACTACGTGTGAGGGACAGAATGAGCTCATTTAATTGAACACTCGTAGGTAGAATGTATGTTAGAAAATTTATTATTCTGTATGAGGAAGTTTTAATTTAAGGTGAGGAGAGTTTATTTAAATATTCACATATCAGCAGTTCATAAACCTCCTTATAAAATATTTGCATGTATGTCTATGCATGTAATATTAATTATATATTATTGGTAGAGGATTTAATTTTGAGATCGTGGTAGGCCTCTACTGAAGCCGTGTCAGGATTTCCGAATTTAGGGGGTTATAAGATCGAAGGGTATTAACACACAGGTAATCCTCCACAACGTATATAGATGGATAAATAGATAGAAAGATAGATATATAAATAGATAGACAGATAGATAAGTATATAGATGAATAGAAAGATAGATATGTAAATAGGTAAACAGATAGGTAAATATATAGATAGATAGACAAAAATTTCCCTAAATCCATATTGAGTACCCTAAATGAAATGAAATTCATTATTTTCATTATTATCATTTGTATTATTATGATTATTATTATATACTCAACGTAGGTATCACTCATCATCATTCTCTGATTACCATAAATTAGGGTAGTTTATCCACTGTGTGTGGATATATTTATAACTGTTTGTGTTTTCAGTTCTTTGCGTGGATATATTTATAACTGTTTGTATTTTCAGTTCTTTTAAATTTTACAGTTAACTCTATACCTGTACTATAATATCATGGCTAGTTGCATAATGAAAAAAACTAGTTTTCTAGTCTTGCTTTTGTTAATTGTTTCTTGTGTTTGGCAGATAGAGGTTCATTCTCCTCTTCTAATACCGGTTTATACCGCTTATGTCAAGTGTTCACTGCCACCTCACGCATCCCATACCTATTGGTCACCGTATAATAGAGTGAGTAGAATGTGTGTTATCTTTTTATATAAAGTGAGTAGAATGTGTGTTTTATTTTTTTTACAGTAATTCAGGCATTGCATAATGAAAAAACAATAGTGTTCTAGTCTTGCTTTTGGTAATTGTTTCTTACGTTTGGCAGATAGGGGTTCCTTCTCCTCTTCTTATACTGCTGACATCACGTGCTCACTGCCACTATGCTTTTCCCATGCCTGTTGCTCACCGTATAATAGAGTGAGTAGAATGTGTCATTTTTTTTTTTTTTTTACAGTAATTCAGGCGTTGCATAATGATATATATATATATATATATATATATATATATATATATATATATATATATATATATATATATATATATATATATATGTATATATATATATATATTAGGTTTTTAGTCTTGCTAACATGTTTTACATTTAGGCAATGCATAATTATTTTTTTTTCGTTTTTTAGTCTTGCTTTGGTTATTTATTATTTTTATTTTATCTTTGTTTACATTTGCAGATAGAGGTTCGTTCTCCTGCATCCTTCTCCTCTTCTACCACTTAAGTTACATGCTCACCGCTACCATACACGTCCCAGTGTATTGTATGACTGTTGCCTACCGCATAATATAGTTCAGTACAGTATGTTAATTTCTTGCTGTACAGTAAATCTGAATATCTTTTGTATACTCTTAAAAATATATACAGGACTTTCTGCTTTGCTATGTAGTTATAAAATATGTTTTTACTTATCTTATATCTTTGGCATAGTGTGTCTATATAAGGTTTGAAACGTATCTATGCCCTTTATCATTGTTTCCTATGGAAAATTAATCGTTTTTCATGCGATTTTCCATTCACCCGACACTTCTGAGAACTTATCTTCGTGTTATTCTGAGAACAAGGTATATATATATATATATATATATATATATATATATATATATATATATATATATATATATATATATATATATATATATATATATGTACACAGTGTTCCCCCGGTTATTCGTGATTACCTAATTGTGATTACCTAATTGTGTTTACGGGAAAGAGCCCAAAGCTCGTATCTTCCCGTCTCCTGATCAGTTCCATTTTAGACTTAGTGATACTTATCGTACCTGTCCTTAAAACTATGGATTGAGATAGCATTAACTACCTCCTCGCTTAGCGAATTCCAATTATCAACTATTCTTACACTGAAAAAGTATTTCCTTACATCCTGCAAAGAAGTTTTCTTACGAAGCTTCAAACTATGACCTCTAGTTCTAGAGCCAGCCATATCGAAATATCGATCCCTATCCACTCTATCATAACCATGAAGGAATTTAAAGACTGTCACCATATCCCCCCTTACTCTTCTAGCTTCGAGTGATGGCAAGTCTAATTCCCTCAGCCTCTCATCATAACCCAGATTGCGTATTTCTGGCACCAGTTTCGTGGCATGTCTTTGAACTTTTTCAAGCTTAGCTATGTGCTTTTTCAAGTGCGGATTCCAAAAGGGGGCTGCATATTCGAGTTTTGGCCTCACATAGGTTACATAAATATTTCTGAACATTTCCTTGTCCATGTGCCTGAAGGCTACCCTTACATTTGATAAGAATGCATATGCTGCCCTTACTACGCCATTTATATGTATTTCTGGAGACAAATCTGCCAGTATGTTTACTCCTAGATCTCTCTCATTTTCTGTCTCTTGAAGTTGTACTCCAGCCACCGAGTAGTCAAGCTTGGGCCTTCTTGCACTTGTACCCATTCTCATTACCTTACATTTTGAGGTATTGAATTTCATTAGCCACTTTTCTGACCACTCATGCAGATTATTTAGATCCTCCTGAAGTTCTCTACCATTGTTTTCGTTTTTTACTTTCTTCACAATCTTTGCATCATCTGCAAACATATTCATGAATGAATTTACAGACTCTGGTAGGTCATTTACATATACAAGGAACAAAAGTGGCCCTAAAACTGAACCCTGTGGAACTCCACTACTAACTCTTCTCCATTCAGACACTGAGTGTCTTACTCTAACCCTCTGTTCCCTTCCTTCTAAGTAAGTTTTTATCCATTCCAAAACATTTCCACCTATTCTAGCCATTGAGTGCAGCTTCCTAATAAGTCTCCCATGTGGAACAGTGTCAAACGCTTTCTGGAAGTCTAGGAATATGCAATCTGCCCAGCCCTCTCTTTCCTGTAAGATTTGGCTTACCTCATCATAAAATTCTAATAAGTTTGTTACTGTTGATCTACCTTCTCTGAAGCCATGTTGCCTCACTGACAAAAAGTTGAAGGATTCCAAGTGAAGAGAGATATGTTTCCTTAGTAGTTTCTCCATAACTTTGCAAACTATGCTGGTCAAGGAAACTGGTCTATAGTTCAGAGCCGTATCCCTCCTTCCCTTTTTGAAGATAGGTATCACATTTGCTTGTTTCCAGCATCTTGGAATCTCCCCCGACTCCAGTGACTCCTTAAATATGATACTTAGTGCCACTGATATTGTGTTTCTTGGTTCGCGTTCTCACTATATCGCGGTTTTTCTTTGGATAAATTATTATTTTATTTTATGGGTATACGCAAAAATATTAAAATACTGTATTGAAAAAATAAAACATTTCAGTATTTTCATTTTTTTATTGAAATTTTTCTTTTCATTATTTACTTGAAAAAAAAATATATTTCCCAGCCTACGAATAATAAAACATTAAAAAATAGTAAAAAACATACATTTAGATATACGTACGTACAGTATAACTCACAGTATTGCATCATGCGAAATAGTGTCCGATAGCGTACAATGTATTGGGGTCACAGCTACGTGAGCTAGCATATATATTTATATTTCCAGTAGTTTCATGATTTTATTGATAAAAAAACGTATTTCTTAGCCTAAGAATAATAAAACAGTAAAAATTAGTATCCAGTATTGCACCATGTAAAATACGATACCGGTATCAGTGTTTCGGAAAACTCAAAGGCTCTCACCTACTTGACCTAGTGAATAGTAAATTTTTCATTATTGATAAAACAAGTATTTCCTAGCCTAAGAATAATAAAACAGTAAAAAATAAGAAAAAAACAAAGTACTAACAGTATTTCACCACGTAAAATACGATACCGCTATCAACGTTTCGGAAAACGAACAGGCTCTCACCTACATGAGATAGTTCATGGAATGCTATCGGCTGAAAGGTCGGGAGACGACGAATCACAGAATTGTTTTTCAATATTTTCTGTATCATGGGGTCTGATTGGCTTTTTCATTGCAGTTTGCTTTTCCCTCCAATTTCCAATGTGCCGCCTCACTCGCTCAGTCTAACTCACGTGTGCGCCGTTCTCGTTGTGCTTATTAGTACGTTTTGCTTGTGATTGTGTTTTCACGCTTACTTTAACCTTTGCAATGCCTCCCAAACATCCTTCACCTTCTAAGGCTCCTGGTAGTCAGCCTAAGCGGCAAAGGAAAATGTTAACCATTGTAGAAAAAGTGAAACTCTTAGATATATTGAAAGAAGGAAAAGGGTTTGTGGATGTCGGCCGCTATTTTGGCCTCAATGAATCTACTGTGCGCTACATAAAAAAGGACGAGGCAAAGATCAGGAAAACAGCGAGCATTTCTTTTGATAAATTGGCGAAAAGGGTCGTAACATCCCGCAATAAGGCAGTAGTGCAGATGGAAGCTGCTTTGGCCCTGTGGATTGCTGATTGCAGAAAGAAAAACATCAGCTTACACACCAATATCATACAAACAAAAGCGAAGAAGCTGTATGAGACATTCGCTGCAAATGAACCCGATGATGACAGTGACGACCGTGGAGAGGAGGAGAGAGAAGAAGATATCGACGACCCACAACCAGGACCCTCCAGCAATTCTCCATCGAGGATACAACCGTTCGTTGCTAGCAATGGATGGTTCTTCAAATTTCAAAAACGCTATGGCCTAAAAAGCATTTCAGTTTATGGTGAGGCTGTCTCTGCATATACAGCTGCCGCAGAAAATTACGTCAAGAATGACTTCAAGAAAATTATCGCAGAAGGGGAATATGTTCCTGAGCAAGTCTTCAACATGGATGAGACTGGCTTATTTTGGAAGAGAATGCCATCTCGCACTTTTCTCTTCAAGGAAGAAGCTAAAGCCCCGGGATTTAAAGCTCACAAAAATTGCGTTACCCTCATCATGTGCGGGAATGCTGCGGGCTTCATGTTAAAGCTCGGGCTTATCTACAAGTCAAAGAACCCTAGGGCTTTGAAGAACAAGAATAAGAATCTGCTGCCAGTGTATTGGATGCATAACCCTAAGGCATGGATCACGAAAAGCCTCTCATCGGACTGGTTTCACCAATGTTTATCCCTCAGGTAAAACTTTATCTTATGGAAAAAGGCCTTGAATTTAAAGTCGTTCTTTTGATGGATAATGCTGGTGGCCACGCAACCAATCTCCAATATGACGGTGTTCAAGTTGAGTTCCTGCCACCGAATACGATGTCACTGATTCAGCCTATGGATCAAGGCGTTATTTGTGCGTTCAAGGCCCTCTATTCACGAAATGCCCTGGCGAACCTAGTTGAATCCATGGATTCGGACAAAGACTTCTCATTGAAGACTTACTGGCATAATTACACGATTGCCACATGACTAAAAAATATTAAGAAAGCAATCAAAGAGATGAAGTCTGTCACACTCAATGCCAGCTGGAAGAAATTGTGGCCCGAAGTCATCCACAACTACAAGGGATTTCCTCCTGACGAAGTGCAGAAGGCGGCAGTTGCGAAAGCTGTGAAGTTGGTTGCATTGCTAGGAGGAAAAGGCTTTAAAGATATGACTCCCGAAGATGTGAATGAACTGATTGACTGCCACTCGCAGCCTTTGACTGATGAAGACTTGGATGAAATGACGAAATCAGCGAGCGAAGAAGAGGAAGAACTTGAGGAATCGCACGAACCAATTGAAGAACCTGGCCTTACACTCGAACGTTTGGCAGCCATGTATGAATATGTGAAAGCAGTCCAACAACTCTCGCAGGAATATGACGATAATATGGTTCGTTCGGTGACCTTCTGTAATTTTCTTGACGATGCCATGATTCCTTACCATACCATCTTCCAACAATGAAGAAACAACGACAGCAACTCCCCATTACCATGTTCTTCCCCCCCAAAAAGCAGCCGAAAAGCTTTTATTGGCTGCGAAATAATTTTCTCCGGGGTCAAGAATGATGATCATCACCTCATTCACGGTAAGTTTACCTATCATGTACATATGTATGTCACGTCATCATCACCTCATTCACCATAATTTTATCTATCACTTTCATAAAAACTTATGTTGCTTGCTGTTATTTATAATGTAAAGGGTGTTTTTTTAACAGTGCAGGGAGGGTTTATATAGTAAGTAAACGTAAAAATAATTGTATAATTCCTATGTATGTCACGTCATCATCACCTCATTCACTGTAATTTTATCTATCTTTTTCATTAAAATTTACGTTGATTGCTGTTATTTATAATGTATAGGGTGTTTTTTTAACAGTGCAGGGAGGGTTTATACAGTACGTAAACGTAAAAATAATTGTAAAATTCCTATGTATGTCACGTCATCATCACATTCACGGTAAGTTTTCCTATCACTTTCATAAAAATTTACTTTGCTTGCTGTTATTTATAATGTAAAGGGTGTTTTTATAACAGTACGTAAACATAAAAATTATTGTAAATGAGTATGTCATGTAATTACCACTTCATTCACCGTAATTTTATCTATTACTTTCATATAAATTTACATTGCATGCTGTTATTTATGAAGTAAAGGGTGGTATGTTAACAGTACAGGGAGGGTTTATACAGTGTAAACGTAAATATATATTAAAATATCTATGAACATATAGGCTGATCCTACTCCACGGTTTTCCTGGTTTGCGCTGGGTCCCGAAACCGAACTACCGTGATAAGAGGGAGAACACTGTATATATATATATATATATATATATATATATATATATATATATATATATATATATATATATATATATATATATATATATATATATATATATATATTTATTTTTTATTTTTTTATTTTTTTAATTTTTTTTTAAGAGTGTGACACCAGGACAGCCAGACACTGCCCTCATCAATAAAGGCCCGGGCACGAGAAAATACCAAGATGAAGGAAAAGAAAAAGGTTAAGGGCAAGGCAGAGATGAGGTAATGTCTCACAAAAGAAAATGACAGACAGAAAAAAACAGTCAGAGTACAGACGACCCAGAGATATGGAGGACTAGGCTCTGAGATGACGATAGATCTGCTTTTTGGAGGATGTCATAAGAATTAGGAAAGACAGAAGGAGGAAGAGAGTTCCAGAGTCTGGAGGTAGATAGGAAGAAGCAGTCGCTGCACCGACCAATTCACGAGCTACAAATCTCCACACAGTACCTGTGAGATGAGGCCGCTTGGCGAGTGTTACGCGGCCTCGGCAGTGGAGGAGGGATGCAACTTGTCAACTCATCAGAGCAGCGATGGAAGTAGTAGCGATAGAAAAGCGAAAGGGAAGATACCTTATGGTGAAGAGAGAGAGAATCCAGGTTAGAAGTAAGAGAAAGATCATTAATGAGTCTGACTGCCTTAGATTCAACCCTCTCAAGAAGATAAGTAAAGGAAGAAGCACCCCAAATGTGTGAGCAGTATTCTGAGCAGGGGCAGATAAGATCTTTGTAAATTTTAACTGCAATGAGGAAAAGTAATGACGAAAACGAAACAAAACCCCCAATTTTTTGGATGAAGATTTACAAATTTGGATTATGTGATTCGTCCAAGACAAGTTAGAGGCTATATGGATTCCTAATATGTTGATAGAGTTAAGTGGGTAAATTTCATTAGTTTCGAAGACAATAGGGTTATCAGGAGGAGAAGAAGATAAAGAGATAGTCAGAAACTGTGTCTTGGAGGCACTGAATTTAACTAAATTTTGAGTGCCCCATTCAGATACTCTCTGCAAATCAGAGTTAAGAGTAGAAGAAAGAGTGATACGAGATTGATTACGAGTAACAGATGAAGGCTGTGAAGAAAAGGCAGAGGAAAAGTGAAGGGTAGAATCATCAGCAAAGGCATGAAGAAGAGAGGAAGATGGGGACTGTAGAAGATCATTGATGAAGAGAAGGAAGAGAGTAGGTGAAAGAACAGAGACCTGTGGAACACCACTGGAAACAGAGAAAGGGCTAGATGTCGCTCCATCAACAACTACAGATATAGAACGGTCAGTAAGAAAACTGGAAATCAGAGAACAGATAGAAGGGGTAAAGCCATAGGCAGGGAGTTTGGCCTACAGAGCCTTGTGCCAGACTCAGTCAAAAGCCTTAGAGATATCCAGGGTGACGACAAAGGATTCCCCTTAGTTCCTCAGAGAAGATGACCATACATGAGTAAGATAGGGCAGGAGATCACCAGTTGATCTTGCCTTGCGGAAGCCGTACTGGTGGTGATCGGAGATAAGTGAGTTAGATTCATATATATATATATATATATATATATATATATATATATATATATATATATATATATATATATATATATATATTTATATTATATTATATTATATTATATTATATATATATATATATATATATATATATATATATATATATATATATATATATATATATATATATATATATATATATATATATATATATATATATATATATATATATATATATATATATATATATATATATATATATATATATATATATATATATATATATATATATATATATATATATATATATATATATATATATATATATATATATATATATATATATATATATAAGAAGTACAGTTCGCACTACAGAGCCTTTTCAGGTGAAAGTTGGACTCCATCAGGGATCAGCTCTTAGCCCCTATCTATTTAACCTTCTCATGGATGTGATGGTGGAGGAAGTGACAAAGGAGGCACCATGGAGCATGCTCTTTGCAGACGATATTGTTTTGGTCTCCGAGAGCCGTGAAGAATTGCAAGAGAGGTTGGAGCTATGGAGGGGTTTGCTGGAGGATTACGGACTGAAGGTGAGCAGACAGAAAACGGAGTACCTGGAGTGCAATGTGACACAAGGAGGCGACCTGTTCATGCAAGACCACAAGCTCCCAAAGGCGGACGCCTTCAAATACCTCGGCTCCTACGTAACGAAGGATGGAGACCTAGAGAGAGAGATTGATCATAGGATCCAGGTAGCGTGGAACAGCTGGAAGAGAACATCAGGGGTGCTATGTGACAAGAAAATCAGTGCTAGAGTGAAAGGAAAAGTGTACAAGTCAGTTGTGAGACCAGCGTTGCTGTACGGTGCGGAGACGTGGCCGGTGAAAAAGGTTCAAGAAAGGAAGATAGATGTCGCAGAAATGAGAATGCTGAGGTGGATGTGTGGGGTGACGAGGGAGGACAGGATACGAAATGACCAGATCAGAGGTACAGTGAAGGTGGTGGAGGCGTCGGCGAAAGCGCAGGAGAGGAGATTACAGTGGTTCGGTCATGTGAAGAGGAGAGATGAAGACTACGTGGGTGTGAGAGTGATGGAGATGGACGTGGAGGGCAGACGTAGACGAGGAAGACCTAAACTACGGTGGAAGGACCGACTGAAGGAGGATCTCAGAGAGAGACAGCTGGAGGAGGAGCAAGTGATGGACCGGAACCAGTGGAGACGACTAGTGAAGAGATGCGACCCCATATGAAAATGGGAACGCAAATAGAAGAAGAAGAAGAAGTAATATATATATATATATATATATATATATATATATATATATATATATATATATATATATATATATATATATATATATATATATATATATATATATATATATATATATATATATATATATATATATATATATATATATATATATATATATATATATATATATATATATATATATATATATATATATATATATATATATATATATATATATATATATATATATATATATATATATATATATATATATATATATATATATATATATATATATATATATATATATATATACACCTTGTTCTCAAAATAACGCCTAGATAGGTTCTCAGAAGTGTCGTGTAAATGGAAAATCGCGTGAAAAAACGATTTATTTTCCATAGGAAACAATGATAAAGGGCATAGATATGTTCCAAACCTTACATAGACACACCATGCCAAAGATATAAGATAAGTAAAAAAAATATTTTATTACTACATAGCAAAGCAGAAAGCCCTGTATCTATCTTTAAGAGTATACAAAAGATATTCATATTCACTTTACAGCTAGAAATTAACATACATTACTATACTTTACTCTATTATGCAGTGGGCAACAGTTATACAGTACACTGGGACATGCATGGTGGCAGTGAGCAAGTAACTTATGTGGTAGAAGAGGAGGAGGATGCAGGAGAACGAACCTCTATCTGCAAATGTATATAAAGATAAAAAAGAATTATAAATAACCAAAGCAAGACTAAAAAAGGAAAAAAAAAATAATTATGCAATGCCCAAATCTACCATATGACAGATTAAAAAAAACTTAATCTACATTCTCTAGAGAGGCACAGAGTTAGGGGGGATATGATTGAGGTGTATAAATGGTTTAAAGGGATTAACAAGGGTGATATTAATAAAGTTTAAAAAATTCATGATCAAACCAGAACTCCTACTGGGTAATGGATTTAATCTTGATAAATTTAGGTTCAGAAGGGAAATTGGTGAAAATTGGCTTGGTAATACCGTAGAGTATTCCTAGTAGGATAATAAATGCCAATACCTTAGACACCTTCAAATGTAGATTAGATAGACATATGACGAGGTAGGGTGGGTATGAATAGATTAGTGTTTATTAGAAAAATCATAAAAAGAAAAATAGAATAAATAAGTAGAGTAGAATAGAATAGGTTAGACATGCTGAAAATATCATTCAAAAATGGAACTGCCTCGGGTGTGCCAGTAAGCATGTTGCAGTGTCCCCTATTCTTATGTTCTTAATATTTTCAGAACACGTGTTTTGCATCCTCCTTCCATTTTCAAATTTGTGTCTGGTTTCTGAATGACAAATTTGTTAACAAAAGGTATCCAATTACTCTCTCTCTCTCTCTCTCTCTCTCTCTCTCTCTCTCTCTCTCTCTCTCTCTGTTGAGGGTAAACTTAATTGACAAATATATTTTTCTTAAGTTTACTAATTAGATTAATATTTTTCACAATAATATAATTGGTATATTTTTCATATATATGCCCAGTACATATTTTCCAAGCTGGCATTTTCTTTTTGTCCATGTCTTAACGTTGTATGACGCTTCATTTATATAGTAAACAAATAATAACCGGTGACTGTGACTTTCAATTATATCCCCAAGATTGCTCTTTATCCACCATCATGACTCATAGTAGTCATACCTCAACAGGTTATGGGCCCAGCCTTAGTGCTAGATTATTATTGATGGTGATGAGTCGAAATATGAGCTTTGGGAAGTTAAATTTCTCGGTTACATGAGACGTCTGAAGTTATTGGATGTCCTGACCGGCACCGGAACCCCTGATGCAGGGGAGAATGCTAATGCATTTGCTGAGCTTGTTCAACTTTTAGATGACCGAAGCCTTAATTTAGTGATAAGAGAGGCGAAAGACAATGGTTGTAAGGCACTGGAAATACTCCGTGGTCATTACATGGGCACAGGTAAGCCGAGAGTTATTTGCCTATATACTGAGCTTACGTTATTGAAGAAAGTAGCCGATGAAAGCGTCACCGATTATGTCATTCGCGCTGAGACTGCTGCTAATTCATTAAAACAGGCAGGTGAGACTGTTAGTGATAGCCTCCTTACTGCAATGGTGCTTAAAGGCCTTCCTTCAAATTTTAAGACTTTTTCTACTGTAATTACACAGAGAGATACTCCAATGAGATTTTCTGAGTTTAAAATTGCTTTAAGAAACTTTGAAGAGACTGAAAAGGCACATGACACTTTTGATAGTGACGATAATGTTATGAAAGTAACCCATAAAGGTAACCAAGGTAGGGCTACTGCAGGAAATTTTACCCCTACTTCTTATACTTGTGGAAGTTTAGGACATAAATCTCCTGATTGTAAGAATAAAAGTGAGAAAAATAAAGGAAAATCTAGATTTAGTAAGAAGTGGTGCCATAAATGCAGATCTCAAACTCATAACTCTAGTGAATGTAGGAAAAATCCCCTAATTCAACAAAATCCATGAGTGCTGAAGATAATGTTACAGATACCGAACGGCCTCATTCGTTCCTTTTTAAAGCCAGTGCGAGTGAAGATATTTTTGAATATGATAATTATAATAATGCTGTTAGGCATAATATTGATAATAATTTAATGGTTGACTGTGGTGCTACATCTCATATAATAAAAGATGGTTCAAAGTTTGTGAAATTTGACAGTGATTTTAATCCTTCTAATCATTGTATTGAGTTGGCTGACGGAAGTCGAACAAATGGTGTTGCGCGTGGTCGTGGATCCGCAAATGTGTTGTTGTATGATGTCAATGGTAATCCATGTAAAGTTTTGCTAGAAAATGCCTTATATGTTCCTTCCTATAAACAAAATATGTTTTCTGTGTATGCGGCCAATGAAAAAGGTGCTTCTGTCAACTTTTATCACAAATGTGCTGAGCTAAGGGCTCCAGATGGCACTGTATTTCCTCTAAGAAAAGAGGGAAAATTGTATTTTCTCAATAATGTAAAAGAAAGTGAAAATGTTTCTCACTCCCTATTTGAGTGGCACAAAATAATGGGCCATTGCAACTTTAGAGATTTATTGAAGCTAGAAAATGTTGTAGATGGTATGAAAATTTCTCCTAAAGAAAAATCTGATTGTGAAGTGTGTGCTATCGGAAAAATATCCCAGTATAGAAACAGGGAAGCCGACAAGCGTGCTACTAGTAGGCTCAAGTCAGTATATTGCGACTTAGCAGGGCCTATTGAACCAGCTGCAAGAGAAGGTTTTAAATATTCCATTTCATTCGTCAACGACTACACTGGTATAATAATGGTATACTTTCTTAAAAGTAAATCTGACACGGTAGCTGCAACTGAGAGGTTCTTGGCTGATAGTTCCCCATATGTGAAAGTAAAATGCATACGGACGGACAATGGGACGGAGTTCACAGCAAAGAGTTTTAAATCCTTACTTTTGAAAAACTCTATCAAACACGAGTTCACAGCTCCGTATTCCCCACATCAAAATGGGACGGTCGAGAGATCTTGGCGGTCTCTTTACGACATGGCTAGGTGCATACTCTTAAATGCAAATTTGCCCAAAAGTCTATGGACTTATGCTGTTAGAGCTTCGGCTTATATCCGGAACCGTTGCTATAACCCAAGAACTGGAAAGACACCCTATGAGTTATTCACTGACAGAAAACCTAATCTAAAAGATATGCATATTTTCGGAACTGTATGTTATTCCTATGTGCAAGAGCAAAAGAAATTGGACCCTTGTAGTGAAAGAGGAATATTTTTGGGATATGATAAACAAAGTCCAGCCTATTTGGTGTATTTCCCAAATAAAAATAATGTCAGAAGGGTCCCTTGCGTTGTGTCAAATTCACCGATAAATTTCAACATGAAGTAGAAAATCCAGTGGTTGAAAATCGCCACGTAACCGACAAAGAACCCATTTCCTTGGAAACCTTACCAATGCCACCGACATCGAACTCCGATGATCCAACCTTGATGGAAGATGACGACGATCCCATGGGCAGTGGAAAAGGTCAAGATGAAGTCAATCCTGTGAGTGGCGGCAGAAGTGATAATGACAAAATCGACGAGGATGTGAAGGCAAGACGACGATATCCTACTAGGGAACGTACTGTTCCTACGTATTTGGGAGAATACGTCACTGACTTTGATGATTCTTTCACAGTAAATGATTCAAGTGCTGCTAAATATTCTGTTGATTTTTGTTACAGTATGGTAGATATACCCAGAACATATCATGATGCAATATCCTCCCCAGATTCTTCTAAATGGGTTAATGCTATGCAAGAAGAAATTAATTCTTTAAATGAAAATGACACTTACGAGTTAACCCAACTGCCTGATGGCAGATGTGCAGTGGGGGGTAGATGGGTGTATACTGTGAAATCATGTCCTAATAATGTTGAAAAATATAAGGCTCGCTATGTAGCGAAAGGTTATTCCCAAGTGCGTGATTTAGATTATCACGAAACCTTTTCACCTACTACCAGAATCACTTCAATTCGTATGTTATTACAACTGGTAATGCAAGACAATTTAATTGTTAATCAGATGGATGTAAGTAGTGCTTATCTTAATGCTCCTATTAACTGTGAAATTTACATTGACCAACCCGAAGGTTTTGTAAAGTTTGATGAAAAGGGTAACAAACTGTTCTTAAAATTGAAGAAATCCATTTACGGTCTTGAACAGAGTGGACGTAACTGGAATGAATTGTTGCACAATTTCCTTGTAGAACAAGATTTTGATATGTCCCTTGCTGATTCTTGTGTTTATTCCAAGAAAGTAGGTAATTTAAAGATTATCATAATTATCTGGGTTGATGACATAATCATTGCTGCTAGTAATGAAACTTTGCTCAATGCTACCAAAAGTTCTCTTTGCCATAATTTTAAGATGAAAGACTTTGGTAATATTTCATGGTTTTTAGGTATTGAATTCAAACATGATTCTGAGAAGTTTGTGATGGTACAGTCAAGGTACATTGAGAAACTGTTGAATAGGTTCAATATGACAGATTGCAAACCAAAAGCCACTCCTTGTGATTTGAGTGTAAGTAAAGTCATAGATAACCATTCTGAGAAATTACCCTATTCAAGACTGTATAGAGAGATGGTTGGCAGTCTTATATATCTTATGACCTGTACGCGTCCTGATCTTTGTTACATTGTAACTATATTGTCTCAAAATATGAATAATCCAACAAAAGCTCACTTAAATATGGCTAGGCATGTTCTAAGGTATCTTAAAGGTACTATAAATGTTGGTTTGACTTTCAAAAAGCAAACTTGTGAAATGCTTAAGCTCCAAGGGTTTTGTGATTCCGACTGGGGTGCGTCATCTGATAGACGCAGTATCTCTGGATATGGCTTTATGTTATGTGATGATGGTCCTTTGATTTCTTGGAAAAGTCGAAAACAGCAGATTGTAGCCTTATCAACCTGCGAGGCAGAATACGTTGCTCTAACGTCTGCCATCCAGGAAGCTAAGTTTTTAAGTCAGCTTTTGGTGGATATGAATGCTGGTAATAAAACCACTGTAACACTTCATGTAGACAATCAAGGTGCAATATGTCTGGCTAAAAATCCTGTACACCATCAGCGTACAAAGCATATAGACATTAGATACCATTACATAAGATCTGAAATTCAGAACGGTGCAGTTAAATTAGTTTATGTACCTTCAAGCGATAATATCGCAGATATTTTCACAAAGCCAGCAACAAATGATAAATTAAATAAATTTACTTCCTTGAGGGGCTGCGTATACACCACATAATGTGTGTACCATTGTATATATAATCTTTTTCTATATATAATTTGCAAATACCATTTCTATTTTTCTCTATGTTGTATGTTTTGTTTTGTTTTTCATTTTGCATTCATTCCAATTATTATTCATATGCATATAATATTTTGCAAATTATAATTTGTTGAATGCCTTATTATTGATTACTAAGAATATGATGTTTTCTAGGAATTTGCTTCTTTACCTAGCTATGTTCTTTTATAAATTTCTACCATTTTACCTGCTCCATGCCATGTCTAATACTTACATTATAATAATTTACTTGATATTTGCTGCTCTACTTATATATTATAATATGTCATTGATTCCTGTATACTTATATATACATTGTTTGCTAAATATTTGCCACCTTAAGTTTAAGTGGGGGTGTTGAGGGTAAACTTAATCGACAAATATATTTTTCTTAAGTTTACTAATTAGATTAATATTTTTCACAATAATATAATTGGTATATTTTTCATATATATGCCCAGTACATATTTTCCAAGCTGGCATTTTCTTTTTGTCCATGTCTTAACGTTGTATGACGCTTCATTTATATAGTAAACAAATAATAACCGGTGACTGTGACTTTCAATTATATCCCCAAGATTGCTCTTTATCCACCATCATGACTCATAGTAGTCATACCTCAACACACTCTCTCTCTCTCTCTCTCTCTCTCTCTCTCTCTCTCTCTCTCTCTCTCTCTCTCTCTCTCTCTCATATTTCTTTACAAAAAACGAATTAAAACTTAGGTTTATTACCTTTAAAATGAGCACTGTAATGGACGCGATTAAGACTAAAGCAATAATTGTATTTACATAATAAGATGAAAAATTTCTACCTAATTCCTGTTTAAGAGAGACATTACAAAGGATTCGTGGAAAGGAAATTAATTAAACGGTCTTTTAGCTCATTAACGTTTTTATTAAAAGTGCATTATTATATTTATCATTTGCTGCCCCAATCGACTCACCAGCTTGTAAAGTAACTGATGTATGCGTTGTTTGTAAGACTATTCTCCTTTTATTATAAATATATTCTATATAATGTAAGTGAAATGAAACGAGAGAGAGAGAGAGAGAGAGAGAGAGAGAGAGAGAGAGAGAGAGAGAGAGAGAGAGAGAGAGAGAGAGAGAGAGAGAGAGAGAGAGAATCTTTAATTAACTCTTGTTCATTCAACCAAAACTACATTATTTATTGTAAAAATAATGGTTTAATTACAAATTCGCAATAATAATAATAATAATAATAATAATAATAATAATAATAATAATAATAATAATAATAATAATAATAATAATAATAATAATAATAATAATCTCCACATTCATCATCAAAGGAAAATTATTGTTAAAATAATAATAATAATAATAATAATAATAATAATAATAATAATAATAATAATAATAATAATAATAATAATAATAATAATAATAATAATAATAATAATAATAATAATAATAATATCTAAGGAGAATTTTTAGAATAGACATCATGAGAGTAATGCAGAGGTATATTAAAACCCAGCAGAGAGCTGGATAGTCATTACACATCTTTTATAATCCCTTCACATCTGACAGGTCATTACACTCTCCATCTGTTTCTCTTTGCAGCCTGATAAAGGCTGTTTTATTTTATAATTTTTTTGTCCATCCTGTTGTAAAAAAAAAAAAAAAAAAAAAAAGGGGGGGGGGGTTATTCGCGAATTCCGAATTTTTTACTATTATTTTTGGGGGGCGTTATTGCAATTTCGCATATAAAAAAATCGCGTATAAAAGGAACAAGGTATATATATATATATATATATATATATATATATATATATATATATATATATATATATATATATATATATATATATATATATATATATATACACACCTTATTCGTTTTTTACGCGTGTTTATAATCCGCGAAATTGGAATAATGCCCCTAAAAGATAATCGTAAAAGAATACGAATTTCGCAGATAACACCTGCCAAAAAATTCTAATTTTTTTGTTTGTTTTAGTAAAGAAGCGAGTGCTTCGGGCTCTTTTACCTGCGACGCTACTATGTGCTTCAGTGTGTCGTTACCCAGTATAGTGCGTGGAGATATCTCGTGTTCGTGTTTGTGTTACGGTTTGTATTTTCAGTTCTTTTATATTTTAAAGATTATATATTGTACTATCATGGCCAGTAAAATCTTAGGAAAAGACGGTGTAAGTGCTTCTACTCCCAAAAGAGCGAGAAAGGCAATAATTTTTGAAATAAAATTACTAGTGTTGGGCAGTTGTGAGAGTACGGTCGCCATTAGACCAGAGATGCATCTTGGTGATTGTTACGGTTTGTGTTTTCAGTTCTTTTGTATTTTAAGGATTATATATTGTACATACTATCATGACCAGTAAACGCCCAGAAAAGACTGTATAAGTGCTTCTACTCCCATAAGAGCCAAAAAGGCAATAATTCTTGAAATAAAATTGCAAGGGTTGGGCCGTTATGAGTGTGGTGAGAGTATGTTCGCCAGTAATCCGGCGATGCATCTCAGGGAATGTTATGGTTTGTGTTTTCAGCTCTTTTGTGTTTTAAAGATTATATATTGTACTATCATGGCCAGTAAATGCCCAGGAAAAGACTGTGTAAGTGCTTCTACTCCCAAAAGAGGCAGAAAGGCAATAATTCTTGAAATAAAATTGCAAGGGTTGAGCCATTCTGAGAGTAGTGAGAGTACGGTCGCCATTAAACCGGCGTTGCATCTCAGTGAATGTATGTACATACGCACTATCCGTGAAATGCGGAAAAAATAAATAAAAGTGCAAAAGCTGGTTTTAGTTTAACTGCAGCTAAGTCTTCATATTCTCGATTGGATATTATGTGGAAAATGGAAAAAATGGTAAGTAAGAAGTTTTCATATTCTCAATTAGATATTATGGAGAAAATGGGTAAAATGGTAAGTGTACGTGGATAAGCATTAAGTGCATGGATATATCTCTTGTTGTAACTGTGTTTGTGTTTTCAGTTCTTTTAAATTTTACAGATTACTGTATAGTATACTATCATGGCTAGTAAACGCCCAGGAAAAGACTGTGGAAGTGCTTCTAGTACTGTACTCCCAAAAGAGCCAGAAAGGGAACAAGTCTTGAAGTCAAGCTTCAAGTGTTGGCCCGGTATGAGCATGGTAAGAGTACGGGCACCATTAAATGGGTGATGCATCTCCCGGAAAGCACGCTGCGCACTATCCGTGATAATATGGACAAGATCCAGAAAAATCCCAAATCTGGTGTTTGCTTAACTGCGGCTAAATTCTCGTATACTTGAATGGATATTATGGAGAAAATGCTAAGCACGTGGATGAATATCAAGAACAAATAGCAAACAAACCTGCCGTATAGTATCATCAGGGAAAAAGCGTGTGAGATTTCCGAACATTTAAAATCCAAGGTGGAAGGCGAAGAAGTGAAACCCTTTACTGATAGCTCTGGTTGGTTCACTAATTTCCAATGTAGATTTGGTTATTGCAACAAGAAATTACAAGGCGAAAGAGCATCAGCTGATACGGATGCGGCAAAGCGGTTTCCAGAGGAATTAAAGGCCATCATAGAGGAAGGGGGATATACGTCTAGGCAGATTTTCAATATGGACGAAACTGCTTTATACTGGAAGTGAATGCCAGAAAGGATGTTTATTTCCATAGAGGAAAAACGAGCTTCCGGATATAAGGCAGCAAGAGATCGCTTTACCCTACTGATTGGTGCCAATGCTGAGGGTGACATGAAGCTGAAGCCGGTAATGATTTACCATTCAAAAAATCCTCGAGCACTCAAGGGATACTACAAAGAGTTACTTCCAGTGCACTGGTATTCAAATCCGAAAGGATGGATGACTGGGAGTATATTTAAAGATTACCTCTTAACACGTCTCCCCAACGAGTTAGAAGTCTATTGCAATAGTCATGATTTACCCTTCAAAATTCTTCTGCTTTTAGATAATGCTCCATCCCATCCTACGTCACTCACCGATATTCATCCTAACATCAAAGTTGTATTTCTGCCGCCAAATACAACTTTCCTACATCAACCAATGGCTGTAGTGCTGATGCTGAAATCGCACTACCTCAAGCATAATTTTAAAGATCTCAGCAGTAAAACTGATGTCAGCATGGGCGACCTTGAGAGAGCAGCTGAGGCCGGCGATATCTCGGAACTAGATATAAAGAAGACTGCGGTTAAAAAATACTAGAAAGGATTTAATATCAAGCACGCCATATGGTTTGTGAAGGATTCTTTGGCTGAAGTAACTCAGTCATGTCCAAATGAAGCCTGGAAGAAGGTTTGCCTGCAGTTAGTGAACTTTTTCACAGGTTTTAACCTAAATGATCAGTTGTCAAAGACGAGACTTGAGTGTGTTCAGCTTGCACATTGTGTGGGATTCACCGACGTTAATGAGGAGGATGTGGATGCCCTTCTTGCTTACCACATGGAGGAATTTACTGCCGAGGATTTGGAGGACATGGAAGGTGAACGACAACGTCAGGAGAGGGAGGAAGTCGAGGCAGCAGCACAGTCTGTGAGCCCCATGAAATCACTCACTGTGAGTCGATTGACTCAATTTTTCCACCATATAGAGACTGCCTTGGATATTTTGGATAAGGACACTCCCAATATAGAGTGTGCAGGCATTACATCCAGAAAAGTTTTGCATAATGTTTCCTGCTATAGGGAAAGTTTACAAGAGAAGAGGAGGATTGCACGGCAGGGAACTCTTGATTCTTACTTTTCAGTAAAAAGAAGAAGTGATATTGATGACCTTCAGCCCAGCACATCTAAGCAGTATGAACCCCGACCACAACCAGGGGTTAGCTCTCCCCATTCCTCCTCCTCCTCTTCACCTCCCTCTCCTACCCTTTAACTCACCTTGTCAAGGCCTCCCCGCTCATCCCAGTATGACTGTTGTTGCCATCATACATAGTGAGTACACCTCTGTAATCTTTTACGTCTTTTTTTGTTATGTTTTTAATATCATACTACAATATTATATTCAGTAATTGCAGAATTATTAAATATGAGTTTTCTACTATTGTTTTTAATTTTTTAATGGTAGCTTTTTTATTTTTGCAGCTTGGGGGTTGGCTCTTTCACTTCCTCCTCTTCTCCTCCTTCTCCTACAGCTTATATCACCTGGTCGCCTCAAACACGCTCGATGGGTGTTGCTCGCCGTTTATAAAGTGAGTAGAATGTATGTAATATCTCTTATTTACATCATTACTGTGTATTGCAAAATGAAAAAAAATTTCTAGTCATGCTTTTATTATTTTTTTTGTTACTGTACTGTATCTTTATTTATTTTTTCAGCTAGGGGTTCGTTCTAACGCTTCCCTCTCTTCTCCTACCACTTAAGTCACGTGCTCACCGCCACCATGCTTGGCCCATACTTGTTGGTCACCGTACTGTGGAGTGAGTAGAAAGTGTTTTATATTTTTTTTTTATAGCAATTCAGCACCACGCTCATCCAATACCTGTTGGTCACCGTACTATAGTGTGAGTAGAATGTGCTGATTTTTTCTTGTTATAGTAATACAGGCATTGCATAATGAAAAACTTTAGTTTTCTAGTCTTGCTTTTGTTAATTGTTTCTTACGTTTGGCAGATAGAGGGTCGTTTTTCTCTTCTAATGCTGCTTATGTCAAGTGCTCACAGCCACCACGCTCATCCCATACCTGTTGGTCACCGTAATATAGAGTGAGTAGAATGTGTTGTATTTTTTTGTTATAGTATTTCAGGTATTGCATAATGAAATAATTTAGTTTTCTAGTCTTGCTTTTGTTAATTGTTTCTTATCTTTGGCAGATAGAGGTTCGTTCTCCGCTTCTAATACTGCTTATGTCAAGTCTCACTGCCACCACGTGCATCCCATACCTGTTGGTCACCGTATACAGAGTGAGTAGAATGTGTTTTATATATTTTTTGTTACAGTAAGTCAGGCGTTGCATAATGGAAAAATTTAGTTTTCTAGTCTTACTTTTGTTACTTGTTTCTTACGTTTGGCAGATAGGGGTTCCTTCTCCTCTTCTTGAACTGCTGATGTCACGTGCTCACCGCCCCTACACTTGTCCCATGCCTGTTGCTCACCGTATAACAGAGTGAGTAGAATGTGTTATCTTTTTTTTTGTTACAGTAATTCAGGCATTGCTTAAAGAAATTTTTTTTAGTTTTTTAGTCTTGCTTTTGTTAACTGTGTTTATTTTATCTTTGTTTATGTTTGCAGATGGAGTTCATTCTAACGTTTCTCCTCCTCTTCCGCTACCACTGACGTCACGTGCTCACCGCCATCACACTCGGCCTTTACCTGTTGTGCATCTATAGAGTGAGTAGAATGTGTTTTACATTTAGGCATTGTATAATGAAATTTTGTTTTTAGTTTAATAGTCTTGCTTTGGTTATTTATAATTTTTATTTTATCTTTGTTTATGTTTGCAGATAGAGGTTGGTTCTCCTGCATCCTCCTCCTCTTCTACCACTTAAGTTACGTGCTCACCGCCACCATGCACGTCTCGGTGCATTGTATTCCTGTTGCCCACAGCATAATATCTTTTGTATACTCTTAAAAATAGATACAGGGCTTTCTGCTTTGTTATGTACTTATAAAATATGTTTTTACTTATCTTATATCTTTGGCATAGTGTGTCTATGTAAGGTTGTGGAACGTATCTATGCCCTTTATCATTGCATAATGAAATTTCTTTTAGTTTTTTAGTCTTGCTTTTGTTAATTGTGTTTATTTTATCTTTGTTTATGTTTGCAGATGGAGTTCATTCTAACGTTTCTCCTCCTCTTCCGCTACCGCTGACGTCACGTGCTCACCGCCATCACGCTCGGCCTTTGCCTGTTGTGCATCTATAGAGTGAGTAGATTGTGTTTTACATTTAGGCATTGCATAATGAAATTTTGTTTTTAGTTTAATAGTCTTGCTTTGGTTATTTATAATTTTTATTTTATCTTTGTTTATGTTTGCAGATAGAGGTTCGTTCTCCTGCATCCTCCTCCTCTTCTACCACTTAAGTTATGTGCTCACCGCCACTATGCATGTCTCAGTGCACTGTATTCCTGTTGCCCACCGCATAATATCTTTTTGTATACTCTTAAAAATAGATACAGGGCTTTCTGCTTTGTTATGTACTCATAAAATATGTTTTTACTTATCTTATATCTTTGGCATAGTGTGTCTATGTGAGGTTGTGGAACGTATCTATGCCCTTTATCATTGCATAATGAAATTTCTTTTAGTTTTTTAGTCTTGCTTTTGTTAATTGTGTTAATTTTATCTTTGTTTATGTTTGCAGAGGGAGTTCGCTCTAACGTTTATCCTCCCCTTCTGCTACCACTGACGTCACGTGCTCACCGCCATCACGCTCGGCCTTTACCTGTTGTGCATCTATAGAGTGAGTAGAATGTGTTTTACATTTAGGCATTGCATAATGAAATTTAGTTTTTAGTTTAATAGTCTTGCTTTGGTTATTTATAATTTTTATTTTATCTTTGTTTTTCATGTTTGCAGATAGAGGTTCGTTCTCCTGCATCCTCCTCCTCTTCTACCACTTAAGTTACGTGCTCACCGCCACCATGCATGTCTCAGTGCTACTGTATTCCTGTTGCCCACCGCATAACATCTTTTGTATACTCTTAAAAATAGATACAGGGCTTTCTGCTTTGTTATGTACTTAAGAAAATATGTTTTTACTTATCTTATATCTTTGGCATAGTGTGTCTATGTGAGGTTGTGGAACGTATCTATGCCCTTTATCATTGTTTCCTATGGAAAATGACTCGTCCCTTTACGGGATTTTCATATTACCCGTCACTTCTAAGAACCTATCTTCACGTTATTCCAAGAACTAGGTGTGTATATATATATATATATATATATATATATATATATATATATATATATATATATATATATATATATATATATATATATATATATATATATATATATATATATATATATATATATATATATATATATATATATATATATATATATATACAGTGTTACCCCAGTTATTCGCGTTTCTTGGTTCGCGTTCTCACAATATTGCGTGGTTTTATTTTGGATAAATTATTATTTTATTTTATGGGTATACGCAAAAATATTAAAATATTGAAAATTTTTTTTTTTCCGTATTTTCATTTTTTTATTGAAAATTTTTTTTATTTCCCAGCCTACAAATAATAAAACAGTAAAAAATAGTAAAAAACATAAATTTAGATGTACGTACGTACAGCATAACTCACAGTACAGGGTATTGCATCATGCGAAATAGTGTCCGATAGCGTACAATGTATTGGGGTCACAGCTACGTGAGCTAGCATATATATTTATATTTCCAGTAGTTTCATGATTTTATTGATAAAAAAACACGTATTTCTTAGCCTAAGAATAATAAAACCGTAAAAAATAGTAAACAGTATTGCACCACGTAAGATACGATACAAGTATCAGTGTTTCGGAAAACGCAAAGGCTCTCACCTACGTGACCTAGTGAATATTAAAATTTTCATTATTTTATTGATAAAACAAGTATTTCCTAGCCTAAGAATAATAAAACAGTAACAAAAAAAAAAACAAAAAGTACTAACAGTATTTCACCATGTAAAATACGATACCGCTATCAATGTTTCGGAAAACGAAAAGGCTCTCACCCACGTGACCTAGTGAATATTAAAATTTTCATTATTTTATTGATAAAACAAGTATTTCCTAGCCTAAGAATAATAAAACAGTAAAAAATAATAAAAAACATAAAGTACTAACAGTATATCACCCTGTAAAATACGATACCGCTATCAACGTTTCGGAAACGAAAAGGCTCTCACCTATGTGAGATAGTTCATGGAATGCTATTGGCTGAAAGGTCGGGAGACAACGAATCACAGAATTGTTTTTCAATATTTTCTGTATCATTGGGTCTGATTGGCTTTTTCATTGCAGTTTGCTTTTCCCTCCAATTTCCAATATGCCGCCTCACTCGCTCAGTCTAACTCTCGTGTGCGCCGTTCTCGTTGTGCTTACTAATACGTTTTGCTTGTGATTGTGTTTTTACCTCATTCATAGTAATTTTATCGGTCACTTTCATAAAAATTTACTTTGCGTGCTGTTATTTATAATGTAAAGGGTGTTTTTTTAACAGTGCAGGGAGGGTTTATACAGTACGTAAACGAAAAAATAATTGTAAATGAGTATGTATGTCATGTCATCATCACATTCCCGGTAAGTTTTCCTATCACTTTCATAAAAATTTACGTTGCTTGCTGTTATCTATAATGTTAAGGGTGTTTTTTTAACAGTGCAGGGAGGGTTCATACAGTACGTACACGAAAAAATAATTGTAAATGAGTATGTATGTCACGTCATCATCACATTTACGGTAAGTTTTCCTATCACTTTCATATAAATTTACGCTTGCAAGCTGTTATCTATGAAGTAAAGGGTGGTATGTTAACAGTACAGGGACAGTTTATGAAGTGTAAACGTAAAAATGTATTAAAATATCTATGTACATATAGGCTGATCCTACTTCGCGGATTTCCTGGTTCGCGCGGGTCCCGGAACCGAACTATCGCGATAAGTGAGGTAACACTGTGTATATATATATATATATATATATATATATATATATATATATATATATATATATATATATATATATATATATATATATATATATATATATACATATATATACATACCTAGTTCGCCTTTTACGCGTGTTTATAATCTGCGAAATTGGAATAACGTCCCTATAAAATAATAGTAAAAAAATACGAAATACACGAATAACGCTCATGCGAAAAAATTAGATTTTTTTTTCATTTTAGTAAATAATTGACTGCCTCGGAGGCACTTTCCGCCATGCTGCCATGTGCTTCAGTGTCTCTTTACCCAGCATACTGCACGGATATATTGCTTTTTCGAACTGTTTTTGTGTTAAGGTTGTATATCGTCAGGAAAAAAGTGTGCGAGGGTGCATCAGCTGATACGGAGGCGGCAAAGCGTTTGCAGATAGAAGTTCGTTCTCCTGTATCCACCTCCTCTTCTACCACTTAATGCGTTCGGATATTATGAAGAGAATGGAAAAAAGTATTAAGAACAAACAGCAAACAAACTTGTGATATAATATCGTCAGGGAAATAGCGTGCGAGGGTGCATCAGCTGATATGGAGGCGGCAAAACGTTTGCAGATAGAGGTTCCTTCTCCTGCATCCTCCTCCTCTTCTACCACTTAATACGATCAGATCTTATGGAGAGAATGGAAAAAATGCTAAGTACAGTATGTGGATGAGCACTAAAAACAAGCAGCAAACAAACTTGCGATATAAGTTTGTCAGGGAAATAGAGTACGATATTGCATCAGCTGACGGAGGTGGCAAAACGTTTGCAGATAGACATTCGTTCTCCCACATCCTCCTCCTCTTCTACCGCTTAATGCGATCGGATATTATGGAGAGAATGGAAAAAAGCATTAAGAACAAACAGCAAACAAACTTGCGATATAATATCGTCAGGGAAATAGCTTGTGAGAGTGCATCAGTTGATACGGAAGCGGAAAAACGTTTGCAGATAGAGATTTGTTCTCCCATATCCTCCTCCTCTTCTACTGCTTAATGCGATCGGATATTATGAAGAGAATGGAAAAAAGCATTAAGAACAAACAGCAAACAAACTTGCCATATAATATCGTCTGGGAATAAGCGTGCTAGAACAAAAAAAGTTTGCAGATAGAGGTTTGTTCTCTCGCATCCTCGTGCTCGCTACCACCATGCACGTATCTACCTAATTGTGTTTACGGGAAAGAGCACAACACTCGTATCTTCCCGTCTCCTCATCGGTTCCATATTATACTTAGTGATACTTATCATACCTGTCCTTAAAACTATGGATTGAGATAGCATTAACTACCTCCTCGCTTAGCAAATTCCAATTATCAACTACTCTTACACTGAAAAAGTATTTCCTTACATCCTGCAAAGAAGTTTTCTTACGAAGCTTCAAACTATGACCTCTAGTTCTAGAGCCAACCATATCAAAATATCGATCCCTATCCACTCTATCATAACCATGAAGGAATTTAAAGACTGTCACCATATCCCCCCTCAATCTTCTAGCTTCGAGTGATGGTAAGTCTAATTCCCTCAGCCTCTCATCATAACTGAGAATGCGTATTTCTGGCACCAGTGTCGTGGCATGTCTTTGAACTTTTTCAAGCTTAGCTATGTGCTTTTTCAAGTGTCGATTCCAAAACGGGGCTGCATATTCGAGTTTTGGCCTCACATAGGTTACATAAATATTTCTGAACATTTCCTTGTCCATGTGCCTGAAGGCTACCCTTACATTTGATAAGAATGCATATGCTGCCCTTACTATGCCATTTATATGTATTTCTGGAGACAAATCTGCCAGTATGTTTACTCCTAGATCTCTCTCATTTTCTGTCTCTTGAAGTTGTACTCCAGCCACCGAGTAGTCAAGCTTGGGCCTTCTTGCACTTGTATCCATTCTCATTACCTTACATTTTGAAGTATTGAATTTCATTAGCCACTTTTCTGACCACTCCTGAAGCTTATTTAGATCCTCCTGAAGTTCTCTACCATTGTTCTCGTTTTTTAATTTCTTCACAATCTTTGCATCATCTGTAAATATATTCATGAATGAATTTACAGACTCTGGTAGGTCATTTACATATACAAGGAACAAAAGTGGCCCTAAAACTGAACCCTGTGGAACTCCACTACTAACTCTTCTCCATTCAGACACTGAGTGTCTTACTCTAACCCTCTGTTCCCTTCCTTCTAAGTAAGTTTTTATCTATTCCAAGACATTTGCACCTATTCTAGCCATTGCTTGGAGCTTCCTAATAAGTCTCCCATGTGGAACAGTGTCAAACGCTTTCTGGAAGTCTAGGAATATGCAATCTGCCCAGCCCTCTCTTTCCTGTAAGATTCGGCTTACCTCATCATAAAATTCTAATAAGTTTGTTACTGTTGATCTACCTTCTCTGAAGCCATGTTGCCTCACTGACAAAAAGTTGAAGGATTCCAAGTGAAGAGAGATATGTTTCCTTAGTTGTTTCTCCATAACTTTGCAAACTATGCTGGTCAAGGAAACTGGTCTATAGTTCAGAGCCGTATCCCTCCTTCCCTTTTTGAAGATAGGTATCACATTTGCTTGTTTCCAGCATCTTGGAATCTCCCCTGACTCCAGTGACTTTTTAAATATGATACTTAGTGCCACTGATATTGAGTTTGCGCATTTTTTAAGTACATGAGGGGATATGTCATCAGGACCTGTAGCTTTATGAACATCTAAATCCATCAGCACTTTGCATACCTCTGTGGCTGTAAGGTTGATGTTCTCTAATACCGGCCCTTGAGCTTCTATCTCTGCAATCTGAGGGGGTGGGGTATTTTCTACTGTAAATACTGACTGAAACTCCTTGTTTAATTCTTTGCAGATCTCTTCATCCGTCTCAGTGATGCTTCCATCCTCTCTCTTTAGCCTTAAAACCTGTTCTTTTACCTTCAGTTTTCCTCTGATAAAGCTGTGGAAAAGCTTGGGATTTTCTTTAGCCTTCCTGGTGATGTCCCTCTCATAGTCTCTCTTTGCCTCTCTCCTTTTACTTAGGTAGTCAATATCTTGCTCTTTTGTAGGTTTGCCAGGCATTTATGTTTTTTCTCCTCCTATACCTTTTCCAGCATTCATGTCTCCACTCCTTAGCTCTTTTACACTCAATATCAAACCATTTCTCTCTGGCATGAATTACACCTACTTTGGTGACAGGTATGCAGCAATCTACTATCTTCCCATATTTCTCACAAAAGATGTCATAAATTTCTTGTACAGATTTGTTGTAAAATAAGGTTCTCCAGTCAATAACTGCAAAAAGCTCATTCATTTTGATGTAATCTCCTCTCAGATAGTTCCTCCTCATGTCCTCAGTGCCTCTACTCTCAGGCAGAATATCTTCATTGATATACTCCATCAACAACACACAGTGGTCACTCTTTCCAATTGGTGGTTCATACTCAATTTTTTCAATATCCAACACATTATCTGTGAATACTAGATCAAGTAGTGATGGCTCATCCCCACCCCTGGCCCTCGTTGGTTCCATTACATGTTAGTGTAGGAAATTCCCTTGTACGCAATCTAGGAATCTTGCCCCGAATGAGTCCTCACCACAGTGTGGGTCAAGATTTATCCAATCTATCTCTTTATGATTAAAATCTCCCATAATCAAAATCCTACATTTTCTCTCCCATGCCATGTTAACAACTGAGTTTATGACTTCAATAGTACCTATATGACTTTCCTCATAAACTTTTAGCATATTCTGGTTCCTTGGTGGGTTATATACAACAGTTATTATAATGCTCTCTGACCCAGTATTTATGCGAGCAACAAGAAATTCCTTGAACTCACTTTCTATAGCCAAGTTTATTTCTTCAACTTGAATCCTTTCACTTATGAGCAGTGCTATCCCTCCACCAGTCCTCTCAGTTCTTTCAACCCTTAATATTCTGAAGTCCTTAGGAAAAACTGTGATACTGTTTATGTCCTCACTCAACTTAGTCTCCGTAAATGCTTCTATATCTGCCTTACTGTTGTGAATCCTGTCGTTTAATTCTACTGCCTTACCAGCTAATCCATCAGCATTTGTGTATAACAATCTTAATGAGGCCCCATCCCCTGATCTTCTGTCATTATCTTCTTTATCTTCCCTTTGTCTGGAAGAACTCTGTAATGAAAATTTTTCTTCTCTTCTTCATTTCATTCCTCATTTAACCTTCTTGCCTCTTGCAACAAGTTTTTGATCATTCCAATCTCTTCCTGTGTTCTGTATCGCCTAATGAACACTTCTTTGAATTCTTGAAGGTCTTTTAGACTTTTTTTCCTCAACAATATTTCCCTACATGTTTCCCCTCTCTCAAAGGTTACTTTTGTTGGTCTCGGTTTTCCTTCCCTCGAGTATTTGCCTAGTTGGTGTATGTTTACAATATCCTCAGGACCACAAACTACTCAAAGGTTTCTTATCAGGTCTATAACTCTAGCTTTATTTTCTTCAAGTCTCCCCTGCCATGTTGGCTCCTGGGATTCGCTTATGCCTGAGATTACCACTGTCTTCTCTTTATCAAGTGCCTGTTTGATGAGTGGGTTTGCCCTTTCCATCACAACGTCTTTCATTTTTTCGATGACTGTCTCCTTATAGTCAACTGTTTGTATGTTTTCCAGTGCCATCACCTTTACAGCCTCTTTTACTGCCACATTCCCCTTTAGTGCATCAGCAAAGGAAGTTTTCATGGCATCATTTTCCATATCAGCTCCTGGAACTCTTTTCTAAACTCGTGTATGCCTGTTGCCCACCGCATAATAGAGTGCATTTATTTGTTTTCTGTACAGTAAATCTGTATATCTTTTATACTGTACACTATTTGCATGTTAATATAAATAACTACAGGTATTTCTGCTTTGTTATGTACTTATAAAATATGCTGTACATATCTTATATCTTTGGTATAGTGTGTCTATGTACGGTTGTGAAATGTTTCTATGCCCATTATCATTGTTTCTTAAGGAAAATGACTTGATTCATTATGCGACTATTACATTACGTGGCACTTCTGAGAACCTGTCTTTGCGTTATTCTAAGAACTGGGTGTATATATAAAACTACAGTAGAGTGGTTAGAGCGCTTGACTAGGGAAATGACAAACCCTTGTTCGATCCCACAAAGGGGTATAAGGAAGGGGATCCAGTCTCAATCTCCCAGCTTCAACTTGTCTGTGTCTAGCCTCATCTGAATGGAGATAAATTGTGAGACAAAATATCAAAACTAAGCAGTATATATATATCCAACTTTATTTTTTTTGAAATGTACAGTGCTCCCTCATTTATCGTGGGGGTTCGGTTCCAGGTCCGGCCGCAATATGTGAAAATTTGCAAAGTAGCGCAATAAATACATAGGTATTATACATGTATTTTTACCTTTACTGTATAAACCCTCCCTTAACTGTTAACAAACAACCCTTTACTTCATTAAGAAAAGCGTGCAAGCATAAATTTATATGAACGTGATAGGTAAGCTTACCGTGAATGAGGTGATGATGACATATACATACTCCACAGCCAAATACTCCATAGTCAATGACAGCTTTATGGCTGCTTTTTGCGACTGAAGAACAGGGTAATGGGGAGTTGCTGTCGCTGTTTCTTCTTTTGTGCGAATATGGTCTTTTAAGGAGTAATGGCATCATCGATAATATTGCAGAAGTGCACCGAACGAACCATATTATTGTCATGCTCCTGCAACAGTTGTTGGAGTTCTTTCGCCATGTTATACATGGCTACCAGATGTTTGAGTGTAAGGCCAGGTTCTTCGACTTCTTCGTGCGTTTCCTTTGGTTGTTCTTCTTCCTCTTCTTTGCTCGCTGATTTTGTCATTTATCTCAAAGCCTACATCAGTCAAAGGCTACGATTGGCAGTCGATCATTTCATTCACTTCTTCGTGAGTCATATCTTTAAAGCCTTCTCCTCCTAGAAATGCAGCCAACTTCACAGCTTTCGCAACTGCCGAGTTATGGACTTTGTCAGGAGCGAATCCATTGTAGTTGTAGATGACTTCGGGCCACAATTTCTCCCAATTGGCGTTAATTGTGGCCGGCTTCATCTCTTTGATTGCATTCTGAATATTTTGAAGGCATGTAGCAATTGTGTAGTTACGCCAGTACGTCTTCAGTGCAAATTCTTTGTCCGCATCCATGGAGTCAACCAGGTTCGCCAAGGCATTTCGTGTGTAGAGGGCCTTGAACGCACGAATAATGCCTTGATACATAGGCTGAATCAGTGATGTCGTATTCGGTGGCAGGAACTCTACTTGAACACCGTCATATTGGAGATCAGTTGCGTGTCCACCGGCATTATCCATCAAAAGAAGGCCTTTAAATTCAAGGCCCTTCTCTACAAGAGACCTGAGGGACAAAGCATTGGTGAAACCAGTCCAATGTGAGGCATTTTGTGATCTAGGCCTTAGGGTTATTCATTCAATACACTGGCAGCAGATTCTTGTTTTTATTCTTTAAAGCCCTAGGTTTCTTAGACTTGTAGATAAGCCTGGGCTTTAACATGGAGCCCGCAGCATTCCCGCACATGACGAGGGTAACGTGGTCTTTGTGCGCTTTAAATCCCGGGGCTTTAGCTTCTTTCTTCCTTGAAGAGAAAAGGCTCAGCCCCAGAACCTCCATATTGCTCAGGAGCATATTCACCTTCAGCGTTCTTTACATATTCTTCAGCTGCAGCTGTATCTGCAGAGGCATCTTTGCCATGCACCGAAACGCTCTTTAGGCCATAGCGTTTTTGAAATTTGGCGAACCATCTCTTGCTTGCAAAGAACGATTGATTCCTTGGTGGAGAATCGCTGGAGGGTCCTGGTTGTGGGTTGTCAATTTCTTCCTCTTTCTCCTCCTCTTCACGGTCGCCACTGTCGTTGTCGGGTTCGTTTGCAGCGAATGTCTCGTACAGCTTCTTCTCCTTTGTGTGTATGATATTGGTGTCTAAGCTGTTGTTCTTCTTCCTGCAATCAGCAATCCACAGGGCCAAAGCAGATTTCATCCACACTATTATCTTATTGCGGGGTGTTACGACCCTCTTCGCTGTTTTAATAAAAGTAATAGTCACTGTTTTTCCTGATAGTTACCTCATCCTTTTTGATGTATCGAACAATAGATTCGTTGATGCCGAAATGGCGGCCGACATCCGTGAACCTTCTTCCTTCCTTCAGCATATCTAACAGTATTACCTTTTTCCTTTGCCACTTAGGCTTACTACCAGAAGCCTTAGAAGATGAAGGATGCTTGGGAGGCATTGCAGAGGCTGAAATACAAAAGTTTCACAAAATCACAGCACAATGTATTAAGAAACACAACACGCACACGGAACTGCTCCTCTTAAATTTTTAATTGTTTCGAGTGACTAAGTGCTTAGTGGAAAACTTTACCATAATTTCCCTAAATCTGAAATCCTTCAGAGTATTGTGAGTACAAAACTTATATTTGTTGTATGACGAGACTGTCCAAAATATTAAAGGAAAAAAAAAATGAGAACATTTTTCGTGAGGGGAGAGAGAAGGTGCCGTCCAGTTCTGCCTTGAAGGAAATTTAGAAGAGTTGCCAGAGGTGAAGCCATCACATCACATTACCTAATTTTTTGTGTAAACTGAGGAAAGCTCTTAAGCCGTTTACCTGATCCTGTGGTTCCATATATTGTTAAAATCAGTATCCTTCCCATTTATATTAACTTGTTAGTTAGTTTGATACACGAAATAATTGAATAACTAAAAAAAAAAGAAAAAAACAAATCTCCACCTGTCAACAGTACTAAGTTAAGTTGCCAAGTAGTACAGCTGTCTTATTTTCTTCATTTTTTTTTTTTGCTTTTCCTTTAGCTTTCTCTTTTACTATTTTGTTTTTATTTTGTATATATATTGAGTTAAATGTAAAGTCTAATCTTGTGATAACATACCTTGGTTAGCAAGTGAGTTTATCAGTTAGGAAGAATATATAGCAGAAACAGGTGGGTGCCACCTCAGACACAGGTTCAAATTTTTCCTTCAGGTTGACTTTTGTTTTGTTGCATTTTTTTTCCTTTTTCTTTTTATCCTTAAATTACCATGGTCAAGTTTTTAAGTTAAGATGTGTGTTACCAGGAAAGAGATAAACTGAGTCACTAAATAGCACTTATATGGAGATATAAAAATTCGGTGTGAAGCTTAATTAAAAGTTTTTCTTTTTTTTTCCTCTTTCTCGTCTTCTTTCTATATTCTGTGAGAGGGAGAACATAAAAATGACGCCATCTCTGTCCCAAACCTCTCCCATCCATGGGTCGGTAGGAGGGGTAGCCATCAGGAGACTCAAACAGAAAATAAAAAATTTAGAGGAAATGGTTATAAGCCTTGATGATAAAATTCAGAATATGGATGGAGAAATGAAAGAGAATGAAACACTCAGAGAGCAAATAAGATCTTTGGAGGAAGCAAATAAAGCACAAGGGCAGGAGAGAAAGGAACTAGAAAAAAGAATAAAGAAGCTGGAAGGGGAAAAGAGTCAACTAGAATCTAGACTTTCTAAACAAGAAGATAAAAACAAACAGCTGAATGACAACCTAAAGGAATTAGATGTTAGTTCACTGCTCTCTTCTGAGAGAGACGAGATTGCTGCTTGGAATGTCCAGATTAAGGAAAACATTGAACAGTTCAGAAAAGAGTTCCAGGAGCTGCATATGGAAAATGATGCCATGAAAACTTCCTTTGCTGATGCACAAAAGGGGAATGTGGCAGTAAAAGAGGCTGTAAAGGTGGTGGCACTGGAAAACATACAAACAGTTGACTATAAAGAGACAGTAATCGAAAAAATGAAAGACGTTGTGATGGAAAGGGCAAACCCACTCATCAGACAGGCACTTGATAAGGAGAAGACAGTGGTAATCTCAGGCATAAGCGAGTCCCAGGAGCCAACATGGCAGGGGAGACTTGAAGAAAATAAAGCTAGGGTTGTAGACCTGATAAGAAAGCTTGGAGTAGTATGTGGTCCTGAGGATATTGTAAACATACACCAACTAGGTAAATATTCGAGGGAAGGAAAGCCGAGACCAACAAAAGTAACCTTTGAGAGAGGGGAAACATGTAGGGAAATATTGTTGAGAAAAAAAAGTCTAAAAGACCTTCAAGAATTCAAAGAAGTGTTCATTAGACAATACAGAACACAGGAAGAGATGGGAAAGATCAAAAACTTGTTGCAAGAGGCAAGAAGGTTAAATGATGAAAGAAATGAAGAAGAGAAGAAAAATTTTCATTACAGAGTTCTTCCAGACAAAGGGGAGATAAAGAAGATAATGACAGAAGATCAGGGGATGGGGCCTCATTAAGATTGTTATACACAAATGCTGATGGATTAGCTGGTAAGGCAGTAGAATTAAAAGATAGGATTCACAACAGTAAGGCAGATATAGTAGCAATTACAGAGACTAAGTTGAGTGAGGACATAAACAGTGTCACAGTTTTTCCTAAGGGTTTCAGAATACTAAGGGTTGAAAGATCTGAGAGGACTGGTGGAGGGATAGCACTGCTCATAAGTGAAAGGATTCAAGTCGAAGAAATAAACTTGGCTATAGAAAGTGAGTTCAAGGAATTTCTTGTTGCTCGCATAAATACTGGGTCAGAGAGCATTATAATAACTGTTGTATACAACCCACCAAGGAACCAAAATAGGCTTGAAGTTTATGAGGAAAGTCATATAGGTACTATTGAAGTCATAAACTCAGTTGTTAACATGGCACGGGAAAAAAAATGTAGGATTTTGATTATGGGAGACTTTAATCATAAAGAGATAGATTGGATAAATCTTGACCCACACAGTGGTGAGGACTCATTCGGGGCAAGATTCCTAGATTGCGTACAAGGGAATTTCCTACACCAACATGTAATGGAACCAACAAGGGCCAGGGGTGGGGATGAGCCATCACTACTTGATCTAGTGTTCACAGATAATGTGTTGGATATTGAAAAAATTGAGTATGAACCACCAATTGGAAAGAGTGACCACTGTGTGTTGTTGATGGAGTATATCATTGAAGATATTCTTCCTGAGAGTAGAGGCACTGAGGACATGAGGAGGAACTATCCGAAAGGAGATTACCTCAAAATGAATGAGCTTTTTGCAGTTATTGACTGGAGAACCTTATTTTACAACAAATCTGTACAAGAAATGTATGCCATCTTTTGTGAGAAGTATGGGAAGATAGTAGATTGCTGCATACCTGTCACCAAAGTAGGTGTAATTCATGCCAGAGAGAAATGGTTCGATAATGGGTGTAAAAGAGCTAAGGAGTGGAGAGACAAATGCTGGAAAAGGTATAGGAGGAGAAAAAACATAAATGCCTGGCAAACCTACAAAAGAGCAAGATAATGACTACCTAAGTAAAAGGAGAGAGGCAGAGAGAGACTATGAGAGGGACATCACCAGGAAGGCTAAAGAAAATCCCAAGCTTTTCCACAGCTTTATCAGAGGAAAACTGAAGGTAAAAGAACAGGTTTTAAGGCTAAAGAGAGAGGATGGAAGCATCACTGAGACGGATGAAGAGATCTGCAAAGAATTGAACAAGGAGTTTCAGTCAGTATTTACAGTAGAAAATACCCCACCCCCTCAGATTGCAGTGATAGAAGCTCAAGGGCCGGTATTAGAGAACATCAACCTTACAGCCACAGAGGTATGCAAAGCGCTGATGGATTTAGATGTTCATAAAGCTACAGGTCCTGATGACATATCCCCTCATGTGCTTAAAAAATGCGCAAACACAATATCAGTGGCACTAAGTATCATATTTAAGGAGTCACTGGAGTCGGGGGAGATTCCAAGATGCTGGAAACAAGCAAATGTGATACCTATCTTCAAAAAGGGAAGGAGGGATACGGCTCTGAACTATAGACCAGTTTCCTTGACCAGCATAGTTTGCAAAGTTATGGAGAAACTACTAAGGAAACATATCTCTCTTCACTTGGAATCCTTCAACTTTTTGTCAGTGAGGCAACATGGCTTCAGAGAAGGTAGATCAACAGTAACAAACTTATTAGAATTTTATGATGAGGTAAGCCAAATCTTACAGGAAAGAGAGGGCTGGGCAGATTGCATATTCCTAGACTTCCAGAAAGCGTTTGACACTGTTCCACATGGGAGACTTATTAGGAAGCTGCAATCAATGGCTAGAATAGGTGGAAATGTTTTGGAATGGATAAAAACTTACTTAGAAGGAAGGGAACAGAGGGTTAGAGTAAGACACTCAGTGTCTGAATGGAGAAGAGTTAGTAGTGGAGTTCCACAGGGTTCAGTTTTAGGGCCACTTTTGTTCCTTGTATATGTAAATGACCTACCAGAGTCTGTAAATTCATTCATGAATATGTTTGCAGATGATGCAAAGATTGTGAAGAAAGTAAAAAAACGAGAACAATGGTAGAGAACTTCAGGAGGATCTAAATAATCTGCATGAGTGGTCAGAAAAGTGGCTAATGAAATTCAATACTTCAAAATGTAAGGTAATGAGAATGGGTACAAGTGCAAGAAGGCCCAAGCTTGACTACTCGGTGGCTGGAGTACAACTTCAAGAGACAGAAAATGAGAGAGATCTAGGAGTAAACATACTGGCAGATTTGTCTCCAGAAATACATATAAATGGCATAGTAAGGGCAGCATATGCATTCTTATCAAATGTAAGGGTAGCCTTCAGGCACATGGACAAGGAAATGTTCAGAAATATTTATGTAACCTATGTGAGGCCAAAACTCGAATATGCAGCCCCCTTTTGGAATCCGCACTTGAAAAAGCACATAGCTAAGCTTGAAAAAGTTCAAAGACATGCCACGAAACTGGTGCCAGAAATACGCAATCTCAGTTATGATGAGAGGCTAAGGGAATTAGACTTACCATCACTCGAAGCTAGAAGAGTGAGGGGGGATATGGTGACAGTCTTTAAATTCCTTCATGGTTATGATAGAGTGGATAGGGATCGATATTTTGATATGGCTGGCTCTAGAACTAGAGGTCATAGTTTGAAGCTTCTTAAGAAAAGTTCTTTGCAGGATGTAAGGAAATACTTTTTCAGTGTAAGAGTAGTTGATAATTGGAATTGGCTAAGCGAGGAGGTAGTTAATGGTATCTCAATGCATATTTTAAGGACAGGTATGATAAGTATCACTAAGTATAAAATGGAACCGATGAGGAGACGGGAAGATACGAGCTTTGGGCTCTTTCCCGTAAACACAATTAGGTAATCACAATTAGGTAATCACACACGTGAGTAGACTGAAAGGGTGAGGCAAGACAATGGAAGATGCTGGGAGAATCAAGCTTCAATCAAAAAGCCAATCAGACCCCATGATACAGAACATACAGAAAAACAATTCTGTGATTCGTTGTCTCCCACCCATCAGAAAGTAGCATCCTATGTACTATCTCACATAGATACGACCCTTTGCGTTTTCCAAGACGCCAATACAGTGTACGCTATTGTACAATATTTTACATGGTGCAATACTGTGAGTTACATGTTTAAATTTATGTTTTTTCCTATTTTTTACTGCTTCATTATTCTTAGGCTAGGAAATGCATTTTTTTTATCAATAAAATAATGAAAATACTGGAAATTTTAATATTTACTAGCTCACGTAGGTGCAGCCCTTTTAGTTTTCCGAAACGCCGCTACCGGTATAGTATTTTACATGGTGCAATACTGTGAGTTACATGTTTAAATTTATGTTATTTACTATTTTTTACTGTTTTATTATTCTTAGGCTAGGAAATATCTTTTTTTATCAATAAAATAATGAAATCCTGGAAATATTAATATGTACTATCTCATGTAGGTGCGACCCTTTGCGTTTTCCTAAACGCCGATACCAGTATCGTATTTTCTGTTGTGCAGTTACATTTTTAAATTTGTTTTTTACTGTTTTATTATACTTAGGCTGGAAAATGCTTTTTTTTTATCAATAAAATTATGAAAACAAAAATTTTTCAATAAAATAATGAAAATACTGAAAATTGTAATATTTCCACATATCGTGGGTTCTCGCATATACCCAGAAAAAAAAAAGCTTGCCAAAAAAAGCCACGATGCACTGAATTCGCGAAAGGTGAATAGCGATGTAACGAGGGAACACTGTATACTCCCTAATGCTGTCAGTGTTTATTTTAAATGTATTATGTCAGAGTGATATAGACAATTAGTTAATAATTAATTATTTATGTATTATAAGCCCTCCCCCCTTACTTGAAGAAACAGAGAATGAGCAAGATTTAGGAGTAAACATACTGGCAGATCTGTCTCCGGAAATGCATATAAATGGCACAGTAAGGGCAGCATATGCTTCCTTAGCAAATTTAAGGTAGTAGTCGCCGTGGCTAGTAGTCGCCGTGGCTCAGTCGGTAGCGTCTCCGACTCTGAGGCGTCAGGTCGAGGGTTCGCGCCCCGTCACGGTCTGAGGTTAGCAAAGGCATGCACTCAGCGTAAGGATTACATTTGCCAAAACAAGTCCTTCTCAAGAAGGCAACCGTCTTAGCCCTTGGTTGATAAGGGAGTCCGTGACGTAAAACCGGTTCAGACACATGGACAAGGAAATGTTCTGAAATATTTATGTAACCTATGTGAGGTCATAGCTTGAATATGCAGCACCCTTTTGGAATCCACACTCGAAAAACTCATAAATAAGCTGGAAAAATTTCCAAGACATGCCACGAAACGGGTGCAAGAAATACGCAATCTCAGTTATAAGGACAGGTTCAGGGAATTAGACTTCCAATCACTCGAAACTAGAGTACTAAGTGGGATATGGTGCCGGTTTTTAAATTCCTCCATGGTTTTGATGGAGTGGATACTGATCGATGTTTTGATATAGCTGGGTCTTGAACTAGAGGTTATAGTTTGAAGCTTCATAAGAAATCTCCGTTGCTTGATATAAGGAATTACTTTTTTTAGGGTAAGAATAGTTAATAATTGGACTTTGCTAAGCGAGGAGGTAGTTAATGCTAACTAAATTCATAGTTTTAAGGACTAATATGATAAATATCACTGAGTATAAGAATGGAACCGACCAGGAGACAAGGAGGGGTTTCGAGCATAGGGCTCTTTCCCGTGAGCACAACTAGGTAATTAGGCGAGTATATATTAGAACAGAGAGTGCTGAGATGGTTTGCACATATGGAAAGAATGAATGTTGAACAACTAGCCAGGAGAGTGTGGAGCGCAGAATTAATTGGAATAAGGCCGAAAGGAAGATCTTGCACGAGATAGATGGATGGGATGAGAAGAGCATTGGGTGTACGTGGTACATAAGTGGAGCAAGGAGCAGAGTGCAAGATAGAGGAATGAGTGGAGAGAGATCGTGCAAAGGTGACGTGCGCCAAAGGAATTTCTCTTACCTGGTATCACGGTAAAATGGGGGTACATGGGTGTTGGTGGGTTGCCATGACATGAAGCAAAGGGGGTAAACTAACTGCGGCTCTCGGGAATCGCGGCTGAAAACCCTTACCCCCTTCCACTGTGGATGACCCAAGCAGTGTAACAGGGGTATTGTGGCGACCCTTTATCGACTAGGAGCTAAGAGGGGGTGATCATGGTAGATGGGATTCGGGTGAATATGT